>CM067492.1:7454766-7745661 GCA_034552555.1 Semaprochilodus insignis | reverse complement strand
TCGGAGAAATCATCACAATCACCATCGTCAAGTGCTTCTCCTCTTTGAAGTTGCCAAAATTGTCCGAGGAGGCTGCAGGGGACCAATTTTTCTCTGCAGGGAACCGAAGCTGAAAGAAGGCCAAAGGCCAAGACAACTGGACTTGCTCCAACTTCCAACTCCCTAAGGACTTTTTTTTCTTTTGCACCTCGTCCTCAGTAAGGAATCGGACAAGAAGACAGATGGGCAAAAGGCTAAGTGCTGCTTGCTACAGAACAGCCGGCTCTTCTGCATCCTGTAGAGCCACAGAGAGACTCTGCTGTACGGCTTGAGCCCGAGGCAGGCACAAAGCCAGAGAAAGAGCAAGGGAATCTGAGTACCAAAGAGCGAGGCAATCTGAGTACCCACTGAGTTCTTGCCCCCTCCTTCGCCGGCCTCAACCCCAGCCCCTCCTCTGCAGGCGCCCTGTGGTGCCCCCCTTCACCCCATGGGGCAGGAAGCGTGAAAAATCTCACTAATGGGTTTATTTGCTGTCAGACCAGCCACGATCTGTCACTCCCCGGGACCTCTCCACTTGACATTTTTCACAGTCGAGTAAGCCACACGGCTAGCCTGCTCAAAGGACCTTAGGACCTTGCTGAACCCTACTACCTACATCAGAATATCATCGCCACCAGCCTGACTCTCACACTATTTTGCTCCACAACGCCAAGACACCACATTTGGCAGTCCTGTGGAGGGCTAGTTTGGGAGCTGAAGATGCGCCTCTGGCTGCTGGCCGTGCTGGCGGCGGTGCTATGGAGCCAAGAAACGTTCCCGGCGGGTGCCGAGGCAAGGAAAGTGAAGAAGAAGCCGAAAGAACTGACCCCACAGCACACCGAGGCTTTCAACACCACTCTCTCCAATAGCGAGGAGCTGGATGAGGGCACAAAGGTAACGGCTTCTGTCTCCTTCCTCTGACTCCCTTACCTTTCTCAAGGGATGTATGCTGCTGGAATGCCTTCTGACCACAGTTCCCAACCCTGATCCTGAAATATCCATGTTCTGAATATTGCAGTGTCTTCAGTGCTACTTAGTGTCAACTGGTTAACTGGATCAGGAATGTTATAGCAGGGAAACCACCCGAATTTGCAAGGTCAGTGTAGTCCAGGACCAGGGTTGGGAACCACAGCATTATGATGTGGAAGCAGCAGACTAGACATGGGCGATGAGTCTTTCTCACACAGTCATGTGTGTGTATAATGTATGTACTTTGAAAAGAGGCATATAACATTGTTTTCTCTATTGTGTTCTGAATAAAGCCAACTAAGGGAACAGGGCTGCATCTAATTAGTTGCATTTGAATGGCATCACAGTTGGTGCATATTCTAAGTCAAACTTTAGAGTCTTGGTTGTCATCTTGAGAGGGTTTGTCTCAGGGATAGCAATCCGTTTCAAGTGAAGAGTAACTCCGAGATGAGTGATTCTGGTATGAGACCATACGAGAGACTCTTGATTGGGCAATGCCTAGACCTCAGCCTTGTTAGAACAGGTGTGCCCTGCCTGGACGAGAGAAGGAAAGAGAGAGAGAGACAGAGAGAAAGAGAGAACAGACTCTAACGTGTGAAGGTCAGGGTGGATGAATGGCTCAGGTATGTGAGGAATGTGCATTTGGGAGCTTGATCAATGCATCAATTAGTGATCACAGTCGGGGTCCCCCCTCCAGTCTCGAGGCATTGCTTGCTGGTTAAGCTATTGGGGCATCAACAAGTTGCAGTTAGGGGTTACTGTTAGCTGACAGCTGCAGACACAGGAATTCAGACTGATGTGTTTTGCGGTTGCTCGGAATAATCCCTTAGCTTCTTGTTCCCCTAACAGATGAATATGTAAGATGCTTTGCCTGAATCAGCATCAACTTGTTTGGACGAGGCAACATTATTCAACATTGAAATGCCCACTTCCAGTGGCTGAATTTTAATGCAAGTATGCATACATACCCTCTGGCTCAGCCATGACAAATGTTTTGCTATTTCGAGCCTGTGTTTGTTTATTGCCCCACGATTGTTTACATATAGGGGTTTCCATTGGAACATTCCCCGTTCTGTCGGCCCACCCATTGTGTTGGCATTCTCGAATAACTCTTTCTGCTTCTCTGCCGGTTCATCAACAACACACTTCTTGGTTAGTCTGCTTCAGTAGGCTTCCTCACAACAACTGCTGTCGTTTTCACGTCATGTGCCACTTTGGTAGATCATGGCATATGGACTGGGCACCTGGAGTCCTCCCTCCTGGCCGCCCTGTTTATTTGACTTGGTTGACTGTGTAAAATCAGAGGCTATAGTGGATGACCTTAGGGCAGCTCTTATGTCCACTGGAGGCTGCACCCAACCGGGATGTGTCCATTCTTTTCTTTCAGCCTCCACTGCCTCTATCTCTGTGTCCTCAACTCCTTCTTTTGTTTTGTACTGCTTCAACTTACTAGTAGTAGTACAAGTAGTTATTATTGTTCTTCATTTTTTATTCTGTCTTTCCTCTACTTCTGTTTTCCCTATTTTTCCTCTTGTTGTGGTCCAGCGCAGGCAGGCTGCCGTGATGTAATTCCTGGGAAAGTTTAGGTGGGGAGATATTTAAAGTCCCTTGGCAGAACTCTTTCCCAGCCCATTGATTCTGTCATTCTCGGGCCAGCCTGACTCCGCTGTGTCTGGGACATCCGATAGGGGCGGTGCGCCCCACCCCCTCACACCCCCCACCCCCCTAAAAAAAAAAAAAAAAAAAAAAAGGGGCAGCAGGGCTGTGTAAGCCCCTCACAAAGTCCCATAGAAAGGGTCTTGAAAGAGGACACCTTGAGGAGGATTAGCCTCCCCCTCCTCTTGCTTACATTCTTTTCATCTTGTCCCATGCGATCAGAGAGTAATGACATAATCACACTAAGACCCTGTGTTATGCCAGATTGTGTCACTGCCAAAAAGCGTCACCTGGGCTGTGGACTTGAGGTGAAGCTGATATTCAGGGCTAAGGACCGAGGATCATTTTCAGGGCTAGCTAAATAGCATTCAAGTAGGAGATGCAGAATCCGTACACTGTTTATGATCTCAGTTCAGGTGAAAGAGGCAACCTTTTTCACTTCTTCTGTATCACTGGGTCCATACTCGTAGTGCACTAAAGGCAAACAAAGTATCTGCATACCAGCTATGGCGTGAACTGCTTGGTTTTGATTTCATTTCATTTTGAGAGTTGCAGATTGTTTCCAGATGAATAAAATAAAAACCCCTTAATCTAGCCTTGAGACTTGTCATGTGCTGGTCAAGTGGGCCTTCAGAATTACATTTTTTTGGTGGTTGGTGGTTGCTTCATGACAACAAACATTATTTCTAACAGGCTAACGGCACCAAAATCACTAAAACAATGCAAGGCTGTTTATGTTAGGCTAACTTTGAATATAACACTTGCAGCAAAAATCATAGAAGTACACTCATCATCAAAAGAATAGTTACACACAAAGAATAGTAAGTGTAGGACTGCAGTGCTATTGGGAAGGAGGATAAAGGTTACCAGGAACAATAAATGATGATAAATTTAGACTGATATGGGTGATATTTATTGAGCTACACATACAGAAGTAGTGTCTCTCAGTATGGCGTTGGGTCACCATGTTTGCTAATGCAACATGCCAGACGTTTCGGCATAGAGGTTCCTAATGGTGTCCTGTGATAATCCATCCCATGAAGTTTGAATATTCTCACACAGTTCCTGCACATTGTGCAGTAGGGGTGGAGGTGGAGTGACACCAGGCCTTCTGGACATGTAACATGTGACAACAAATCTTGGTTAATCTTGGTTCTGACCACGGCGCCTCCACACAGTTGGTCGTCTCCACCAAGACTAAAGTGGAACTCCTCACTGAAGATGACCCGCTGCCATTCTGAGTCACTCCATGACAGACACGACACCGTTGCAGTCTTTGGCGATGTTGACGTGGTGTTAAAGACAACAATTTTGTGTAGTCCTGCGTCATGCAGCCATCTGCCAATGGTGCTGGCACTAACAGGATGACTCATGGAGGACATCACTGTTCGCTGAATGTCAACAATCGTAGCTGTTGGGTCAGTCAGGTGCAGCAATAAAGCCCATCCTTGCTTACGTCACATGCACTGCCAAGTGAATCATTCGCATGTCTCACAATGTCAAACCTACATACCAAGTTTCATTCTTGGCAGTTGATTTCTTCTGGGTGCAGCTATTTGTGGAAATATTGTTTTGACAATGAGTCTATTTCCTCTCCAAACTCAAAGGTAGGTCCAGTAGGCCTGCGTATGGCAGGTAGGCCTTGTTTTGCAAAACAAAAACATGCTAGGATCATCATAGGAGGTATCCAATTCATCACAGTCATCAAGCTACAATCAACTGTCCATTTGACCTACCACAGATAAAGACGGGGGGAAACGAGCACCCGCACAAAAAACGACACCTCAACGCTGTAATTTGGGCATAAAAAGCAGGTGTGATGCTCCAATCAGCCTCTTGTCAGACCTTGTGTAAAGGAGGAGGGCAGGGTAATTCTACAGAATCTCATAATAGGCCTTGTGGCTTATCCTCCTCACATGTCTTCACTAGCAAGGAATGCGCACTCCACATACATGAGAAAAAAAAATTATCTATACAATGTTTACACTGTCGAGATTTTCAAAACAACACGGGGGCCCCTGTTGCATTAGCTTAGGCCTCGATTGTGGAAAGTTCTGAGCGATTCGGCGGTGCATGTTGGCGCCTTTTGTGAAAGTGTGTGCTAGATCACAGCGCAAATGAGATACAGCCGTCTCTGTTGTCACTGCTTTAATGACCTGCGGGCCTAATGGGCGGCTTTCCAACTTTCCCCTCGAGTAATAACACAGCAGTTAACTGCCTGCTTCACTGTGTACGTAAGAACGTGATGAAAGGAACTTTATGGTAACTGCCAAACAAATATTCAGCATACACACGAGGAAGAAAGGAAGAAAAAAAAAAAGACCTGTAGGCCTATCTATCGTCCATTTGGAGTGTATTAGCTAGTTATCAGACCTCAGGAATTACAAAATAATGAGTACCTCCATAATAAAACTAGGCCGGGTCTGTTACCTGTTAAATGATGGCTTTTGAAAGGGGCCCTGCTGCTTGATATGGCGCCAAGTGATCATTTTTCGTTTGTATCTCCGCACCAGCATCCAGAGTCTCATAATGGTCCGCTAACAGAAAGCTTAATTGGAGGCGTGGCGTGAAGGCGCAGGCATAATCACATCTGTAAATCAAATCTGTCCAAGTCATAAAAAATACAAGCAGCGAACATACAGTCAGAGGCTGGTAGAAAAGTCTAACAACAAATGGTATTGCTTCTACAATAAAACAAAAGTATTGCTCCCTATTGTGTCTTCAATTCTAAGGAAAAACAGACTTCACAACTACTCAAACAACTAGAAAATTCCATAGAATTCCATATAGAGTAGTTGCACCCAGAAGGAAGTGTGGTATTGCAGTGCTATTGGGAATGAAGATAAAGGTTACCAGGAACAATAAATGATGATAGATTTAGACTGATATGAGCAATATTTACAGAGCTACACATACAGATGTAGTGTCTCTCAGTATGGCGTCAGACCACCTTGTTTGCTAATGCAACATGCCAGACGTCTCAGCATGGAGTTGTAGAGGTTCCTAATGGTGTCCTGTGATAATCCATCCCATGCAGCTTGAATATTCTCACACAGTTCCTGCAGATTGTGTGGTAGGGGTGGAGGTGGAGTGATACCAGGCCTTCTGGACGTGTGACAACAAACATCTTGGCGCTGACCACAGTGCTTCCACACACGGATTCATTGGTCGTCTCCACCAAGACAAAAACGGGACTCGTCACTGAAGATGACCCGCTGCCATTCTGAGTCACTCCATGACAGTCTAGCATGACACCATTGTAGTCTGCCAGCGGTGCTGGCATTAACAGGATGACTCATGGAGGGCATCACTGCTCATTGAAAGTCTGCAGTGTGGCTGTTGGGTCAGGTACAGCGATAAGGCTCATCCTTGCTTACGTCATTGAATCATTCACATGTCTCACAATGTCAAATCTACCAAGCAAGTTTCATTCCTGACGGTTAATTCCTTCTGAGTGCAACTATGGGGTGGAAAAGTACACCACCATCTACTGCACTTCTTCTCGACTGACAGACACCATTTTGCATGTGCTCAGGTCAGACCCCCAAGCACAAATTCAGTGTTGGTCTGACCTGCACTCGTCTGTTTGTCTTTGTTTTTGCCATCATGCGTTCACATAGAGTCCCATTCATTTTCACCCTCATTGAAACCCTATTGTATCCTTTAACCTACAGCCATGAACTCACTCAGGGCAGATCCCTAAAACTCTAATCCACAGACATACTGACCCGCACTCCTCTATGTGTCATTTACTTATCCCACGTTCCTGCCATAGACACCCATTCAATTTCAGCAGCATTTGGGGCTGGCAACAAGCTTAAGCTGCGCAATCACTCTGAATTATGCAAACTATGTGATTCTCATTAAGTCAATGACTTTAATGTGATTACAAGAAGCGCCTCACCAGACAGAGGTGCTGGAGTGAAGCAGAAGCTTGGTTTGAGAAGGACAGGGTGCATGCATGCATGAATGAATAAGCGTGGAGCTGCAGAGAATACCCAGAAACAAACAGCAGCTCAGAGAGAGAGAGAGAGCGAGAGAGCGTTCCATCGACTTGCTTCACCATATGCTGTACCCACCTGTGCACTCTGAGCGCCAACTACACTTGTGGCTTTGGCAACATTCTTTGATTTGCGTAGCCCTATTCAGTTTGGAAAGCCAAGCAGGGCTCCTTTGGGGGAGTGCCCACGTTCCCTGCTCCACACGTAAGGACTGTGGCGAGTAAACAGAAAACATGGCTGTCACTTAGCTGCAGTGGCAGAGCGTTTGGAATATGACAACTTGTAAAGACTCTGTGCTGTATTTATGTGATATTTAGTCTAGTTTGTGCAGGCCGCGCGTGCGTGGGCCTAATTATAGGCTTCGGAGTTCGGCCTACACGCTTGTCAGTAAAGGCAACGCTGTGGAAAATATTAAGCCTAATGCATAGTCATAGCGAAAAATAGCTTGAGTTATGTCATGTTATGATAACCAAGCGCGCGGTAATGACATAGAAATCAAGCCTAAACAATCATTAAGACGCTCCGCAGAGAAGTGCCGCATGGCTGTTGATAGTGGCCACAAGGCAGAGTTTTATGGCTCTGTTTATGTTTGCCGTGGCACGCTGCCTCCGGTAACTGTTTCTCGGACTTTTGTTGCTGAAAATAAGGCTAATTTTCAAATTTCCTTTAAATGTTAAGCAAATACGAGGCAGCTGAACGTCGCGAAGGAATTCCAAGTTCGCTGTTCAACCGACGTGCAAAACTTACAAATGCGATTTGGGGGTTGAACAAAAAACGGATTCTAATCGTAACAATTACAGCACGTTGCAATTCATTAAAAGCGCGACTTGTTAAAAGGGATAAATTAGACGGTTGCACAAACATACTGATACAGAGTTGCCAGCGTGCTTGCTTGCCAAGACCCAGCCAAGACGTTTTCAGAGTAACACACAAAAAAACTCCTTTTTTTCTTGTAAAACCCCCAAAACCCGAAGCTGCACAAGCAATGCTAAGCAGTTTTACTGTGGCTCGGCAAATTCTGCAGCCTAATTACTATATAATTACAGATGTGTAGATGTAAGTGTGTTGCATACTTTCGCTAATTAGGCCTCGCTTATCTCGTAGCAGGCACTGATTGTTTTAACCTTGTTGTTTCTGTGGTTTATGCAGAGGTATTGCGTTTCCAGCGCCCACGTCCAACTCGACACCCCGTCAGAGTTTTATGCATGGACTAATAAATTTAGGAGGCCTGTGCTTTCCTTTATATCTACCGTATATTAGTTCAGTTCAGTAGGAGGCACACATTAGTGGGTGAAATTCTTTTCTTCCCACCAGCACCCTTAGTGTCTCCATGTCTAGGTGGTTTGCTTGGCTTTTTGGGGTTTTTTTTCGGACCCATAATGGGGTATTTGGCAGCCTGGCTTCAAAAGGCCCCGTTATTTTAACCACCGCAAAACCAAAATCATCAGAGAAAACCTGGCTCCACAAACGCACATAGGTGGAGGTATGCTGAAATACAAGCTCTTTGTCAGGGCTATTTCTTAAAATAGTTCAAAGGGTTTTTTTTTTTCATACTAGGTGTATCGCCATGTCTGCTTACGAATAGCATTGTATGGATAATGCTTCATAAACAAGACAATAAAAACCTGAATGGTTTGGAAGGAAGGCTGCGGTTTGGCTCTTTCATCATCTTGGTTTGAGGCTCATCTCTTGGTACGTCAGGGGCACGGCTGCGTTCGTTTAATTATGTGCTTGCAATCCACAGTTGGTTTCTTGGCATGGCAGTGATGAGCTTATTCGTTCCCTCAGGGTGTAGCCCGGGTGATTCACGCTTTTTTGCAGCGCTGAAAAGAACATGAGGTGGTCTAGCGTATTTCTGTGAATGGGGCAGTGTTGTGCCTCTGCAAGGTTCTACGAAAACCCATGTGCTCCGTCTTGCTTGCAAGTTAATCCCTGCTTTGACAGAATTATGGTGTCTCCACATGCACCATTTGATTCCGTTCAACCACAGTGCTTATGGAGGAATCCCATATGTTTCAAAGTGGCTTAGCGGAGGTGTTGACAAACTCATTGGCCATCGGTAGAAACTACCAAGCTGATTGAAACTGCCTGGGAACTTGGAAGAGCTGCCTGGTTCTACTGAGCACAAAGCAGTGCTCTATATACTGCCATCGATGCTGCTATTTGGTTTAGCCTGTAATCAGCTGAATTATTTGGTTAGAAAATCTTTACTCACAGTTACTAAGTCACATTTACAAAAGTGATTTCAAAAGCATGGTGCATTTTTATATTAATGGTTTTCACTCATAGCTTACTGAAATGACCATTGTTTATAACCACTGTCAGTGAAACGACTACTGGCTTAGTAAGCACTAAGTGCTAGCATATTTAGCTAAAGGCTAACAACTCCACACATCTCAGAATAGGTTCAATTCTGGCTGACTTCTGATCCATTTTGGCTTAGAGGATAAAGACTCAATTCTGAGGGAACAGAATGTTGTGTGTGTAGTCATTAGCATGCTAGCTAAGCTAGCGCTTGCTCCACAACCAGCTCTATACCAGATGTTGAAATACGAACGGCCAAGCTTGTAGCCCCTTAACAAGTGGTCAAGTGGTATTTATTGAGCTGAACGCTACAAACCATGTTTTTATTTGTGAAATTAAATGTATTTTTGAAACGGTTATTGGACATTCAGTTCAAGTATTTTGGTCTCTCCCCATTCAAAAAGATAGGAGCTTGTTCTCATACAGCTTGAAATAACTGCCTGGCAGTGTTGCAAAGATGGCCACCAAGTAAACAGACTGTCCTATAAGGCCTTTCTCTATACCCTCCTAATTAGCACTGTGTGCTGTTTAGCAATGGTTTCTGTCAGATTGATGGTTTAACTGTTATTAACTGATGATTTGGCAAATGGGGCTAAAGTGTTGAAAGTGTGGATTCAGGTAATCAGGATTCAGCTACCCTGCTAGAAAAACTAGCATAGATGAGGATCGCTGATCACCAGCAAGACCAGTATGTTGTGTTTTGGATGCAGTTATGATTGTCAGCAGCAATGGAAGTTGATAAGATAATCCCTACCAAACCCAGCATATGTTGTGTGTTGACCTTGATATGCTGGTCAACCAGTATAACCATGCTGGAATGACTGACTAAACCAGCAGAAGACCAGTTTAAACCAGCATAGACCAGCTCAGACCAGCTTTCTTTTTATTTCCCAGCAGGGCATTCAGTTAATAACATGTTTGTGTTCAAGTCTAGTCGCTCTCGTTTGCTCCTTTGTCAATCCTGGTACTGTTAGCATCCAGTGATCATTCCAGGCTAGGAGCTGTAGCAGAAAGAAATCAATAGCCTGTCATGCAGTGGGTGGGAAAGATCTGAAGGATTGCCCTCCACAGTAACAGTATCTTTACAGTCAAGAAAAGCTGCCAGTCTTTTATCTCTATCTGGATTTCTAAGGCACAATAAAACACAACGTGCAAAGGGGCAAGTGTGCTAGTCGAGTATTGTTTATTCTGTCTGCTGTCACAAGAAAAAAAGTAGAGAAGGGAAAGCAACCAAAAATGTGAGCCCCTTTTCAGTCTGGAATATAGAGAAAGAAAAACAAGGGGTTACTTTGTTGCCACATAAAAACAGAGTCTTTCTGTGAAGAAAAGCGGCATGTTAGTTTAACAGATAAGTGATCCGTGTCCCGCTGCCAAACCTAAACAAATTCCATTTCAGACAGCTCACCTCCACGGCTCTTCCGTATCTCCGCTTCTATCTCGACCGCAGTTGCTTGACGTTTAGGGAAAGGCGCGAAGAGATTCAAGTCATTTTTGTGGTTATTGGAATTCGTTTACACCTTAATAAAACGTCAGCGGGTCAATGGAGGTGTTAATGCCTTCATTCCAAACCGTTCAGCTAGCAACAGTGCATGTTATTCGATTTGAGCCACCTAATAGTGGTTGCTGTACAGCATCTTTTGTGTACAGAGACTACGGTGAACCTAAAGTGGCATTGCCATACCACCATGAGTCATCTTCCCAGTTTTAGATAACTTCACGCCTAGTTCAACTATGAACAGTGTACAGAAATGGCTGGGACAATTTAGACCCTTTGGATGCTACAAAGGCAGAAAAAGTAATACCGCTCTGTCTCTGTCACTTTAAATGGGACCTATTGTGCTTTTCTGGTTTTTCTCTTTTCCTTTAGTGTGTTATATAGCTTTTTGTGCATGTAGAGGGTCTGCAAAGTTTGAAAGCCCAAGTATATGCCAGAGGGACAAACTCATTTCCCACAGAAACCACTTTTTTCTGCTGTCTGGAACGCCTCACTGAAATTCCCTTTTCTCTGTTACGAGGTGATGTCATCGCATAACACAGTCCTTAACGCAAGCTTGGCACGCCCTCACACAACACACAGAAAGCTAAAACAGTAAAGCTTACCATGCTGAAACATCCTGCTCTAGTCTAGACTGTGAAGGTGGATTAGGTCTACCAACATTTACCGTCTACCTGACTTTCAGGGTCGGACTCTGGCTCAAACTGATACAGCACAATGGACAGAATAGACATAGCAGTGCATGGGTGGAACATGTATCAGGACGCCACGCTGGTGGTTGACCAGTCAGAACAGAGTGGCCAAGCTCACCAATCAGAGCACAGAGTACTCATCGGGAGGCGAGGCTTAAATACACAGAAAGAGACAGAGGGTGAATACAGATGTACAGTATGAGGAAAAATCATTTGGAGGAAATTGAAAAATGTAAATCTATTCTAGTAGACCCCAAAAATAACACTGGAAATGAGAGTAATAGGTCCACTTTAACTTCACTGCAGTTCAAATGTAACAGTTTTACAATAATGCTGATTAAATGAACATATGCATCTGTTTAAATTATGTATATTAAACCCAGTGTGGAACCCAGTGATCGCTTGGCACCAGTATAACACTGAAAACCAATAGTGAACGAAGTACATAAACCATGTAGTTGAGTTAAGACACATAGGAAAAAAAGGGTAAAATATCCCTCCAGTAGAAGTTCCTCCCTTTAGACCTCCAGTAACAGTACTAAAGTATTTACCTTCAAATGTACTGAAGTATGGAGAGTAACAGTAGCATGATTTATTATGGCTCTAATGCCCTATTATCATTTCTGGAACAAGACTCTTAAGCAGCTCATTTTAGGTGAAGAGACTCTGTTGTCTCTCAGTCCACCAGTCTTTAATAGAAGCTCATTAATTAGTCTGACACTGATGTCTATTCAAATGATCATAAGCACAAAACACTGAAGGAGAACAGTTTCCATTAGCTAGAACCAAACTCTGTCCATCAGGTCAAACAAACAAAAACAAACACTCAAACAATGTGACCGCTGTACCTTGATTGGTGGGCTCTCTTCACACTTCTCTTGTTTAGACATGTTATGTTTTTATGCATACATAAGCCAAAAGGATGGACAGATTTGGCCATAATGTAGTGGAGTAAACAGTGAGATATTATAAGTACAGTAACCAAATACGTTTATTGAGTTACTGTCCACCACTGCTGAAAACCCCATGGAACGAATAGTAGAAATTTGCAGCTCTGGTTATTTCTGTTATAAACAGGCAAAGAAAACAGTTTATTGTCTTACTATTTTCCTGATTGTTCAGCTAAATTGAACTATTATTAGATAGAAAACAGACATCAGCTAATTTAACGTAATTACATCTCATATTTCAAACTCGTGTGTTCAGCCATTCTCATTGGTGTGTGGTAATATTGGCGGACTGATTTGCTAATTGTGTGCTAGATTCCTACTCCAAGAGGTGGATTTAACCACAGTAATTATGTTAAGTGTTATAATTTCAGCAACATAGCTGGCATTTATTAGTACAAATATATATATATATTCCAGTTTTTAATGACCCCAAAAAAATCAGCTTTAGGGTGTAATTACTCTTTAAGTGTAGCGGGGTATTTGTATTTTGACTGAAGTTGCTGCTATTGCAAAAATAGCCACATTTGGAGAATTGTCCAAAAAAATGAGAGTCATTCTCTGATTGATGATCACTGAAGTCAGTCCAGGTTCGGGATTTGGAGCGCTCGAGCTGTTGCCAGCGTGCATGAATTATATCAGAATTCTCAGATTGCATATTCGATAACCTCTGTGTGAGCGAACCAGCTCCCGCTGAAAAATGAGCTTCAGGTCTTCGATGTTTACTGAAAAGACCAGGCCAGAATAACAGACTCTGTTTCCAGTGTGACTTATAACGTCTAACATCGCTGGACTGCAGCTTTTACGCACTTGTAAAGAGGAACCTACACGCCAGTGGATCTTGGAGACCCGTTCATGTTTTAGTTCATGGAAACTCTCGTGTTGAGGGAGATGGCCTGCTTACTTTTCCTAGGTCCTAGTGGGCAAGATTCAACAGCGTAACACCTAAGAGCTGATTCGGCATAACTGCTAATTGAACAAAGTGTCAATTTTTCAAGACAGCTGAGCTGAATGTGTTTGCCAGGGGTAGCAAAGCATGCAACAAAACCCATTATTCCTTCACTGCAGAGGAAAAGGAGAGAGGGAATGGGAAAATAAAAAAATACAGTGAGAGAGACATAGAGAGAGAGAGAGAGAGAGAGAGAGAGAGAGAGAGAGAGCATACAATGCAACCTGCCTTGATGTCTGGCACCATTTAATAGTATCTTCAGGCAAGATTTTCCAATGAGGGTTTGCAATCAGAAATTATGACTCATTGGATTTTGTCATGTACTTACAATACTTTGCCCCCACTGCCAGTTGGAGAATGATTCCCGGCTAACATGTTTGATAGATCACGTAACTCATGCTGTTCTCAGAGTCTTATAGAGGATGAAACCGTCAATAAACATGAACAGACAGTGAGAATGTATGAACCTGTAAACGAGAACAACTATGTAAATGACATGATTATCGTTTCTTTTATATAGGTTACTGAAGGTCATAGAGTAGATCCGCATGGATCGTGGATGGACTTTGTCAAAAGACCCGTGGGCAACTTCCCAGGAAAGTGCCGGAAGCGAAAGCGACCACTGGTACATGCCATTAACATCACACATCACAAACTTGATTTCTACATAGGCGAGGCCTCCACAGGACTCAATGTATGGCCTTTGGTTCTTTACATTAATACGTCATACATCATGTCATGCTGCGGCATGCCTTATGACTAAACACAGGACTCACTCTGTAGTGTTCATTGCACTCGACGTTTGATTCAGAGGCTGGCTTTACATGGTGAAACCTACACGCGGCTTTGGTTGCGCAAAAGAACAGACCTTTCATTTATCTAATTTCCAGTCAAAACAGCCATTAAGTGCAAGTTTATTTTCAGGGGATGTTTCTGAGGAGATTAGATATAAGATAAGCCACTTGCATAAAGAAGGGGAAAGTCAAAGGAAAGTAAGTGCAAGAACAGGAGTTTCCACACTGGAGTTTACAACGAATTAAAAGATACAGAGTAAATGGGACTTCAAAAAAACAGACCTGGTTGACCACCAAAACTGTGACCATCAAGTCAACAGTACGTACGGTGTTTGTCTTTGTGAAACAGGAGAAAATCAAGCTCCAGTCTTGCTTTAAAAGAATCTACAGGTGTTTCTGTAGATCTTTCTACTGTGAGACAACAACTTAAGACTACGGATCTGAAAGGATGGGTAGCTGTGAAGAAGCTGTTAACTGAGAACAGGGAAGGAAAACAAACTAAGAAGCTGCTGGTGTTCTCAGAACAATGGACTGACCACCCCAGAGTCCAGACCTCAGCATCCCTGAATGTGTGTGGGATTACTTGGATCGTGAGAAGTAGTAAACGCAGCCAAACTTCTAAGGAGGTGTGGAAAAATATATCTGCAGAAGTGAAAGAGAGTCTCCTCAAAGGAATAGAAGCCGTAATAAAGGCAAAGACTGGATAATAATAACTTGGATAAGGAAACTTTCTGACACTGAAAAATGAATGAACATGTACTTAATGGCCGTTTTGATTGGAAATGAAATAAGTGAAGGGTAGTTTGTGATCACGTCACTGTACATGAAACTAAATTTCACTTGTTTCATACAATATATGAAAAACACTAGCTGCTAATATCGCTAACTACTGGAATAACTGATGCAATATAGCACTGCTGTGCAAAGAAAAACAGTATTCCAGTATCTCCATTCTTGTCGATTTTTACTACTATGCATCATTTGCAGCTGCCGTTTACACTGTGTAACAATTTCACGATGAATGGACCAACAGAAATGGGCCAAAATTGCTTGGGAAAAAAGTCTGGTTCCATTGACTTCCATTAAAATCCAATTGGGTTTTTCCCATCTCATGTAAGAAGATACTTGCAACCTGCACCTAGTTGCATGAATGCTTCAGAGTGTAAAGCTGGCCAGAGATTAGGGGTCAAAACTGAACCTTCTTCTATTTCAGCCAGGACCTCCAGGGCCTCCTGGCCCCCCAGGGCCTCAGGGCCCTCCAGGATCCCCCGGAGCAGAGGTCACTCAAGAGGTTCTGCTGCAGGAGTTTAAAGAGATGATCAAAGGTGAGCTCTAACAAATACATACCCCAGGCCTTCTCTACAAATTCATTAGCATGGCATCACTGATATAAAGCTTCATATCTGCTAAACACTGCTAAAGTTTTAACCATCCACTCCTCAGTACATGCAGTCCATATGTGGAGAACAAGCTGGAAAAAAAACTGTTTTTGTTACATATACCGACACAAATATCATAAGCGGACCTTAAAGGAAACAAATAAATTCAAGAAAAATGTAGGATATGGGCCTTAAACAAACCTTGAATAGTCTGCTTTTCAGAATTTCTACTGGTCCATCCGTCATGACCAGATTCGCCATTTTAAATGGTGTTAAAATACAAAAAAGCCGTGCAGAACTTACATAAACGTGTTAACATAACTTGCTTACACAAATATAGTATTCCAGATGGATTTTCCAGCTCGTTCACCTTCACACATTCACTGCTAACAACTAGCAAACATTTTCTTCCTGACAGATTAGGAGTTAAGTGACGCTAATGTTTTAATTGGACCCAGACCTTCGGGTCACCACGGTTGTTAGTTTGGCATCGGAGCCGTGTCTGAAGCAGACAGTGATGCATGTCTGTGTGCTGTGCCCGGTCAGAGGCCACGGAGAGGAGGGCGTCGGTGGACAGGTCTGGTGGGTCCAGCCAGCTGCCCACAGCTCTTCTGGCCCTGGAGGGCATGGTCTCCTACAGGAGGATCGAGGAGGCCTTTCACTGCAAGCTCAGAGGCCCTGTAGTGGTGGACAAGAAGACACTGACAGAGCTGCAGAACTTCCAAACAGTAAGTGTTAAGGCTAGTTCATGCTCACACGAGATGGTTTCAGAATGCAATAAGCCTTGAGAGCCCACTTTAACACACTTAAGCACCAGCTAATCACAGCTACAGTAAAATCACTGTGGCCTGAAGTGGGTTACAGCCTTCCTAAAATACACTGTAATAAAACACACTTACATTCAATAAGTCACTTACAGTTTAATCAATAAGCGTCACAATCATCAATTCTTCTGCCAGGTGATGTCATTTTAGCTTCAGGTAACTCTTTAATATAGAGCTCAGTTGATCTATGCAGTCTTCTGGCCTTTTCCACCAACGTGAATCAGGTTCCATTATGGTTTGCGCACCTAATTTTGAACTGTTCCGCACATTTCCACCAAAGATAAATAGATTCCGAACTAGAAACTAGTAGGCTCCTCAGCGTCCGTGGGCGTGTCAGCGTTGTTGAGGAAAGAGAAAGCAGCAATGGCAACACCCAATGGTCTGCCGAAGAAACTCTTCTACGTCTTCATATCACCAGTAGTTGATCCACATTTGCTTTTTGGATAAAAACAAACATCTAGAATAACAGCACTAATGCACTCCACCATCTTATTTGTACCTTTGTGCAATGCCCTTGAGCAAACATCTGATGGGATTGTATGATGGGAAGAGTCCCAGCTAAGTCTCTAGTACGTTCCTAACTGGGAAACAGATAAAAAAAAGTCACCTTGTGTGTTTAAGGTGGTAGTAACTTCAGGATCCTGCAGATGGTGCTGCACTAGGATGATGGGGCTATAAATACCTGTGGGGTCTGAGTGACGGGATTCATAGATTGAGAGGACAGTGCAGTGAATGTCTTGTTCCATGTGTGGAAAATGGGTCTAAAGCAGATGTTAATGATTGGCTAAAAGGAGTGATTGCATTTGAGTGTGCCAAAGACCACAGTGTGAAGGAAGTAGCTGAATCTGCAGGTGAATGGAAGTTTTTACGGTTATACGGTTCTACCAGCAGCGGCTAAAATCCCAGTCTACAGGAAACTCTTCTCAGAATTGTACCAGGGAAGGCATCCACCAAATCTGGACCAACTGTGCAATTGTTTGATGCAAAAGTGGCTGAACATTGGTGTGGCCCACATCCAGAAACTTGTCTAATACATGCCAAATCAAATCACAGCTGTTATTCCTGCTTTTGGAGATATTACACACTATTAGGTACATTAGGTGACTAAGTTTCAACTTAACAAAACCTTTCTCCATTAATCACAGGTTAATCTCAAGTTATCAGCCTATGATTCTCATGGTCCGTGAAAAGTGGGATGTTGAACACCCAAACTTGTTTGAAACCTGGGGTCCCCAAATAAAGGAAAAAGAAACAATACTATCTAAATATGTAGAAACTAAAACATTTATAATCCAAAAAAGCAACACGGCCACCGGGGTTGGACCCAACTAATCTTAATATTAGCTGGGTAAGCAAGAAATACTGCATTGTGAGACAGACACCTGAATGGAGAACACTGAGAAGATCATCTGCAATTAAAATTAGGCTTTATTAGAACCTCAAATGTGCATCTAATCAACAGCAATACACTTTATTAGCCAGTTATAAATTGACATGTTTCAGACAGCCTGCAGTCATTATTATTATTAGTTAGACTCTTTATTTTACACACTCATCATCAAAAGCATAGCTGCACAAATAGTTGCACCCAGAAGGAATCAACCGACAGGAATGAAACTTGGTGGGTAGGTTTGACAGCATGAGACATGCAAATGATTCAAGTTTCACTCGGCCGTACATGTGGCGTAAGCAAGAACGGGCCTTATCACTGTACCTGACTGACCCAACAGCCACGACTGCAGACATCCTGTTAGTGCCAGCACCATTGCCAGACGGCTGCATGACGCAAGACTACATGCATGTAAGACCGTTATGATGATTATCTATTGTTCCTGGTAACCTGTATCTTCCTTCTGAATAGCATTGTAATCCCACACTTCCTTCTGGGTGCAACTATTCTTCTGACAGTGACTGTAGTACATAAGGTAGCCCCAAGAAATCCCGGTTAGGTCCCCTAAAGGCCAAATCTGGCCCACATTCCGAAGACATTTTTCACTCACCAAACTAAACTTTTTCTGGCTGCAATCAAGACGTGACTGTTGACGTGACTGATGACGTGACTGTTGACGTATCGGCTTCTGTCCACACATGAACCCTCTTTGTTATGTTTGTGGGAATTATAATATATCTCTTGCTGTGTCCTACTGAGATTTCATCTCCGGCTTCATTTTGCACTTAACCACCTTAATCCCCTTTAATTACTCTTATATCCATGTGTGACAGGCTTATGTCTTGATTTCTGCAGTTGAGAGTAAAGAAGATTATTGGACCCTATTATTGTACCAACCGGGTCATTCCATGAATTCCCAATACTCTGAATCGCAGTCAAATTCAGAAGTTCTGGAAATAAACAGCTCTAATGTTCATCCATCATTGCATGCCTCTGAATGTTACAGTAATAAATCACAAAGTCAAAAGCCCTCCTTATTGGAGCATCAGGTATGGAAATACCAGCATAGTAGCCTCATTCATAAACAAGCACTAGTGACCGAAATGAGGAAGGAAACTAAGCCAAAATAACCGAAGAAAACCGTATTATTGATTATTGAGTGCCTTCAGAGTTGTGCCCTTCAGTGTGGACACTCTGAGTTAGTGAACGCTCTGAAACCCCATAGTCTCGGCGGTCTAGTTAGACGAACGAACGTGAACCGGGCTTTAAGACTTGCGCGTCAGGGAATGAAGACACACTCCTCAAGGGAATCTATGAGTCCTGCTTGATCAAAAAGCTTTTAAATGGATGAGTGTTTTGGGAGGCGGCGTGCGGCCCTAGATAAATAATAAGTACAGCGGTTCTCCGGCCCAATCGCTCAGCGAAGATGTCAGCCGAAAATACATCTACTCTGCGTTTGCCTAGCACATACATCTAAAGGTGAAGCTGCTAATGATAACATCATGAGTGGGGCAGTAGTGTTTTTCCAGTATTTCTATCTATCCTCAGCAGTCTTTTATCATCCTGTGTGTTATCCTTTTCTCCATTGTTCTCGCCAGCCACTGTAATATTGCTTATCATCCCCATCTGCATTACCTCACCGCAAAGGCTACGGTCGCTTGCAGCCACATCGAGATATTCGCTTTTCATGAGATGCAGACATGCATGAAAACAAAAGCAGGTGCGCTGAAACAAAGCCATGGGGAGGCTCTCAGTTTGTCTTGTGCCCTGCATGCAAAGCAGCACAAGCACTAAAACAACAAAAAGGCATCGTCATGCAAACGAAGGCCGAGAGCAGGTAAAAGCCAGGGCTGGGTCTAATGATGAAGTAGACGGAGAGACAGTCATTGGGCCTCGATGATAGCTCTACCAAAGTGCTAAAGTGGGTGACTCCTGTTTTTTTTTTTTTTTGCTGCAGCAGCAGGTTAAACCACTGCCAGCACAGATTCCAGTCTTTCGAGAAGGATTTCGCTTGGCTTATTTTGGTCCAGGTTCCACTTGGCTGCAAGCGGTGCAGTCAGGGTGACAGTTTTAAAGAATACAGAATTTCCTTGGGTGAAAAAGCTTTCCAGCTCATGGGCCTTTACGTGCGCTAGTGCAAACTACACCCTTGAAAAGAAAGCTTTCTAAATAGGTTTTGACTTTATTTGGGACACTTCAAGAAACCAGACTAAAACATCTGGAGGCCAGTAAAAAGAAGATCTTGGGCTGTAAATGATCTTATTCCCTAAAAATGATCAAAGTCAATATTTCATTGGTTTAAGGCACTGTGGCTGCCTTTAAGTAAAAATCATTTGATCTGATGCCATGATAATACTAATATAAAATAAGCATAAACTGCCATATGAATCGATTTCTTAAAACCTCACTCGGTACAAGCTTTCTTGGAATCGGAATAATCAAGCTTCAGGTTCTCTACCACAAAAAATGCTTTTAAATAAACAGGAATGTGGTGGTACAGTAGTGTGGTGGGTAGCAATGTGCCTCACAACCTGAAGGGCCTAGGTTCGATTCCCTACCATCCAGGGTCCTTTCCGGGTGGAGTTTGCATGTTCTCCCTGTGTTTGCATGGGTTTCCTTCCTCCTTCCTGATAACCTTTATCTTCCTTCCGAGTAGCAAATCTGACACTTCCTTCTGGGTGCAACTATTCGTTTGATGATGAGTGTATTTAAAGGTATTGCTTCTGTGAATTTTGCAGCTTAGTTTTCATTTATGGATTGGATGGAATGGAGTGTAATCAATGTTTACGTGCTGCATCAAATTCATGTTAAAAAAAGTAATCTAATTCTTAATCTAATTGTTCTAAATAATTATAATGGCTCTAAATTGTAATTGTAATTGTGATTCTAATGGTTCTAAAGTCTTATTGCTATAGCTCTAAATTGTAATTGTAATTCTAATTGTTCTAAATTCTTATTCTAATGCAGCTTAGTTTTCCCTTATGGATTGGATAGAATGGAGTGTAATCAAAGTCAACATGCTGCATCAAATTCATGTTAAAAAAAGTCATCTGCTCGTCTGTGCAGTGATGAATAGATGACTAATCTAATTCTAATTCTATCTAATTCTAATTCTAACTCTAATGGTTCTAAATTCTAATTCTAGTTCTAAGTCTAATGGCTCTAAATTCTAATTCTAATGGTTCTACATTCTAATTATAATGGTTCTAAATTGTAATTGTAATTGTAATTCTAATGCAGCTTAGTTTTCATTTATGGATTGGATGGAATGGATTGTAATCAATGTTTACATGCTGCATCAAATCCATGTTAAAAAAAAGTCATCTACTCATCTGTTCAGTGATGCGACGTCCTGGACTAGCCAGACATCCAGGCGGGACCAAACTCAGGCGTCCTGAAAAATATCTCCTCCTCCGAATGTGCCACATTGCTTTCTGGACTTTGTACAAAAGGTACTCTGTCTGGGACTTGGACTAGAAAGCAGTGAGGGGTAAAAATAGACGCTGTTAGAAACAGCACGCTGTTTCAAGGAAGAGCTATGCCCTGTGACATTCTGACGAGGCTGGCACTGAGGAACCAGACGCTGGCATATAGAGAGTGCGAGGAGGGAGAAAAAAAATTCTTTGTGATTTGTGAAGTGGCCCCTCCAACAGGAATGGAAAAAATAGGCCTTTGATGAATGTAGACAAGATTATCCAAGAGCTGCGGTGCCAAGCATCTCACTGCACTGGTCCAAAGAAAAAGTTTAAAGATGCGTGATTTGGTAAAATATGTTCCTGACTGGAACAGTGTTATAAATTGTATAAAAATGGCTGATTGTAAACCTTTTCCATAGCAAGGAAATTACGACCTTCTGTAATAGGAAGGTTACTTAGGAGAAATGTCATGTCAGTGTTTAGTCTTTCATGTTACAAAAGGCGCTATTAAATAATGAATTATGGATCATTACGACAAATTGCTTCAAAGTTAGAGTCCAAATTGTACCTTCTTTTTACCAAAATACATACTGGGGCGTTCAATATCATCACTACCAAAACAATCATAACATGTTTTGGCAGTGATTATTTTAGCTCATTTTAAGCAGAACTCAGAACGCTAGCCAGTACCTGACTACCAAACACAGCTTTGAACAGTTGTGCACGCGTAAAATCATCAGATTCTTCATTAAAACACACAAAAAACTTCCATTTGCAGAAAATATGTTTCGGTAGAAACAATTCTTAACGTTGCACACTGATTTCCAGACTTTAGGACACACTAGCCTGAATTTCTTTGGCTTTGAATGACCCAAAATACATACTGGGGTGTGAAATATCATCGCACATGTTTCAGCAGTGATCATTTTAGCTAATTTTAAGCAGAGTACACGCTAGCCAGTACACGACTACCAAACACAGCTTTGAACACGTAAAATCTGATTTCCAGACTTTGGAACACTTTGGAACACTTTTACTTCCAAACGATGGGATCTAACTGCCTACGATGTGGCCATGGATGACAAGGATGTGGTCTTACTTCCTGCTTCCTGCTCTAAAATGCAAGGGTGTGGCTAAAGTAAGGCTCCGCCTACAGACACTGACATGAAAATTTTAAGTAGAACCCAAAAACACTAGCCAGTGTACGACTACCAAACGCAGCTTTGAACAGTTGTGCACCCGTAAAATCATCAGATTCTTCATTAAAGCACACAAAAAACTTTTTTCATTTTTTCATTTGCAGAAAATATGTGTTTCGTGTGGAAACAATTCTTAACGTTGCACACTGATTTCCAGACTTTGGGACACATTTACTTCAAAACAGTGGGATCTAACTGCCTCCCATGTAGCCATGGATGACAGGGATGCGGTCTTACTTCCTGCTTCCTGCTCTAAAATGCAAGGGTGTGGCTAAAGTAAGGCTTTATAATAAGTGTTATTAATTGTATAAAAATGGCTTATTGTAAACCTTTTCCATAGCGAGGAAATTATGACCTTCTGTAATAGGAAAGTTACTTATGAGAAATGTCATGTCAGTGTTTAGTCTCTCATGATGGCACTATTTAATATTGAATTACGACAAATTGCTTCAAAGTCAGAGTCCAAATTTTGGACTTTTAACTGACTCAGGGCTTAGACTGAATTTCTTTGGCTTTGAATGAGACATACTTTGAAAATACATACTGAGGTGTTCAATATCATCAATACCAAAACAATCACAACATGTTTCAGCAGTGATCATTTTAGCTAATTTTAAGCAGAACTTAGAACGCTAGCCAGTACACGACTACCGAACACAGCTTTGAACACGTAAAATCATTGCATTCTTCAATAAAACACATATAAAAGTTGAATTGCAGAAAATATGTGTTTCAGTAATGACAGTTCCTAATGTTCCACACTGATTTTCAGACTTTGGGAGACTGACTTACCTGTTCCAAAATGCAAGGGTGTGGCTAAAGTAAGGCTCCGCCTACAGACACTGACGTGAAAATTTTAAGTATGACCCAAAAACACTAGCCAGTGTATGACTACCAAACGCAGCTTTGAACAGCTGCACACACATCAAAAACATATTCTTCATTAAACCACAAAAAAAAGTTTAATTGCAGAAAATATGTCTATCGGTAGTGATAATTCCTAATGTTACACACTGTTTTCCAGACTTTGGGACACATTTGGACACATTTATTTCAAAACAATGTGATCTAACTGCCTACCATGCGGCCATGGATGACAGGGATATAGTCTTACTTCCTGCTGTTCTAAAATGCAAGGGTGTGGCTAAAGTAAGGCTCCGCCTACAGACTCCAGCAGAACCCAAAAACGCTAGCCAGTGCACGACTACCAAACGCAGCTTTGAACAGTTGCACACACATAAAATCAGTGTAGTCTTTATTAAACCACAACAAAAGTTCAATTGCAGAAAATAAGTGTTTCTGTGGTGATAATTCATAATGTTACACACTGATTTTCAGACTTCGGGACAATTTGTACTTCCAAACGATGGGATCTAATTCATCGCCATGTGGCCATGGATGACAGGGAAGTGGCCGTACTTCCTGCTTCCTGCTCTAAAATGCAGGGGTGTGGCCAACATAAGGGGTCTGCCTAAAGACTTTGATGTGTAAATGTGGGATTGCAGTTTTTCTGCATAAAAAATGTAGCTTATGATAAATGTAAATCTTTGCATATGACTGCGCCTTACATGCTTGTATTCATCTTGCCTTGCCACAGTAAAAAATGCAGTGAAGCAATACTGAGTGTGTTTGTCTGAATCTCAATGCATGTTGCAAAATCATTCTGAGGAGTAGGCCTGGAAGCCTTGGTGAATTCTGAAGGCGTAATGCAGAATAATGTGGCCTGGCATGACTGCCCCATACAGTGCTGATCAAAAACAGAATCGGAGGCTTCTTGGCAGATTCCTACATATTTCAGAATGTTTAACTGCTATGCGCTCCCAAGCCGAACCCTAAAAACCGATTTATTTTGTAACTGTGTATGTGGGGGTTATTAAATTGCGGAGTATTAAAAGTTCTTTTGAGGAAAAAAAAAAAAGAAATGCATTCTTAAAACCTTTCATAGCTTGGAAAGCTACTCAAAGGCTTTTACATGCCCTCAATATGCTCTGTATAATTCAGCTTCTCTGCAGATTGCAGCAACTGCCGGGGATTTCAGGCCAATAGCGTGGATCAGCAAGTAGGAACTGGTTGTTTGGTGTCTGGCATTTGTTGCGGCTCTCAGTAATTCTCACCTGCCTCTTACCTCCAGCCTCCTGCCAAAGGTGCCTTCCTCAGAGGGACGGGGATGGATCAGTCCACCGGCCGTTTTACAGCGCCCATCACTGGAATTTATCAGTTCTCTGCCAACGTTCATATTGGTAAGAAGGTGCTTCACTACACACCTATCACAGGAATTTTTTTGATGCTCGGAAAAGGCTCTGTTTATCAGCTGGAATTATAGATGGCTGTGGATTACCGCACTGACGGAGGAACGTGTTTTTGATAGACGGGGCTGGGCATCAGCACCTTGTGTGATTGCTCCGAAGCACTTTGTTGCATGGCAGTCCCTCACCGTAGCCTGCATTGCTATTTTGGCTTGTCTAGCCTCGCAAAAGTTGCCACGAAAGAACCCATTAGTAGGCGGCGCGTGGATAGGTCAATTGATCTAACCACGTTCAGTTCTACGGTGTGCAGTAGCACCTAACAAGAGAAATGTGTAGCAGAAAAGAAGCTGGACTGGAGAGTGAGGAGTGCCAATCTCTTGCTAAGATGAAAAAGAAAAGCTGGCGCCATGATTGAAAGCACGCAGCCTCGACCCTGTCTGAAGTCAGCTTTTCTGAAACGGGCTTGCGGATCTCCTACTGGCTCCATCCATCTTCTCTGAGAGACAGCCATGTATGGTTCTAGTGAAATAAGCCCCTGAGCCCCAGCATGGAGCATGCTAAATTCTCCTAAGCTCTAATGTCGCCACCAAGCTCTCAGCAGCAGACCGTGGCACAAGCTCGGCATCCCTTCACAGCTTCAGCAAAACTGCTGCAACCCTGTTGACCCATGCTCAGACCGTGCTGGAGGTCCAGAGCCATTGGCTCCATCTCTTTGTGTCCCAGATACAAAGTTCCATCAGACATAACAATTCCCCAGCACTTACTGTCAGGAACATGGCAATACCTTCATGTTTATACTACTGAAGACACTGTGCAGGCGTCAGGCCATGTTTACTCCGCTAAAGGAAAATTTGATTTCTATCCACCCACCCTCCTCCTCCTCCTCCTCCCCTTTCCCCTTGTTCTACTTCATCCCTCAGTTGATGTCAGAATGTTCTGATGCACTCACTCCTTTTGGAACAGGGGTGTAGCCCCTGACCTGAAGATGATGGCATGTTCTCTTTTACAGACCACAGCGAGGTGAAGAAAAGTAAGAGCCAGCTCAGAGCCAGAGACAACGTGAGAGTGCTGATTTGCATCGAATCGCTGTGTCATAGATACACGTAAGTGTTCTATCAGTACCTACGGAAAGCTGCAGTTCAGCCACCGGATCACATAGTAGGGCCTGCAGTGTTTTTGGTACAACATCCTTCAAAGGTTAGGAGACATCTATTTAGAAGATACTAGAAGATGCCTTTGGGTGGCACAGTGGTGCAGTAAGAACAGCAAGGAGGGCCTGGGTTCGATTCCTGGCCCGGGTGTCTGGTAGGGTGGCCACTTTCATGATGCCAAAAAGAAGGACATCCCACCCCCAAAAGGAGGAGATCATAAGGGAGAAGGAGGCCACCCTAGTGTCCGGGGACCTTCTATGTGAAGTTTGCATGTTCTCCCCGTGTCTGTGCGGGTTTCCTCCCACAGTTCAAAGACATGCAGTCAGGTGAATTGGAGACGCTAAATTGCCCCTTACTGTGAATGAATGTGTATGTCTGCCCTGCGATGGATTGGTGGCCCGTCCAGGGTGTTTCCTGCCTTCTGCCCATTGAATGCTGGGCTGATGGCCCGGCAGCCCAGAAGGCTTGAGCAGTTATGAAGATGGGTGAATGAGTGAGATGATGCTTTCCAAAAACGTCTTTCACAAATGAGCATGTCTCCTGTTACTGCCATTTGATTTTGGTTTGCATAAACTGTTGGGATGCATTGGGAATAATGCCACAGCCCAGAGATATTATCCCCTTGTTGTGTTGTCAGCAGTCATGAGACTTCAAACCATTGATATGTTTAAATCACCTTAGGTGCAAAAGTACTTTGGAAAAGCCAGCATCATTACTTAAAGGGGAATTCAAGTCTGAAACTAAACTCTAATACCTCATCAGTTTGACAGCTGATTGATGATTCTATATAATGCTCTTGTTTTCTCCAGGGCTATGCGCTAAAAAGTACCACCAAGCTAAATTCTAGTCCATAAATAGTAGCTGCTTTGATAACTTTGGCTTTTAGCTCATTTACCTCCTGAGGAGTAAATCTCTCTTGTAATGACCATTTGGAAACAATTTGTACAGTTTAGTGGTGTCCAAATCCAACTCCTCTGGAGAAACCCTCTGGAGTCGATTCCTTGACCCCACTTCATTTTAAACGAGAAAGCCCCAGAGCTGCTGCAGAGATTAAACCGTGCTAAACATTTTCGAGCAGTTCTAGATTACAGTGATATGATGAAAATTCAGCTTATTTCACATAATGAGGAGCGATGAGAAAGTTGGACTGACTTATTCTAAGTAAATAATCACCGTAGTCAGAATTCGTTGAGAAGGAACCAGTTGGATCTTATCCCGTTCCTCCTTTCACAAGGCTGAGGTTTGCTTCACATTTGCCAGCCTCTTATTCGACTGTTCCGGTCCACCTTAAGTGGTGCAACAGTTGCTGTAATCGTGCAAAGGCGCCAGAACGGAACAGAAATTCGAATTTAGAAGCTGGCAGATATGAGCAGCTTCATCCTCTTTTCCACAGCATGCAATGAAATACATCATTTGTTTTTGGTTTTTCGTTGCGTGTACCATATCTGATCATTCTTTACGCCACTCCAACTGCAAAACATATTGCAGGACGTATTGAAAACATTCTTGTGTGCTGTAAGCTGGTAATTTAATGTTGGTAATGAAATAAACTCAAACTACTCAAACTCAGACTCTTTCCTGCATTACACAAATCGTCCACCTTCAGCCAACTGGATGATGAAAAACCACTCAAAGAGTCGACCCCAACCGTTATAACTCTTAGAGTTGCTGAGAGTCGCTTAGAGTTGCTGAGAATCCCGATTCCCAGACACCTTAGAAGTTGAAGAATTGATTCTTTTGGAATCGACTCCCCATCACTACTACAGTTACATGATGACATACAACCAATGCAACATACAACCGTTGAGAGTCCCTGTGGTGTCATCCCATCCTGATTGCTAGCATAGTAATTGATGTACAGGCTAATAACAAGCTTTATTCCGCAAAGAAGTACTAACATTACTCTAAAGACATCTTAGAGTCTTTCCAGGCCAAAGAAAAGAAGCCAAACTGTAGTCAAATATGTAAACAGCCGGTTAGATAGTAGCTGCCTTGCTAATTTTAGCTTATTTGTAATTATTTGAAAACAGCACTTATTATTTAATACATGTCAGGTTTGCCATATATTTTCATATGTTTGACATACATGTAAATATTAAAAAATGGACACCATTACATATGTTCCATATATTTATTGGCATATACTGTATTTGCAACAAAATCTTGTTTCCCCATTTTGGTCATTTTTTACATGAAGTGGAAATATCAGTTATCCGTTACAATTACAGCGAGAAACCGGCCTATACAAATGTTCCAAAATTACTTGGGATAAAATATTGTTGCATTAACTTAGGATAGTTTTCCTTTGCCTGTAAACCTACTGCTTTGGAGATATGAGGTTTTGTGTTGGTAAGACAACGTATTGTAACATATTGACACATATGTGCATTTATTGGTTACATATATTTAGCATGTGTGTTTTAAAACATGACATCTATTGCATGTATATCTTTAGTGTGAGCAAATATATATTCACATAAGCTCTCTCAAAAAAAAAATCACCTTGCATGGTAATAAGGCTATGAAATACCTGCGGGGTGTGAGTGACAGGATTCATAATTTGAGAAGAGGTGGTCCAGTGCAGTGAATGTCTCATTCCATGTGTGGAAAATGGGCGGCAAAGCAGATGTTAATGGTTGGCTAAAAGGAGTGGTTGGGAGGTGTATGGAAGTGTAACGGACATACGGGTCTATCAGCGGTGGCAAAAATCCCAGTTTACAGGAAATTCTCCTCAGAATTGGTCCAGGGAAGGCATCCACCAAATCTGGCCCAACTGGGCAATTCTTAAATGCAGTGGATGAACGTTGATGTGGCCTACATCCATGAACTTGTCCAGTCCATTCATGCTCATGGAGGCATTACACACTATTAGGCACGTTTCAGTTATAAGTTACTCATTTTTTTGTGAAAGAGCAAGCTTATTTTTTCTTCCATATTGGTTGATTTACCAGTTAACAAAAAAATAATAATAACAACATTTTTTAAAAATTGACCCTAAAAATAATTTTTTAAAGCTCTTCCCACCTTCAAAATACACCAGAAGAGTTTTTTTTTTCTAGCTTTTAAACCAGGAAATCTCACTCTAAAGACACGGGCCGTAAAACTGTAAGACTCAAGTAGGCGTATTTCCAGCTTTTCTCTGGCTGGAGTGTCTATTTAATGTGACAGAGAAAATCAGGCAAAACACAGGAAATTCCGAAAGGAAGCAAGATAGGTCTTTTCATAAACCAAGCTATGCATCTGTCAGGGATTTTCTTCTTGCTGTGTCGGTCGTGCCGTTATTTCAATTTCCTTTGGATGTGATTGCAGTTTTTCTGAATATCCGAATGTCATCACTGTTTGTAGACCATTTTACGATGCCAGGCTCTAAAAATGTGATACGTATGATTGCATGGCACGTACCGCGCGATTCCATTTGTTGGCCCTCCTAAAGCCGCTTGTCATTTCGGTGGCTTCAGCTATGTCTGTTGTCAGACAATGTCAAGTCTGTTAACAAGGCTGTTGTTGGAGACATCCATGCTGATACCAGCAATTTTGGTAGGAAAGTCAGTCGCCTGTATAATTTCCCCTGATGTATTTATCATGGCCCAACGCTCGATTTTGACTCCGTTTCCATAGACCGCATCCACATCTACATAAATTCATGTATGACCCAGGCTCATAGGAATACATCACCAGTGGATGAAAATTAGTATTTTTCTTTGGGCTCCTCTTGGAATTAAGACCATGTGGTTCTTATTTCAGTGGCTCAGGCAAGTGAACGCATGTTGTAAAAGTCCTCTTCAACAAATCAAACAAAAAAATGATTTTAGCTTGTGTTAAAAAAAAACCTAAACTGTGGGGGTGAGGGCAGATCCAGGCAAATCCCTAAGCCAGAAAGAATTAGTTGTTTGTTGGTGTGGCTCTAGCTACACTGTGGGCAGAAAGCTAGAGGAACACTTATTGAAAGTCATCGGTGTACCAATGCCAGTTTGTCTTTTGCCAGAATTTATAGGCTGTAAATCAAGCTGTCTGTTCCGGCCTGTATGGAAGCAGCAAGGCATTTCCTCCTTTTAAAACACAGTGTCCTCGAAGCCTTCGGCCTGGTCCGGTCAGCTTGGTAACCTTGAGAGCCCCACCTTTGACTCAGAGGGGTCCTGGTTGCTCTTAGCATTATGGGAGGCAGGGGGAAGGGTGTCTAGAAATCTGTCTGAAGTGCTAGAGGTTTATTTGAAGGGCCTATATTCAAGAATGTCCTTGAATTACACTTATTTCCCCTGATGTTCTCTTACAACATTTGCGGTCTCATGTACTAAAAACAACCGTAATTCATTTTAATGACCATTTTCCAACCTCTCTTTATCCATTTGAATTAGACAGGCTGTTTTTGTTGCTGTGACTTTAAGAGTTATATATATGTAAATGACGTCTGTTCTGAGTGGCTGCCCTGTATTGTGCTTTGTTCAAAAAAGCAGCCCAGGCTGAAATGTGCGCAACTAACCTGTGAGTCTCACGCTGACGTTCTTAGAGACATTGGAAATTGTGAACTTTGGGTCCTCATTTTAAATGTCTGGTTCATTTGTAAGGCTGCAAGCACGCTTTTGTGACATCACAACGGCCTATTTTCGTAGATATGTTTCCCTAGGCCAGGGGTGTCCAATCTTATCCTGGTGTGGCTGCAGGTTTCCCTCTAAATGAGCAGGAGCTCACCTGATTCTACCTGATTAATCCACCGCTCAACCCTCAAACAACTGATCTACTTGTCTCTTGCTTTGTTGGAATGGAAACCTGCAGTCACACTGGGTCTTTGTGGACAAGACTGGACACCCCTGCCATAGACTACATGGACTGGTACGTTTTGAAGCTTTTACCATGTTCACTGCAGTGTGTGGACACCCAAGCATTTCATTTGTATGCAGTCTTTGAACATGTCATTGCAAACTGATGCATATTAATATGAGGTGCCCCTCTTGCTGATATGCTGGGCCTTCCACTAGGTTTTGGTGCTTGACTCTGTGAATTTACTCCCATTTGCCATGCAGGCCAGCCAAGTTTGTCCGCACTAAAATCAGATAACCATCTCTTTCTTGAATGGGGCACTGTCAAGCTGAAACAGGAATAGGCCTTTTCCAAGCGGTTGCTATGAAGTTGGAAGCACATCATTCTCTAGAACCACTTTTAATACTGTAGCATTAAGGTTTAGTTCACAGGAACTAAGGGGAAAAAAATTTAACAGCTCAGACCATTACTGTCCTTCCTTCAACCTGTAGAGTTGGCACTCTTCAATTGAGCAATTGAATTGAAGTGTTCTCAGATTCATACATCAGATACATACGTCTGCCCGATAGTGAAATAAACACAGTCCTGCTGTGTGAGCTTACGTGGCCTACTGCCTCTTGGTTGAATTGTTGCTCCACTAGCACTTATATTTGACCAAGGCAGCTCTAACAGGCCAGAAATTTGCCCTGTTGAAAGTCGCCAAGCTCTTCAGTACCCGTACCGGAATTGCATGGCTATGCTTTAGAAAACAGTTTCATAATGTGTTCATAGTATCCCAGCAAACATCCCGAGAGCAGTCACAACCAGTAAACATATCACTGCTGTGGTACAGTATGTGCTCAGGCGCATTCATTGTCAACTACTAGGAGCAAAACATGCAGTCTAAAAAAACAGGAACAGTTCCCATTATTTTGGGCTAATTTGGAAAAAATGAGCTGCGTTTTTCCACTTCAACAGCCACTCGAAAATGCAGAGAATGTGCGATGAGGCTTGTTGTGATGGCAGCTAGAGAGAAGACCAGCATGATTGATTCACCATGAAAATTCTCCATTTTCCACCCAAGAGGAGTGGGTGGATGCGGCAGGAGGAGAGGAGCCCAAAACAGCCGCTGAAGATCCTCAGCCTGCCCCACAGGAATCCTGTGAGGCAAAATGTCACTTCAGCTTGTGCATTCGAGCAAAAGATCTGACATTAGCTGCCTGGTGCATGAACACTGCCACTGAGTAGAAAACAGTATTACTCTGCGTGGCAGTCCTGAAGCGGCATTCTTGAAAGTCTGATCTCTGTGACTAACCATTGTGTCGAAGCTAATATAACATTTTTGGTTAGAATTAATAGAAGTAACCAGGGAAAAAAAACATGTGTGGGCTGCTGTGAGTCACCCTATAAAGCCTTAAATGATGATTTAAAAGTCAGAGGTGTTGGGTCGGATTTCGCCAGAGTTTTTTGGATCATTTCACTCGTATTTACATAATTATGCCGCTCACAGACAACTAAAAAAAGATGGTCCAGCTCGATGGTTAGGTCTCAAATACAAAATCAACATACAGATGAAGATATGAGGACAGCAGTAGATCCTCACTCACATCCTCAGAATACATCCTTCACCAAGTTTTAACTAAGACAGTTAACCAGGTTCTGTTTTAAACACGCTCGCTATCATCGGATTCATGAACTTGGAGAAGGGGTCCGAAGCATAACTCATGTACAAAATGTTGTTCCATATATTACATGCAATTATGCTTTTTCACCAGTGAGTAGCTGTAAATAGTATGCTTTAAAGTACTTTATGAATGTTTTGGGTTATTTTGTACGTTGCAGGATGAATTTCGTCCTAATAATTTCTTCCTAATAATTGTCATCTTGACTTTTTAGGTCTTTGGAGATGATCGTTGGCTTGGAGAGTAACAGCAAGATATTCACAGTGTATGTACATGGATTGCTGGAACTCCAGGTGAGTGGCTTGACAATGAGGCTAATGTAGCTGACAAGTAAGGAAAGCTTATACTTTGCATTGTGTTTGTACTACTCAACTGAGCTAGTGTTGCTGTGTTCCATCACTGGCGATGCCATAGGCACCTACAACGATGGCTGGAAGTCCAAAAGAGCATAATTGCATCCCCAGCATTACTCAGTGCAATGCTAGCCAGTATGGACAGCTATTAGGTGATGTAACAGAGTTGGTATTTAGCATTCTCCTCAAAATGAAGTTCAAAAAATGCTTAATGCGTCTTGTTGAAACCACATTCCCAGCTTGGTATCATCATGTTGATAAGCGAATTGCAGTGAGTGGAATTGGGTATGATTAAATTGGGGAGCAAAATAAAAACTTATTTCGAAACAACTGATATGATTTAGGCATGAATGATGGAAACTGGTGGGGCAAAAGCTGCCAAGCAAACTCTGTCTTGGCTGATCAACGACATTTGGGCTAAGGGGAAGATGCCTTTTAGGCATGCATTGATACTGATACTGGTAACAGATATCAGCCATAGCGGTAGGACACCTAGTTGTTGGTGACTTTATTTAGTTTCAATAAGTGTGGCGCAAGCTGTCAAAGCTGCTGTAGGTTTAACATGCAGCTTTTTTTTTATGTAATAGCTTTATTGATAATTGTCTAGGGACAGAGCAAGATTTCTAAAGTCACACAGTGTATGTCTGTTTAGAGGACATTCAGCTCAAGTAGTCAATCAAAAGACTCATATATAACTCAGTTCGCAAGTTCTTCGGATGCATTAGCCCTGGATGTAATTCCTGCTGACAATGTGCTGCAAAGATGTTGTTGAAAGAGACAGATGAGGATCAAAACTATGAAACATACTTTACTCACAGCTATACAACAAGGGCTTTTCTGACATGACACAAAACCTGCTCTTCTTCAGTAAAACGCTAATCAAGCCAAGGTAACTGAAGTAGCATAGGTAGTTAATGCACTTCAATTAAAAACAGCTAGAAATGAATGATTTAATTGTTAAGACACATTTACACTAACAACTACTAAATTCCTTTACACTAACAACTACTAAATTCTAAATACGTTATTCAGGATATGTGTGTGTATATATATATATATATATATATATGTGTGTATATATATATATATATATATATATATATATATATATATATATATATATATATATATACACACACACACACACATACACACATACATACATATATAGGCATTGGCAAATACTAAAAACACATACTCATACTGATATTTAACCTAATAAAATGGTTTTGATATCTCTAATTCCTTTAATGATTTGTATTGCCATATTCTGGGAAATGTCCTCCAACTATTTGAGAAAAAGGTCTTGCTATCCTGCTATGTTTATGGTCAGATTATGCGAAATCCGAACGGTCTCCAGCAGCATTTAACTTATTGAAGACTTCTGCTTTTCCCTCTAGGCTGGCCAGTACACATCCATATTTGTGGACAATGCAGCAGGAGCTTCCATCACAATACAGAACGGCTCAGACTTCATGGGCATGCTGCTGGGGGTATAGCCTCCCTTCCTCCCTTTCTCTCTCAAGCAAGACTGCTTTGCTTTCTTTTGGACTACAATCCAATCCCGTCAAACAATGGACGCAATGGAACATCCAGAGACTGTTTACTCAAAAGCTTCAGTATGATGTGACAGAACTGCCGTGCTGAATGTGGCACATTTGGGTCCATTCTGAAACAAAGAAAAAAAGACAGTTGGATGGAATTACCATCATCATCCTTGGAGAGGAAAAAAAAAGGACATGGATCTACACTAGTTTTACTCGCATGCCATGACAATGTTGTTTCATACGAAAGAAATCTTTTTGTTACATTGGGGTTTTAAGAATATGATATTGAGCAGAATTTATTTTGTGGTACGTACAGATATATATATAACGGTAGATGTATACAAAGATATATGACTACGACTACATAAAGCTCTCTTGAAAAATGAGACTCACGTCTATAATGTACTTTGATACAGATTGGTTGTTTGCAGATGTTATTTGACTGCTGTTAGCAGATCTTGCATATTTTGTTGCTAGAAAATAAGTGAAATATAACTCTACTAATATTATTAGTAGAGCACACATATTTTAGAGAGAAAAATGACTGTAAATGAGAAAGGCCCTGTCTATGGACTCAGTGAACTTGGCCTTATCTCTGTGAGAGATGGATCCTGTTGTGCTTATCGCTCCTTATGTATACATCTCTGTATTGTTGATTTCTAACGATAATACAAAGGATAACAAACCGTAATGCACCGCACAGCTCTAAAACACTGTCATTGCAAGAAAATGGATCACATGTTTGCTCGCGGGGAGAGAACAGATTCGGCAACCTGCGATGGCCTAAAGCTAGAGACGGCCAACGAGGAGCATAAAAAAAACCTCAGTTCTGGCTCTGTTTACTCTTCATGCTCACTGGCCGAGCTCAGAATTTGGTGTAGGAGTGTACGATTGCTGGAGGAGTACAACTACCATGACAAATTAGACATGTTGGAGATTCCTGCTGAGTTTTCCGAAGTGCCAAACATGTCAGTCCTCCGTTTCTCAAGCATCCCCCTTGGGAAGCCATGAGCTCTTTTTGTTTTTTAGGGTGAACTACCAATTGTACCAATTGTTTTCTTTTCCCTTTCCCTTTTTTTTTTCTTGAATATATCAGGCGAGGTTATGCACATATATGATTCCATGTACGTATTTATGTAAATGTATCCGTAAAAATGTACCTAAAAGCAAAAATTCTGAATGGGCTGCTACAGATCTAATAGAATGTTAATACAATAAGTGATGGTAATGTGAATAAATCACCATCTTAAGCAGACATACTCTTCAGTAGTTTGTACTGTAGCATGGTGCAAAGGAAACTACACTAAACTACATGTATGGGACATCCCTAACACAATCTGCTGTTGATCCAAGACATCTGTATCCAACAACGTTCTTCTATTCTAAGTATGCAGATTGGTATTTGTGTCACATGTAGTAAATCAGCACAAGTTTCTCATGTCGCAGCTCCGCACTTCCATTAAAAACGGTTCCTGTGGCGCTACATACCAGCTTATTTTCTTATGCTGTGAATTTGTTGTGGTCCAGTGTACTACCATGCTAATGAGAGCATTAGGCCCAACACATGACCTAAAGTTTGGGATGCTTAGCAAGTGCAGATTATTCTCTAGCAAAGACAAAAGTGGTTCAATTCCATTTATAAACCTCAAGCTGATGTGCCAGAAAATGGTGTACAGAGCTGCTAGCCTGTTAGCTAAGCTAGCATTTGAACCCCAACCAGCTCCACTGTCCTAGCTAGCACGGGGTGCTGGAAATAGCTTAGCTGGCACGCTGCACCCCACAGTATCGCTTGTTGAGTCTGACATAATAGCCATTTCTTCAGATCCCAAAAGACACAATGACTGAAACCGTAAAGTTTTTCACGGTCACTTTCTTCTTTAGTGAGGCACCATTGGGGGTTAAAAAGGGGCTTTCAACTTCAGCCCTTGTTTTTCAACTCCCAGTCCTCCGTCCAGTGCAGTACCTGGATAGACGCCTATTAGTCCTCTTTTCGGGACGAACTATTTAAAATGTTGACTCGCGGACAATATTATGTGTGCCATTGGCTCACGTCAGTGTCAAAAGAAATGCCAAACATTTCTTTAGTTTAACAAGGTCATGTGACACTGTCGCTCGCCTACCGGTTAACCCCAGGTCAGCTCTAAATACTAGTCAATTAGTAAGCTACCGTCTGACTCATGAACGTCATCCATTCCACCCAATTAATTGAGTAAAGCAATCATTTATGTGTGATATAGGTTAGGTTATGATTTTAATTCTCTTCTAGTATCGTGCCTGACGCCCCCTTTATGATGTCCTCCATTTGGGGGTGGGATGTCTTCCATTTTGGGGTTATGAAAGTTGCCACCCTAGTCTAGACATCTGCTGCAGTTCTACATTTACTACGGTGTTAAATGTACTCACATCTTCGAGTTTCGGTTGTTAGCTCTTTTTCTGTCATGCGAAGATAGTTAGTTGTTAGCTTGTTTTCTGTCACGAAGATAGCTAGTTAGCTAAGGCTGGTTAGGCTTAGCTAGGTGTAAGAGGCGAGGATATCTTTTGACCAGCTAAAGCTAGCTATCTTTGCCATAGCTGGGCAAAAGATATCCTCGCCTCTTACAGCTAGTTAAGCCTAACCAGCCTCAGCTAACTAACTATCTTTGTTAGCCCTTGTTTGACTGACAAGCCTGACACATGAAGATGTGGGATCATTGCAAGAACGCCCTATAAACCCCATCGGATATCTCAAAGGCATCACCACTGGCACCAAACGTTGTTTTTCTTCATTCGTCTAAGAATTCTAACCATTTTAACTGCAACCATTTCCTCTTTTTTCCTACCCTAAGGAAAGCACTTGAATGACAGTTGAGTAGTTTATTTAGACTCAATCAATTCATACAGCGAGCCTCAGCTAACACAATAGAGGCTTTGACCTGGATGCGAAGGTTAATGTGTCAAGCTTGCTAAATAAGCTAGCTGTTGCACCACACAACCAGCATTATACTGTCTTAATTAGCAGTGTTTACCATTTAGCAATAGCTGTTACTAGGTTGATGGTTGGGTATTGAATTGGCTAATCTGGCTAGTGTTCTTAACAATTCAAAAGTTTTAGCTATAGCCAGCGACAAAAAAGAACATTGTTTCTCACTTGGAGCTCATGGGAAGTAGCTTTCAACTTTTTTACCCCCAGAAGCAGAAGATATATATATATAATGTATAACTTATATTTTTCAACTTGAGCTTGATAAGAAGCTAATATATACAGACTTGACCCTGTTAAGACCTACAGATTTTATTGGGGTACCACACCACTAGGATAAAGCTAAATAAAGTTGAACTGCATTTAAATGACATAAAAAGCTTTATTTTTACTCTGTCCATCATTTCTACCTGCATAAAATATTTCTTCCAATACGAAATTGCCGAAAGCAAACTGAAAACATGATATGTATTCCAGTCATTCATGAGTAAATGGTGTATTTAAATGAAGTAAATAAAATTCTTCTCTTTTTTCAGTGCACTCATCTTAACTTCATATAGACAGACCACAGCGGTCATTACTTACTCACTACAGCTTATGTGATAGTATAATGAATAGAAAACCAGCCATACAACACTTTAAAAGGTAAATTGGCATGTGTACCTGTGAAAGGTAATTAGTTAGCACGATAAATAATTATGGATAATTTTTGATAGTTAACTTATCACATAAGGATGCTCACAGAAGAACAATGCTGAAGGGATCCAATGCATATTCCCTCACCTGTTTCCTCAGCAAAGCAGTCTTTCACAGCAAGATAGGCTAATTATTAAACACAGAGTTTGTTTAAACTCTTATAGCTGATTGGTATCTAATCCCAATGGCAGCTATTTAACATAAAGGGCAATCAATGCTTTATTGGTGATGGCTGATTGATTCAGTGGTTGGTTTTCATCAACTGGATATCCACGCTTTATGCTAGAATGGCACTGGCCACCCCTCACCATCCCTCGGCCTATCCCTCTGATTGTTAGTAGAAAGTAAAAACAGAATGTAAATGTATGGATTAGTTATGGGGTGCAATTACCTTTAAAGAGCACTTTAAAACAACAACGTCATGCGACACAGGTGGAGTCTTGTTTAGTACTGGGAACATGCTGCTCAAGTCATCTTGGCATCATAACCATGCTGCATGGTGCAGCGAGTGAAATGGAAAATACTCCTTGGTGCAAGGAGAGTGGAAAATGCGTTTTTGGGTCGTTTGCATTGTAAATTTCTCAGAATACCTCAAATACCTTGACGAACGCGAGCGGGTACTGCCAAGCTGACTGTGGCCTGCCACCTGGACAAACCATGGTGCGATCTTCCGAAACCCAATCTGCGACTGTCATTTCCAAAGAAATGTGGGGAAAAAAAACCAAGGCGCTCATAAACGCGACACTGTTTATTTATTTATGTATGTATTTCATATTTTTCTGCACCTGCTTGCCTCCAGACTTGTGGTCTCAGTCATTCGAGTCCCACGCCACCGTAGGCCCGGAGCACGAGCTCGAGTCAATGGACCTTTTTGTTTTTCTTGCTTCCTTTTTCACACAGAAGTTGCCGGTCAAGGGAACGAAGAGCGAGCTGGCACACAATCCACAATATTCGGTTTCGCACCGAAAGCGTCTAATGAAGTCTTTTACGAGCCGCTCTCTCTCTTTCCCTCTCTGCTCACGAAACGATTTAGCCATTCTGAAAGCATTGTGTTTTGCACGCTTGGAGTTTCCTTACTTTGATGGATGTAATGTGTTCAACAGATACTGCATTGAGAAGCTCCCCGTCTGAAGCCAATAGTAGGTGATGTGAAAAATAGCCTTCATCACGTTCTTCAAAAGTAAAGTGGTTCAGTTTAAACGGCTGCTGTGCTGCTTGTTACAGCAGCCGCAGTAAATTAGCTTGTTGGTATGCAAAAATGCACACATGATTGGCTTCGAACGCTCATGATAATTTCACAGCACTTCACCTTGCCAATTTTCCTTGCAATTAGAGCTAATAATTGACACCTGCTCGCTAGTTACACAGCGCCTGATTACAAATAATCTCTTTCAGGTGCTTTGTTTACCAGCTCCAGCACCCCGGGGAGCGTCGGCCTCATCTGTGTTTTTATTGCGGGATGGTTTGTACTCACTGTAAGATTTCCCTCGACAACAACACGCTTGGGTTGATCGTTTCGGCTCACAGCATGCAGCTTTCAGGATCCTTCTAATGCATCTCGGTCCAGCTTATCTGACACTGTGTCGCATTTATGAAGATCTGCATAGCCAAATAGAAAAACTAATGACTCAATTTGACAAAGATTGAGCTGTAACTCCCTTTTCATTTTATGCCAGTAACAGAATTAGTTCCAGTCAGAGGCAACAGTTCTGCAGAACCTTCTGACTGCTTTCATTTTTAATTTTACTCCATTTGAAAGTGCCTGTTGACCTTCATACTTCATACTGTTGAACATGTCATGGTGAACGGGCCAGTAAGAATGTTGCAAAATTATAGTACAGCCCTTTCCTGTTCTTTAAAGCCAAGAATATTCAACTATAAAGCTCCCTTTAAAGATATTTGAGATTTTGTTAAAACAGTGATTATGTTTAATTCTGAACATTTTAAATTCGTATAAAGACTAAGCATACAAATGTAATGCAATTACTAAATAGCTAAATACCAAATAAGTAGTGTAATATTTCTGAATTACAGTATCTAAACAGTCAGTTGTATTATATTGTATTATATAATAACTGAATTGTCAAATGTTACAGAATGTCTGGATAATCACAAAGTTAAGAAATACCTAAATAGTCAATATTAATAGTCAATTAATATCAATATAAATAGTCAAATAATGGCTAACAAGTCATGTGTTACTGAATCACTGAGTAGTCAAATGTTACAGCATGGCTAGAGAGGCAAATGTTAAGGAATAACTACATAGTCTAGTGTTAAACAATGATTAAATAGTCAAATTTATAGAACATCGATAGTCAATGTTCCGAAATACCTAAATAAGGAATGATTAAATAGTTAAATATTATATGACTAGACAGAGAATGTTAAGAAATACCTAATCAGTCATATGGACTGACTAAACAGTCAAATGTTATGGAATGACTGAAAAGTTAAAAGTTGTGGAATGACAAAGTAGCAATATTATTGGGTGACTAAATACTCAAGGATTATATACAATAATAATGAAATAGCCATGCTATGAAATGATGAACAGGTCAGATGTTATAAAATAAGTAAACTGTCAAATATTACAGAATGAATAAATACTCAAATGTTAAGAAATACCCAAATAGTGAGATGTTATTTAATGACTAAAAGAGTCAAACGATATGGAGCGTCTAAATATTCAAATGTTACAGGGTGACTAAATAGTCAGATATTATATAATACCCGAATAGTCAATAATAAGTAGGCAGTCAAATGTTATAGAATGATAGTCAAATGTTAGAAATACCCAAATAGTCAAATGTTAAATAATGACCAACAAGTCATGTGTTACTGAATGACTAAGCAGTCAAATATTACAGCATGGCTAGAGAGGCATAACTACATAGTCAAAAGTTAAAGAATGATTAAATAGTCAAATTTATAGAATGTCGATAGTCAATGTTCAAAAATGCCTAAATAAGGAATGAGTACATAGTTAAATGTGATAGAATGTCTAGAAAGTCAAATGTTATTGAATACCTAAATATTAAAACGTTACAGGGTGACTAAATAGTCAAATACTATATAACAACTGAAAGGTCCATTGTTATGAAATGACAAACAAGGCAAATATTATGGCATAAGGAAACAGTCAGATGTTAAGACTGATTAAGTAGTCAAATGTTACAGAATGCCTGGATAGTCACATGTTAAGAAATACTTAGTCACATATTAAGGAAAGATTAAATAGTCAAGTGTTATAGAATTTCCAGATAATCAAATGCTAAGAAATGCCCTCTGGAATGACTCAATAGTCAAATAATATGGAATGATGGAACAGTGAAATGTTATGGAATTATTAATTAGTCTAATTTTCTAATAAAAAAATGAAATATTTAAATGTTGCGATGTACAGAAAATGGAAATAAACAGTCAAATGTTAGGAAATGACTAAATAGTCAGTTATTACGAAATAAGAAACTAGTCAGATGTTATGGAATAACCAAATAGTGAAATTATGATGTGACTGAACACTCTGAAATTACAGCGTGCTTAAATAGCCTTATTTTACATAATGACGTAATGGACAAACATTATATAACGATTAAACAGTCAAAAGCTATGGGTTGAATAAATAGTGTAATGGAACATAACGACTCGTATCACTATTGTTATGATCTGCCTCTGAAATCCAGATTTATAAACGTTGACACTACCAGGCTTGGGTGGTCTGTGTGTCACAAGATACCTCTAAGGAGCTTAAACCCTCTGGTGCACAGATGCCTGTCCTGCCAGCTGAATTAGATTCTGAGCATTTACAGCATAAGTGCATTATTAGTGCTGTTTTCGTTGGAGTGAAATTCGGTGTATTAAAGTAGCAGATGACACGTTCTCATTTCTATGACCCAACTTTTGGAGACGTGTAGAGTTGATAGGTTTTTAAAGATCCTAGACAGGGGTCTGGGGAAAAGGAGAAAACTCAACTCATGAAGAAAGATTTAGGACTTGCTTTTCAGAAGTAATGTATTTGAAAAACATAAATCTCTAGCCATTATCGCTTCTTGATTTGCTGTAGATTTATAGTGGTTAGAGCAGCGTGTTGTAATACTAAACACATTCTGCCAGGCCAAATAGTTCCTTCTGGCAGCAGGAGTATTGTACCGTGCCTTAGGATCTACTGGGATGGAGATGTAATTTCTGCTCAAGTACCACATAATTGGGTCCAGTTATTTTCTCTTACTGAAGCATGAGAAGTTGTGAAATCACTTCTGTTCTGGAGATAAAATACATTTCATTTTTGTGGACGTAGTTCAGGGGTAGGTCTACCTCAGAGGCAGCTAGCTTTCCAGGCTGGGACAGATCACACCGCAGTCGAGTTTGAGGAAGTGGGAGTGTGTTTCAAATGTAAAACCAGTCATTTTCGAAATCAAATCTCAAGTTATTGCAGGGATGTGCATAGTTTCTACTCTTCAAACCCTGCGACCCCCCATCTCAAACCAAAACTGTAAACTTGGGAATACGACAAGGTCACATCTGTTGCCTTCTTCATTGTTCGCAGAAACAACCGATATTGTCTTGCAATCCAAACTTCTGAGTAGTTTCAAAGACTCTGGTAGGTTTCATAGCGTGCTTGCCCCCAAACCACCCAATTTAGCCAATGATGGACAAAGTATGCAACTCCTACACTTGAGTGAAGGAATGTTAGATCACACACATTCAACGTTAAGAGAATAGTTGCACCCAGATGGAAGTGTGGGATTGCAGTGCTATTGGGAAGGAAGATAAAGGTTACCAGGAACAATAAATGAGGATACATTTAGACTGACATGGACAATATTTATTGAGCTGCGCATACAGAAGTAGTGTCTCTCAGTAACGCAACATGCCAGGCGTCTCAGCATGGAGTTGTAGAGGTTCCTAATGGTGTCCTGTGATAATCCATCCCATGAAGCTTGAATATTCTCACACAGTTCCTGCAGACTGTGCGGTAGGGGAGTGGAGGTGGAGTGACACCAGGTCTTCTGGACGTGTGACAACAAACCGTTCATCTTGGTGCTGAGCAGGCGCCTCCACACAGAGATTCGTTGGTTGTCTCCACCAAGACACGCAGGACTCGTCACTGGAGATGACCCGCTGGAATTCTGAGTCACTCCATGACAGTCTGGCATGACACCATTGCAGTCTTTGGCGACGTTGACATGGTGTTAAGGGCAGTCGTCATAACAGTCTGCATCGTGCAGCCGTCTGCCAATGGTGCTGGCACTAACAGGATGATTCATGGAGAGCATCACTGCTCACTAAATGTCCACAGTCATGGCTGTTGGGTCAGTCAGGTACAGCGATAAGGCCCATCCTCGCTTGCGTAACCGAGCATGAACCTTGAATCGTTTGCATGTCTCACAATGTCAGACCTACCCACCAAGTGTCATTTCTGTTGGTTGATTCCTTCTGTGTGCAACTATTTGTGCAGCTATTCTTTTGACAATGAGTGTAAATTGAAAGTGATGAAGTGATGAATGATAAATCTATGAATTATAACAAATCGGGACACTGAGTAAAAATCCTGAGTCAAACTTTCTCCTTAAAACAAACTCACAAGATATCAACCACATTTTTAGGAAGGCCTGGCTCACAGTCGACATTCCATTTCATCCCAAAGGTGTTCAGTGGGGTTGAGCCTAGGGCTCTGTGCAGGCTACTGGAGTTCATCCACACCAATATCATCAAACTTGTGGAGCTTACTTTGAGCACAGGGACACAGTCATGTTGGAGACATATGATTGTCTAAAGCGTCTTTGTGTGCTGTAGTATGAACATCACCCTTCACTGGAACTAAGAACCCAAACCCTGAATAACAGCCCCTCACCCATTCTGGTAGGCAGCATCCTCATGATTCTTCCTGCTATGTTAAATTGAGCAAATAAACAAAATGTGTGCAATAAAATACATGTGGTCTGAACATGTAATTTAACCAGGGCTCAACAATCCTTGCAATAGATAGATAGATAGATACATACATACATTGTTGATCCCGAAGGAAATTCAGCAGCCAGTAGCAGTTACACAATACAGCACAGTCGCACAATACAATAATAAGGGTGGTGCAGTATGAACAGAGTAAGTACAGGCTTACCAAAAATGATTAACTATAAATAATACTGTCAGCTATAGATAAATATATCTCACTTAGGTGTAGCTCAGCAGATAACACCACTACCCACTAGGGCGCCACCACCACATGTGGGAGACTGGGGTTCGAATTCCAGTCTGGGTGACTATGCTGTGCTACACCAATAAGAGTCCTTGGGCAAGACTCCTAACACTACATTGGCCTACCTGTAATATGATCAACCTTGTAAGTCGCTCTGCATAAGAGTGTCAGCTAAATGCCATAAATGTAAATATGTAAAAATATGCATTAAGATACCGGAGATAAAAAGACGGTGCAATAATAAAAAAAAAAGTGCAAATAATGACAATACTGAGTAAACATGTGCACATATTGGTATTGAAGTAGAGTATCCAGGAGTGCAGGATATACAGTAAAGAGTCAATAGTGCAGATAAATGTTAACCAGCAAACAGGAAGGATATCTTGTTTACATGCAACTACGGCTTGTTGTCATGTGTGCTGAGCTGGTAAATGTTTGCTGCTGGTGAGAAGCTTGAATTGAGCTTGATAAAAGTTTGTGCTTGAAGGGTTGGTCATGATGATCCTTTTTAGCAGGTCCTGTTAAGTCAGATAAAACAGACAGAAGGATAAAACATGTAGACGTATATGCAGTAAAGAGATACTGTATGTATAAACACACAGCATTGATAGCTTGTGTCTTAATACACGTTATTTTACATAGAAAGTGTCTTATTCGTCTGTTTTAATTGTCCAGCTTGAACTGTTCACCCTGCCAACTAAGAGACACACAGGCCAAAAACTTTGAAATATTTGCTGGTCATGTTTTTGGCCTCTGTGTCTGTGTAAGCTGGTATGGTGAACAGTTTAGCCTCCGCCATCATTCTTTTGTCATTTCACTCTTATTATCTGCAATAGAAGAAATGTTTTATGTTTGTTCTGGCGTAAATGTTGAAGCCTGATTTAATGTGAGTAGTAAATTCAATATTTCATTTGGTTTGAATAACTGTGCTCAGAGGGCCGAGGGAAAATATCTAATGTTGACATCTAACAAAGGCTAAATGAGGCACTAAATTTGCTATACTGAGCGTACGTAACTGATTAAAAAACAAACCAGAAGGACCTTTTAATATGTAAGGCCTTTAGAGAGAGTGTAATGATTTCTGGGAACAAAAGTTTTTATTTTTCATTTATTTAGTTATTTATTTATTTTCCATTTCTTTTTATTATACTCTTTGGATTGGAAAACTAATTTTGCCAAGTTCTTTGGACCAGTAACTGACTGTTATCAATGATTACTTGTTGACTAATTTTTAGAGAATGTTCCCAAAATATTCTACAATTTTCTACAATCATGAAAGAAACTGAAATACCGATCCTTGATAGTCAAAAACTATATCTATAATACCTTGGTCTAATATTAAAGTTAGTTCTGCTTAATCCCACAAATAAACGCACTCACTAAAGTAGCTTTTTATCATCCGAGGAATATCACAAAAGTTTGGCCTTTTCTGACCCGTTTGTTAAAAGCAGAATTGATTGCTGTAATGCTCTTCTTACTGGCGCGCCTAACGATCCACACCCTACAACACGTACAAAATGCAGCAGCACAGATCCTAACAATGCCATTTTATAAGAGCTGCACTGGCTGCCTGTATCTTTTAGAACTGATTTTAAAGTTCTGCTGCTGGTCTATAAAGCTGTAAATAATCTAGCAGCAGCTTATATCGCAGAACGGTTCTCTCATTTGGTTCCAGCTCATGATCTGGGATATGCAGATACAACACTTACCTTACTTAAATGCGGGAAACATGGAGAGACCTCTTTCAGTTATTACGCCTCTAAACTGTGGAACTCAATTCCAACTTTTATCAGACAGTCAAGCTCAATACATACTTTTAATACACATTAAAAACTTATACAAAATGATGATGATTATTATTATTATTATTATTATTATTATTATTATTTATCCATTCATTAATTCATCTTCTGAGTCGCTTATCCTTTTAGGTCAGGGGGGTGCTGGAGCATGTCTCAGCTCTCACTGGGCAGGGAAAACCCTGGACCAGTCCATCACAGGGCAGACATACACATTCACACATGCACACCTCGGGGGACATTTAGCATCTCCGGTTCACCTTACTGCATGTCTTTATACTGTGGGAAGCAACCAGATATATATATATATATATATATATATATATATATATATATATATATATATATATACATCTCTTATATATGTGGTATCTAGATAGATTCAGCCAAGTTAGCTTTCCTACAGGTTAGGACTTCAGGAGTTGAACAGAGGCCCCTACATCAGTAGGAACTGTCAATGGAATCAACCAACCATGTAGGATTAATTTTGTGAGAACAAACCTCACTCTAGATACCTGATAGTAGGTACTAGTTACTGACTGTGAAAATGAGCCACAGACCACCCAGGCTTGACAATTTATGCATGCTATTTATGCAAGATTTGCATAAAACACATGAAATATAAAGCTTCAAATGTCTATGTTTAATTGTTCATGGCCAAAAAATGTCAGAGTGAACGCCAGTGTTAGCTTTGTGCTAACGTGCTATTAGAAATTAGCTTTGTAATAGATTATATATTATATTATTATTATATATTTTTGGAGTTTAAGTTTGAACCGAAGACCTGGCTCTAATACTAATTGATGTAAAGTGACTAAATTAGGCAGATTACACAAGTCTAGTTATTCCAATCTGGCTTATCGAGAGGATCCCGAAAGCAGGCCCCAGACAGTCGAAGAATAAGATTCTACAGCTGGTATTCCTCTTAATCACCGGGGAAGCTCGTGCATGGCACATAACTTTGGTTTTTTGATTGTGTTATGCTGTTATTTGTCTTTAATGTGTTTAATGACAGCTATGCGAGCATGCTGCGACTCATTCTCTCTCTTTCCCCCTGTGCGGAGTGTACACAGCCTGCCAAGGTGATTGCGAAACCCACCCAGCCACGGCAAAACTCACTGACAGGAATTTCCCATTGCTCCACTATCAGCATCAGACGAGCTGAGTGATCCCAATTACCTCCTGCCCAAATGCTAAGAGCAACCCCCACCACCACCCCCCACCACCACTTTCAGAAAGGAGAAGGAGCTTTTATGAAAGGTCCCTTTGTGATCACACAACTTTCCTCATCCCAGAGCAGCCCGTAAACAGTGGTAACGGGGCTGTGTATGTTTAAGTGGACGTTTAATTAGTGAATTCCTCGTCCTTCCCCAACAGGGCGCCAAAACTGATAACTCTAGCAGAGGCTCCTGCGGGCCAACTTCACCTCTGGAGGGACTTCACTACAGACTTTGCTACAGATTACACTTGCAATGTCAGTTGGTTCTATGTACATATAATTGAAATCGCGAGTGTAAGTGTGTAGCGCCCATATGGCTTTGTGACACGAGAAAGGGTATGGGATTCTACTGGGGAGTTGTCAGAAGAGAAACTTGTCCAGAAGGTGGACAAAGGCCGACCAAACCTTTTGGCTTGAGATGATTGTATTTCTTTGCATGTTGAGATTAATTGTCTTTTGGCATCTGGGACAACTACAAATCTCTATGAGACAGGGATGACACAGAAAAGATTGCGGTCTACGTCACAGTCTTTCATAAATATCATTGGCAGGGATGAAGAGTCTGCTGCCGGATTTTTGTGGTTTTCCCGTTAGTCCCTGACAGCAAGAGAATAGTGGTACACTGTTGGCCCACTGATGGCAAATGTTGGCGCTCCACTGGTTTTTGCTTAGCCTTTTCTGGGCACCCCGCTGGTTGTTAAGTAGCATATCGTCACTGTCCAAAGAAAAACAAGTATCTCCAAAATGGTAACTTTACAGGAGAGGGCAAAAACCTAATCTGATTTTAATGTAAGTCAATGGAACCAGACGTCTTTTCAAGCAGTTTTGGGCCATTTCTGTTGGTTCATTCATCAGGAATTTTTCACACTATGTAAACAGCAGCTCATGTGATCAAATGATGCATAAAAGTGAAAATCGACAAAAATGGAGATACATGTTTTTCATTGGACAGCGACGATATTATACAAAATACCACTTTTCATTGCTCGTTTTCCAAGAAGGAGTCCAATTTACTAATTCTTCTTAATTTTTCACTTTCATTACCCTACAAATTAGTTTAGTACAACATTTTCAACTAAATCATTTCATAACAGGCATTGTCCCCTTTTTTCTGTCACTTGTTATATTTTTATGTTAGTCTATTTTCTAAAATTAAAGGCTGTACATATTTCAGATCTGCTTGAATTTAGATTTTGTACACAGGACAATATTCTGAGTGGTTGGAGAGTGAACCAGCAGTGGCAAACAGTCAGTGGAGTGCCAACCTGATCAGCGGAGTGATATATGCTCGCTATCTGTGGCCATGAAATTGTCTTGCATCCTCGTATCGCTTTTACTTCTTGCCAACAAATCCGAGATTTACTCTTCTCCAGTGTCTTGCTTGGTCACTCTCCCTGTGTGGTTTGTCCCCTCTGGGTTACTGTTGAAACATTGCAGCTGTACATGCTGAACCCGAGTATTCAGGTATTCGGATATTCAGTTGATCAGGTAAGTTAAGTTACAATTGCAGTTCCAAACCAATGACAAAAAGCCAAGTTTGGTGCCAGTGGGCTCTAACGTTAGCTAGCTTTAGCTAGTTCCCACCGGCAAACACCAACCTGGTCACGGTGACCACGGTGCCTCCACACGTTGATACGCTGGTCATCTCCACCAAGACACCACTGAAGTCTTTGGCAACTTGGTGTTAAGGGCAGTCGTCGTAACGGTCTGCGTGCATATAGTCCTGCATCCTGCAGCCGTCTGCCAATGGTGCAGGCACTAACAGGATGACTCATGGAAAGGATCACTGCTCACTGAATGTCTGCAATCATGACTCTTGGGTTGCATGTCTTATGATGTCAAACCTACTCCCAAGTTTCATTCCTGTCGGTTGATTCCCTCTGGGTGCGATTCTTTTTTGATGATGAGTGCCATTTGTGAACACTTCTCCCTCTTTCGCTTTCCCGTACTATACTTCCCATCTTAAAACTAGCCTGACTTTGGTAAAATGTGGTGGTCTCTGACTTTTTGCACACTACTATACATTGCACGCCCACAACAACAAGATCAGCCTACTCTGAAAGAACAGACTGAGATCGCCTGGGAGATTGCCTACGAAGGATTGTATGAGGTCACTGTTAAGTCACTATTGGATATGAACAGTATAGGGATAAACCATGTATTGCCTTTTATACCAGCAATAGAGTTTTATTATGAGCCAAGATGAAACTGAACCAGTAGTCAGTGCGGGGTGGATCATACAAATCTAATATGGTGGGCCCCTTTCAAAAAGCTTTCTTGGGACCTCAGTGGAGCGTCCAAACTGTCTGATTTGGAACGGGCCTAACCTGTCCAGATTTCTTCCACTGACTAATGGTAAAAGTAAGTTTATTTCCATATGCTGCGGCTTCACCAGCCTCTGATCGCAGACCAAATCTAAACGTCACCCGCCTGGGCCCAAAGGACCAGACCAAACATGCGTCGCCTTCAATTTTTCGGCCTCTGCGGAGCAGAAGAGCCGCCCGGTCGCAGGGGACTGGGCGTTTGGGGATGAGTTACAGTCCCCACGGCCTGCTGGAGATTTCCTATTTGTCAGCACTTCCAAACAAGGCCACCTGTAGAGCCGGGAGCAGACACAGAGACTGCCTGTATATTATGCTTTGCGCATGCTTGGGATTTTTTCGGCCCGACCCGAGTTACTCTAAACAGCTCCACGCCGCCCCGGCCCTGCTGATACCAGCCGGCACCAAACAAAAGCGGTTGCCGTGGCGACGGGCCGCTCGCCTGTCTCTCCGTCACGCTGGGCCTGAGAGCGGCTCGAGATGAGAGAGTCATGCTTATTATTACAATCACAGGATGACTGGGTGTCTCTAGTCTGCCACATTCCTTTATTACTCTCCCTCTATCTGTCTTTCTCCTCTCTCTCTCGCTCTGTCTCATTTTCTTTCACTCTGTCCCTCGCCAGTCTTCTCTCTTTCGCCTGCTGTCAGTCTCTGTTTTGTCTATCTGTTTGTCCCATTCTTCTTCTGTACCTCTTCTTTTTCTCCTTGTTTGTCTGATTCTCTTTCTCACTGTGCCTCTCTTTCTCTCTAGCTCTTTGTTTCTTTCTTTTTGTCTCCTCTCTCTGAACCTCACTCATCTCTTTCTGTCTCTTTCTTTCTCTGTCTCTTGGTCTCTCTTTCTGTATATTTCATCTTTCTTTCTGCATCTCTTTCACTTTCTGTTCATTTGTTTCTGTATCTCTTTTTGTACCTGTATTTCTTTCTGTATCCCTTTCTTTTTTCTGTATCTCCATCTCTCTTTTTCTGTATCTCTCTCCAGCTGTCTTTGTCTATCTTCCCCTTCTGCATCTATTTCTGTATCTCTTTCTTTCTCAATAACTCTCCATCTCTCTTTCTGTATTTCTTTTCATTATATCTCTCCGTCTCTGTTAATTCTGTTTTCTTGTGTATCTGTTTCTCTCTATTTTTGTGTGTCTCTCTCTCTCTTTTTTCCATTTCTTTCCTCCTTTCTGCCTGTCATGCTCTCTCTGTCCTCCTTTCTTTTTTCTTTTTCTACCTCTTTCCTTTGTTCCCTCTTTCTCTCTCTGTATATGTGTAAGTATGAATGAGTGTTTATGTGTGTATTGTATGTGTGTATGCATGTGTATGTGTGTGCGTATGTGTGTATGTGCATATGTGTGCGAATGTATGTATATATATGTGTATGGATGTATGTATCCATACACATATATATACATATATATACATAAATGTATGTGTGTATGTATGTGCGTATGTGTATGTGTATATATATATGTATATATGTATGCATGTGAGTATGTATGTATGTATGTATGTATGTGTGTATGTATGTGTGTGTGTGTGTGTGTGTGTGTGTGTGTATGTAGTTGGGGGGTTTGGTAATAAAGGGCTCCAGCAGTGCTGTGCAGGCTTACGTTACATTGAGCAGTGAGTGGGGTGCAGTAAAGCTGTGGAATGAGCAGAGTACACAGACACTGAGCAGCCACTGATTTCCCTATAAATTGTGAGGAGAGCTCTTACTCAGACCAGGAGGCTCCTGTGAGGAACACACAGAGGCTGCCAGGAATGAAAGCTACGCTCCTCTTTCTCTCTTTCTCTGTCTTACACAAGGAAAGTGAAAGCACAAAGACACATGCTGCAACTAAGAGCAAAAATGTTTTTTATCTGTGACAGAGCTCAAAACATTGATTTCTAACGCAAGGACAAAATCACAGACACTGTGAAACATAACCTTCGGTATATGACATGGAAACAGTGTCATGTGTCTACAGTGTCTACAATATAGACATTACAGGACTTTCACCGACAGCTAAACTGTACAGTGGTAAGGCAGGCATGGAGGCTACAGCAGGGTTTGACAGACAGATGGATCAATTGGATATTGGAAATACGCAGAACAGTATTCCTCCGTCCAACCATCAGTCTATCTAACTATCCATCTATCCATTAATCTATCTATCTGTCTGTCTGTCCATTCATCCATCCATCCGTCATCTATCTATCTAATTCTATTAAAGTGAAAATTACAGACATGGATCTTCTAGTTCCCAGAAATCATCAGGACTTCTCTGAAGGCCTAGAAGACCCTGAGGGTCCCCTCCAATAAAACCTGCTGTAATTACTACTGTACAAAGCAGTGTGGTATGCACTTTTGTTCTTCTCTCTGCATCTTCTCATTCTGATAATGGGTTAGGCAGGGGCCACCAACCGCGCTCCATCACCCTTCTCTGTGTTTCTGCCCATGATATCAGATCATGTCTTAGGAAACCCCTGCCTACTACACCTCTGAGGGATTTGGACCTGCGTAGCTGTTTGTTTATATGTCATAAACACAAGTGTGCTTGAATAATAAGAGCCTTTAAAGATAATTAGTTTAGTGCTTTGTAGATGATGAAATTATAATATTAATCTGAGGCGGTTTGGTGGTGATAGATTTTGTCAACTCTGTTCTATCAACTGAGCCAAAGACTGTGACTACACAACTTTAAATGCAAATCCTGACTGCATGAACACCTTGGTGATGGAATGATGTTCTTTTCACCTCGTTGTATAATTAAACAGCAAAATCAGTTCCTAATGGTGTCCTGCGATAATCCATCCCATGCAGCTTGAATATTCTCACACGGTTCCTGCAGATGGTGCGGTAGGGGTGGAGGTGGAGTGACACCAGGCTTTCTGGACGTGTGGCGCGTGACAACAAACCGTTCATCTTGGTGCTGACCACGGTGCCTCCACACATGGATTTATTGGTCTCAACCAAAACAAAAGCAGCTCTCATTACTGAAAATGTCCCACTGCCATTCAGAGTCTGGTACGACACCACTGCAGTCTTTGGTCGATGTTGACATTGTGTTAAGGACCGTCTGTACGCATGTAGTCCTGCTTTGTGCAGCCATCTGCCAGTGGTGCTGGCACACCAGGATGACTCATGGAAGGCATCACTGTTCGCCGAATGTCCGTAATTGTGGGTGTTGGGTCAGTCAAGTAAGCAAGGCCCGTCCTTAATGATCTATGTAATAAATATATTGAACATCAAAAATTGTTGCACCCAGAAGGAATCAAGTGACAGGAAAGAATATATACATACATACATAGGTGTGTGTGTGTGTGTGTGTGTGTGTGTATGCGTATGATTTATTTTTACATTGTTCCTCATCATCCATCATGGTGAGTAACACCTCGAGGCAAGAGTTATGGAAATGCATCATGAATCATCCAGCCACATCATTAGACTAATTACCTTAAAGACGCGGGGCGGTCAGGCATGTTGACTTTAGCGTGGAGACTGTGGGATGCGATGACACAGGCTGTCTCTGTGAGCGTCCCCATAATTACCCCCGGCTCTGGCGCGTGTCTGTCAATGACGGGCTGCTCATGCTAATGCTGGGCTCTCTGCAGAAGCGGGGGAGATGCTGTGGCTGCGCTGGGGTTGGACAGGTTGCCGCTGAGCGGGAGCGTGGGAGGCCGGGGCTGGAGCCATCGGTTTAGATTGGTATCGTGTTAATGGTTCCCCGGGCTCCGAGAGGCGCAACTGCGAAACCATAAGAGGCTGAAGAATGCTGATCTCCCCAAATCAGTGTCACAATTAGAGACAATTGCACACAGGGATCGGAGACAGGCATCCAGACAAAGTGTGCCCGCTTGGAGCCTAGCTTTTTCCACACAGTCGCAATTGTTTTCAGGGATTTTCTTGAAATCTGTCACATTGCAATGTTTTAGGCTTTTGCAATTAACATTACAGTCAAAAACCTACCATGCTGACTGGGCCCCCTTAACATCTTTATGGGACCCTTTATATCGTTACTTCTAGCAATTTCACACCCATGACTCACATGGAGCTACAATAATAATATATGCTACATAACAATACATATATTACATCAGAGCATCTGCCTGTACTGGAAAAGGCAATTGGAATCAAGCAAATTGTATTGGCTTTTTTATTAACTGAGGCTAATTAGTATGGAGGGAAGCCATAAGGTCCCAGGTATACCACTTCACTGGAGAAATAAGCCTTCTTAGCCTTGCTGTGCCCTAAGAAAAATGTATTTCTGCCCTAGAACTGCCCTGATCACCTGTAAATGCTATTGTGAAATGGAAGTATCTAAGAGTAGCTCAGCCATGATGTTGTCAACCATACAGGCTCACAGAGCAGGGCCATACAGAGTTCCAAACTGCCCTTGGGAAGCAACATCAGCACAGGAATTGTGCATCTGGAGATTCAGGAAATAGTATTCCATGGCTGAACAGCTGTTACCAAGCCTAAGATCAATATGAACAATGCCAAGTGTTAACTGGATTGGCATAAAGCACACAGGCAATGGACTTTGGAGCAGTGGAGGCATGTTCCCTGCAGTGATGAGTCACGCGCCGCTATCTGGGAGTCTGATGGACGACTCAGGGTTTGGCAAATGCACAGGAGAACACTATCTACTGGAATGCACGGTGCCAACAGTAAAGTTTGGAGGAGGAGGGATAATAGACTGGGGTTGTTTTTCTAGGCTTGGGCTTGGCAGTTCCGGCTCCAGTGAAGAGTAAGATTAATGCTACAGGAATCCCACTGAACACCTTTGGTACGTATTGGAACGTTCTCTTCCAACATCAGTACCTGACCTTGCAAATGCTCTTTTGACTTCTCAGAAGACTGGAGGCTGTTATAGCTGCAAAAGGGCTGACTCTAAAGTAATACCCATGGGGTTGGAATGATAAGTCCAACGAGGTCATATAGGTGCGATGGTTAGCTGTCCATATCCCTTTGGCCATGCTGTGCATTTGTTTCCACATTTTCGTCCACAATGTCACCATACTGTCATGATTAATGCTCAAGATGACACATCCATTCGAACACTCCTGGGATACAGAGTAGCTGAGACAGGTCTTTATAAGTCTTATAAGGCTAAATGAACTACACTAACTGAACATTTGTGATGACAACCACCCACCAGACCAGTGGCGGGTGAAGTACACAAACCATGTACTTGAGTTAAAGTAGAGATCCCCAAGATAAAATACTCCCCCAGTAAAAGTAGACGTTCCTCCCTTTAGACCTCCACTTGAGTAAAAGTACTAATGTATTTGCCTTCAAATGTACTTAAGTATGGAGAGTAAAAGCAGCATGATTTATTATATCTCAAAAAACAACAAAGAAACACCATAAACTACTTAAGTACAGTTAGAAATTACATTAACTTCCTTACTGTCCACCACGGCACCAGATTGTAAATTAAAACCTTTCTAAATTTCAAAATAAATCTTTTGGCTAGCTAGTAAACCAACATTAGCAAACTGATAAGCTCTGTTCGTATTTGCCCCATACCCCCTCAAAAGGACACTATTTATGTCCTAAAAATGTGACTCTACACACAAATAATGAAGTATTAGATAGAAAAGCTGTGTACCCAATGGCTAAAGCTCAGTAAAGTCTTCAGTAGATAGATAATAGCTGATATGAAGTCAGTCTTCCTCTCCCTGCGAGCTGAAAGTGGAGTAGGGTGGGCTAATTTGACCACCTTTGTTGACAATAAACAATTCTTCAGCCTTTCCGTACAGTTCTGTTGTGCCATTTGCCTAATGGTGCCTATGAAATGACACATTTCACTTGAAGGTGATTTAAAGTAAGTGTCGCATTAAAGTGTGTGCCCCCCGATATTGTACAGTTGCTGTTTAAAAAACAAAACAAAAAAAAAAACACTGATCTGGATTTTTGTTTTAAATGTAATTATATAACTGTGATAAATGATAAATGTTGTAAGTCAGCTATGTAATTTCTATTTGTGCCTAATAACATGCAATAATTGGCAAAAAAATCTGGCTAAAGCTCAAATGTCTTTATACTGGACATATTTTGCATTATTTGGGGTGTAGCGTTCATAATTCCATTATCCTCAGTAATGCACTCCATGGGGAGTTAGGAGCCATTTCAGATTTGATGGTAGAATGTTAGCTAGCGCAGTCCACATGTGAACTCTAGCAGCTAATAGATAGGGACACGCGCTTTCACTCCTTTTTCATCCTTTGCTCACACTTTATTGAGACGAGAATCTAGAATGATGATATATTTATGAGTAATGCAACATGCAGCTACGTGTGTCTTGTTGTCTGATTTCACTGTTTACAGCTTTTTTGTGCTTTTTCGGCAGGTAATGTTGGCTTGATGCCATCCTGCCTATCCGCCACAGCTAATATGTGCACATGGACGGCAAAAAATAACTTACTGTTGTTAGACAGTAAGTTGTTTAGGTTGAGGTACCTTGCATCCTCTTCAGAAATCTATAATGACTTATTTAATAAATAACGATATATATATATATATATATATATATATTTATAATTTATCGTATCATTTATGGCACCAGAATGTGGGGGCTCTTCACAACCGGCACTATGTTTAGTCAACGGACTCTTTGGAGACTCCACTCCTAAGTCTCTGATTTAAGGAGACAGAATTGGTCTTAACTTCATGAGTAGTCCAAATAAGCAGCTTTGAGCCCATATTCACAAAGCCTCTGGGAGTAGGAGTGTTTATCCTTTCCTGTCAGGAAAGTGTTAGTAAATAAGATAAGAACCTGGTCCTGGATCAGTACTCCTACTCTCAGAGCCTTTGTGAATACAAGCCCTGCTCTGCTAGCTATCTAGAAGGCTTGAGGTTGCATTTATTTCTAAATGTTAATGAGATCGTCCTGGCTAGTAAGCCGTCCCAACCATAGCCTGCACCATGGATTAAAGCTGATGGCAAAGTTTAGTACATGCTCTGGTATACAGCATCAGTCAAAAGTTTAAAAAGAAATCTCTTACGGACTCTTCAGGCTTACACTTAACAGTTCCAACTGATGAGGTGTCTGAAACAATACATATCCTGATATAACACATATACTCCTGATATATCACTGTATTATATTTCTGCCACATTCGCCACTAATATATATTTAGTTGCGCTAAAAATGTATCTTTTTTATTTTTGTGCACAGTTTAAAAGTTCTTGTTAATCTTTTTATGTTGTGAATATTCATGATGGACAGACCAATAGAACTGGTCCAAAATTGCTTATTATATCAGCCTCCACTGCAGGTTAAGAAAGCTGTTTTATCCTCCTGTAAAGTTCCATTTTGGAGGTTTTTAAGGCGGACTGCATAATTCCATGAGTGCTATTTAACAGTTTGATGTCTTCACTTTTATTCTAAAGTAAAGCATTCAGATACAAATTAGGGAACCTTCTACGAGTAACCATGCCTTAAACCTTAAACCGTGCCTTACAACTTTTGGTGCTGTAAAATTTGCTGTTAGTAACTTACAGATCTGGATGGCTCCTAGAGTCAAAAATGGTTTTCATTTTTAAAATTGTTCTTCTTCTTGCAGAACATTCGAGACAAATATTTAATAGAACATTTGGAAATGAAAATATTCAATACAATTAACAAACTATATAGTGCACAGACATGCAGTCATAAAAAATTATTATTATTATTATTATTATTATTATTATTATTATTTTACCAAAAAGTTTAATTCAGTATCAAACACTAATTGTGCATTAAATATGCAGAGGTGTGTTCTCTGTAGAGCATGTACTTATGTTCTCAGTTTGACATTGAAAATAAAAGTTCTGTAGTTCTATAATGCACCCAAAGTTCTGTGTACGAGTTCTGCATCTTTCCTGTATGCCTAAGTCAGGTAAATGTCTTTCTGACACAAAGTTCCTTCCGTTTCTATACAGAAAGCAACTTGAAACCTACACAAACATGTTTCTAATATCTAGAGTAGCTAACAAGCAATTTCCCTTAGAGTTCACTCTGGCCCGGAGCTCAGGGGCAGCTGCCCATCACTGTATTACATAATGCCACTGCTGGGTCGATATGAGAATCATGTCAAGCATCCGGCACCAGTGTGCGCCTCCTCCCCACTCTGATGACTAGACAGGGATAGCACTAATGACACTAATAAGGCCAAATCTGCCCCCCATTATCTGCCCTCTGAGTGATAAGGCAGGCAGGGAGGCTATGGCAAGGCCGGACAGACAGATAGAGCGATTGGAGAATGGAGGGGCCAAATAGACTGGAATATGCAGTAAACAAATATTTCAGGACAATATTCTTCCATAAGACATTCCACAGACTGATTGGACATTAATGACCATTGACGTACTGGCGTATTGACAATAACTGCTCCCAGTTGCTTATTCCTTATAAAGTTGTGCAAGCAAGAGGCAATTTGAGTGTTTTTATATAAGTTGTAATCTATTTAATCTACCTGCAATCCAAAACAATATGGTACTACATGACTATATGATTGCAGAGTCGGAACAGAACTAAGTGCAAGCTAGCTTAAACAGATAATATATCAACACAGATTTAAGGGCACAATAGGGCCCTATAAAATTCCTGGAAACTCAATAAGTCATGTGATTTTACTACATTCAATGAATGGGTTGCCATGCTCCTAATGCGATCTAAGGCAGACACATGTCAGTTCAGATGTAGAACCGAATCGTTTAAGTTACGTCATTGTAGTACTGGATAATCATTTACATAGCAGAAACATAAAAAACAATTTCCCATATGCTGATAATAATCCTCTCATCGTCAACAAATCAGTTCCACAAATCGTTTTACCCAGAATGGTGGCAGCACCATTGGCAGACAGCTGCACGATAAAGGACTACACGCACACAGACGGCTATGATGACTGCCCTTAACACCATGTCAACGTCGCCAAACACGTGGCTATAACTCAATAGCAAGACCATATGTCAAACGTGCCTGTTTTAATGTAGCGCTGTCTGAGGGCCCGAAGATCATGAGCATCCAGTGTTGAACGTCGGCCTTATCCCTTGCGGATTTCTCCAGATTCTCTGAATCTTTTGATGGTATTATGTACTCCTGATGGTGGGATATCCAAAGTCTCCGGGATTTTACGTTGAGGAACAGTTTTCTGAAATCGTTCCACAAATTTTAGACACAGTTTTTAGCAGATTGGTGAAGCTCTGCACATCTTTACTTCTGAGAGACTCTTTTTAAAAGTGCTCTTTTTAAACCCAGCTATGTGACTTAGTTGCAAATTGCTCCTGAAGCTGTTTTTTATTAGCACCATTTACTTTTCCAGCCTTTTATTTCCCCGGTCCCATCTTTTTTGAGATGTGTTGCTGCCATCAAGTTCTAAATAAGAAAACATTCTCATAAAATGTTAAAAAGTCTCACTTTCAACATCTGATAGGTGTTCCATGACCTAGTGAATAAAATATGGGTCTATGAGATATGCAGTTCATTGCATTCTCTCTTTATTATTGTTTTTGGAATTGGAATTGTGATAAAATCACTCTCACTTGTGATAAACCTCACATATTCTTTGTAATATCAGGTTGGATACATGCATGTCTCAGTCACACGCACTATATCATTATATGGTACCTAAACATCTTATACTTGCCTTGGTTTGGATGTTTTGAAGGGTGTATTTCACATTAAGCGATTAGCTTCGCCATTAAATACATCTGTGTGGTGAGACATGCGTAATCATACATTGCACCACCTAAACTGCTCAACATGCCTGGATTACCACAAAAGAATGGTCTGTCTCTCATTGTAATGAATACAGATGCATTATCTTGACCGCAGGCGTCTTTAAGCTAAATCCTGGCAAGTGCATACATGTCTAATTCACACTATATGGTTCCCAAATGGAGTGGGACCAGGCTAAGTGTTTTGCTTCATTCACCAAAAATGAAGGCCATCATCAGTGCACACACTTTTCTACGTATGGAGCTGCACTTGGTGTAGTTGGTGTAGCTGTGGTGGTGATTGTTGCTGTAATTTTAATGTTAGCCAGCTAATCTGAAGGTCCACTCTGCTTGCTTATAGTAGATTAGCTGTTGTTAGACTGATCAAAGAGGATAGTTCGGGTTGTTAGGAATTGTGGATCCCTCTTTCTGCCTTTCCTGCTAAGAATGTGTGTTCTAGAGGTCAAGTTAGCTAGGTGATCTACTGGATCACTCTGTCTTCTTTCATTAGAAACAGGTGTTATAGGGCAAATATGAACTGAATCGTTAGGAATAGTTGTATGTAGCTTGCTGATCTAGTGGATCACTCTACCTTCCTTCATTAGGAATCGTTAGAACATTGGAAAATAAGCAAGATGATCTGGTGGATTGCAGGAAGTGACCCAGATCAGATAGATATTTTGTCCTAGAGTCATTAGGTACTCCAATAGAGATCCACTTGATCATCTAGCTCATTTAGCCCCTTAACAGCTAGGTAAAATTAGCTAGCTGATCTGGTGCATCACCCTGCTCTTTTGATGGCTGTTGTACGGGTTAGCCAACTGGTCTGGTGGATCACTTTGCTATGTCTATCTTTAGCAATAGCCATTGTAGGGGGTTAACTAGCTGACCAAGGGGATCACTCAACACTCTGTCTATAAGAACGGCTGTTGTCCCTGCTAGAAAAAACAGCATAAACCAGCATTGCTGGCCACCACCAACAGCATATGCTGTGTTTCGGATGCTGGTATGCTGGTTAGCAGCAATAGAAGTTTGGTAAGCTGATCACCATCAAAACCTGCATATGTTGTTCTGACCATGTTCAAACAGCACCAGACCAGAATAAACCAGCATAGACCAACTTAAACGACCTGGGCTAGGTTTCCCAAAAGTATCTTAGCACAAAGATGGATCTCAAATGGTAGAGTGAGCCTCAGTTTGAACACTCTCTCTACCAGTTAAGATGATCTTAAACCTAAGATGCTTTGGGGAAATCCATCCCTAGTGGATCAGGTGCCGAGGCTTATGGTGCAGTCATTGTTGCAGTCATGGAGCATTTTAAACAATCTGAGATTCCTGAAACATCATGAGATGTGGTTTGTGCACGCTATACAATCTATTAATCCAGGCACTTTTTTAGCAGCCGCAGAATCCTGAAAGCACCCTCTGCAGGCCCACTTCCAGCATCTCTGATACCGCCCACGGTTTTAATTTGATTGGCACTGTTCTAGAGGGTCCTTCCTTCCACCATCAGTGCATTGCATCAGTGACTTGGGTATCTGTGGGATGCATGTCATAGTGAATGTTCCTCTATAATGCTGAAGAGCTTGACAGCGCTGCCTGCCTGGGGGCTTAAAAAATATTGTAGTGGGATTCGCATTATATAATGGAGGAAGTATGAACTACGTACTGATTACTAGTATAGACAAAACTGTGAGGATGCAAATTTCATATCTAAATATTTGGTTTAGGATTAGCATTAAGATTGGGTTCCCACTCTGGGTTGAGGTTAGGATTACGCTTGCTGCAGATCGGAAAAAAATCTCCAGGTGTTTCTGTCCATTCTTCCTAGGACGACTCAATGCTAAGGGTTTGATAGAATGTGCAGCTGTCAAGAAGATGTTCCAGACAAAAACAAGAAAATGCTATTGCAACTCATGCAAAGAAAAACTGGCCAAGCCCATTGAATGGATTTATTTGAATCATGAAAAGTAGAAAACACAACCAACTTCTGACACTGAACTTGGGAGGAGTGGAAAAGCATCCCTGCAGATTTCTTTAAACACTAAAAGAAAATTAGTAATCTCGAAAATAACGGAAGGCAAAAGTGGACTCAATACATACTTAAACACTGTATCTATGTAAAGGAAATTTGCCCTTTGATACAGTAGTCGCTCCACTAGCGTAACTGACTGCTACATCAGCCAGTCCCTTCGTACTGCTGTTGAGATAGGTCAGTGCCTGGCAGCTACATTTCACTGAGAAATGGAGGACCTTTATATAGAGATTGCCGACATACTGTCAGTCTCGGGGCCTATTGTTGCTCGCCGGTCCTCTGCTACATCACTAAGGCACTATTAGCCATTTGGCCTACTTGAGCCCAGTTTCAGGCTATGTCAGTACTGAGCAGTTACATTTCACAATGCAAGTCTTGGCCATGGTTTCAGTGCCTTCAGTGGACACGCCCTCAGCATTTCAGAGTAAACCATTTTGAAGTCCAATTTTCTATAAGTGGCTTTTTTAAGCATTCAAATTTGGCTAAACAATGTTTATTGCAACTTTACACAGAATAAACATATTTATTGGGGTTCTGTGTTATTACATCTATTAAAGCAAACGGTTTGCTAACTCTTTGCAAGTCCTCTGCTACAGCACTCACTTCACCAACTTTGTGAACTAAGCTATGATGCTGCCTGCTACATTAGCCAGCCTGCCCTGCTAGAGCCCCTTCGTACTGTGCTTACGCTATGTCAGTGCCAAGTGGCTCCATGAGAAACTGAGAAACGGAGGGCTTTCCACTGAGTTTTGCCAATTCACTTTGAGCCCCAAGTCTACAGCCGGCCTACTCTAGCCCCTTTGGGTTGGATCAGCTAGGTAAGGGCACAATGGCTACATTTCTTTGCTGACATATTATCAATCTAAGGCCTCGTTACAGCTTATAGCTTGCCTGTCCTCTGCTACAGCGCGAAGACACTGTCAGTCGGCCTACTGTAGTCCATTCGGTTAAGTCAGTGGCCAGCAGCTACATTTCACTATGGAAGCTTTAGGGTGTGGTTTCAGTGCTTTCAGTGGACATGCCAAGACAGTGCCCAGTGGCTACAATTCACTGAGAAACGGAAGGCCTTCATCTGAGTTTTGGCAATTCAATTTGAGCCTTAAGCCCACAGCCGGCCTACTGTAGTGCCTTTGGGTTGTTTCAGCTAGGGCAGTGCCTTTCTTAGAGTCCTCAGGTCCTGTTACAGCTCGCCAGTCCTCTGCAACACTGCTAAGGCATTATCAGCCAGGTGGCCTACTGTAGACTCTTTGGGCTATTTCAGCTAGGTTAGTGCCCAACGCTACCACGCTGGCTTTACTAACTTTGCTAACTGAGCTATTTTGCTGTCTGCTATCTCTAGAGCTCCTTCGTACTGTGCTTGAGCTAGGTCAGTGCACAGCGGCTACAATTCGCTGAGAAACGGAAGATCTTCTATTGAGCTTTGCCGACATACTGTCAGACTTGGGCCCCTTTACGGCTTGCCGGTCCTCTGCTACAGTACTAGGGCATTATCAGCCAGTCGGTCTACTGTAGCCTCTTCGGGTTTTTTGAGCTAAGTCTGTGCCCATTGGCTACATTTCACTATGTAAGCTTTGGGCGTGGTTTCAGTGCTTTCTGTGGACACACCCCCAGCATTTCCGAGCAGAGAGTAGTGATTGTCTTTTGACAATGTTGCCAGCTAATTTTGTATACTCTGTGATTTTGTAATCACTCCAATCTGGCTGGGTTTTAGCGGTGTGACAAATGGACAAATGGAATTTAGTTCTTTAGGTTCTGTGTAATTACACTGTGTAAACAACTACTTAATGAACTGGAAATGAAGTAAATGAAGGGCGAACTCTTACATTTACACAGCACTGTATATAAACTGCTCTATGTTTCTTAATTTTATCATTGTTTGATGATCTGAAACTCCTTGACAAGAAAGAAGCGCTATTTTGGAGGCGTTCTTGAGGCATAGGAGCTCCAGCAGGATTCACAGTGAGAGAGGAGTAACACAGAAGTGAGAGGGAGACAGCAGCAACAGAGGGAAAAAATCTGAAACGCTGCCTCGTCTGGTTCATAAAGTTCACTGTCAACAACCCGAATGGGTTTCTCATTCTGCCGCCGGTGGCGGTATGCACTGCGGTTTGACACGGCTTTGTGCAGGCCTAATACACACATACACAGACATACACACACACGCACACACCTTCTCCAGCCCTTCGAAGGCGGCCACCCTGCCATCACTCACTCCTCTCCTTGTTAGAGTGTTAATAAACGGCAGAGCTGGCAAACACCTCGCTTCATTACAGGATGACCAGAGCTCCACACAGGGCAGTTTCAAACCTCTGCCTAGTGATGACGGGGTTGCTGCTGGCTCATTTGGAGAGAAATTATGTCTGTCTTCGTCTATTAGTCCTTCACAGGCTCTGCTGCAGAGGACATACAATTAGGCCTAAATGCTGTTGATATTTTATTCAGCAGCAGTCGGGGCCTTCTAGGCCTTTAGAGAAGGCCTAATGATAGACTGTAAAAAGCATTTTGTTGGTGCAACCTAAAATAAATGCTTCAGTTTGTTACTAGCAAATGAATTAGGTGTATTCAACCTAAAAAAAAGACTTTGAACAATCAAAAGTCATTTCAATCAAGTCAATTTTTTGACTTGAGTAAAACCTGTTCGATTGCTTGTAACAAGCTAATTTTAGCTCATTTTAGCTCATTTTTGGTTCAATAAAATCATCATGCTTGTTGTATTTGAAGTCTGAAGTATCAAATGATATTCTAATTTCATTGGTACATTTTTCCTTGGAAACTATAAGGTGAAATGTGAAAAATGCCCCAAAGAAAACTTTCCAAGCCAGGATGTTTTTTCTCTGTGGTGTCTAGGTAGATACAACCAAAAGGCTTTCACTCTGGATGGGACTTCAGGAGTTAAACTGAAGGCCTAGAATTTCAGATTAACCACTTGCATAATTGGGAACTACGACAGTGGAAGCAACCAACCATGTACTGATTTACTATGGAAACAATTTTCACAAACACAAAAAAACAACACTACAGTCCTTCTTAAAGTCTTTGATACGTCAGTGAGTCTGAACAAATGCATTTCAGTTGTTAGAAATGGAAAAAAAAACTTTACTGAAGAATGCAAAACTGCTACAATGTAAAATATGTTAGTAAGTTAATGGTGTGGTGCCAGACTGCCATGTGACTCAGACTCAGGTGACTCAGACACTAGCAGATAGCTTCCATACCCCAGACCACCAATTTCAGAATGACCAGAGACTGGTTCCCTGGCCTGCTCCCGGCTTTAAAATAATTTAAGGACGGCATGCATGCACACCGTTACGGCGACTGCCCTTAACACCACGTCATCGTCACCAAAGACTGCAATGGTGTTGTGCCAGACTGTCATGAAGCGACTCAGAATGGCATCAGGTCATCTTTAGTGACAAGTCCCACTTTTGTCTTGGTGGAGACGACCAACGAATCCGTGTGTGGAGGCACCGTGAAGGCTCCAGAAGGCCTGGTGTCACTCCACCTCCACCCCTACCACAAAATCTGCAGGAACTGCGTGATAATATTCAAGCTGTATGGGATGGATTGTCACAGGACACCATTAGGAACCTCTACAACTCTGTGCTACAACTCTGGCATGTTGCGTTAGCAAACATGGCGGCCCGACGCCATACTGAGAGACACTTCTTCTGTATGTGTAGCTCAATAAATATTGCCCACATCAGTCTAAATTTATCATCCTGTTCCTGTTAACCTTTATCTTCCTTCCCAATAGCATTGCAATCCGACGCTTCATTCTGGGTGCAGCTGTTCTTTTAATGATGAGAGTATGTGCATTATAGTGTGAACAGCAAAAAGACCCAAGGTATTAATTACTGGTTATCAGTATCAGCCCAACAATACTATACCAATGCATCCCTTATTCCAGATTTTGAACGGCGATCCCAAACTTTTAAAGAGTTGTGAATAGTAGAGGCGAAGTGGAGACAAAGACGGCTCTAAGGGATAGAATAGCAGCAATAACACTTTGATTAGGCAAATGAAATATGCTCAGCCACATAACTGTCACAATTTGAAATTTGTGCACCTTTAACTCCCTGACCTTTGCAGTGGAAATGCAAATTACTCGCATACCACAAGAGAGCCTCGCTCGAAATCTTTTTGTCACCGAAGCACAGAGCAGATATTTCCAGTTGCAAGTGCGAATTCTAGATCAAAGCTGTCAGTGCACCACATATCCAGGTTATGGCTGGCGCGCAGGCTCAGCTTTAGCCATCATTTATCCCACCTTGTTATATGACACTGGGCCTTCATCTGCACATGCTTATAACCTTCTGAAAGGCTTTCCCCGCAAACTCGGGGTGTTATTTGAAATGCCTCTGTGATAATTCTATTAACGATGTTTAAACGTCAAAGGTGGGAGAGAAGGAGAAGGAGGGTGTTTGAACTGAAACCAAGCTTACGCTACGCCACACATACAGCTTTCCCTGCTAATCCTCAGAAAGGAGTCAAATCCTCCAGAGGTGTTTCACTAGAAACCATACACTTTCACCTTCTCCCGTACCACCGCGGATTATACCTTAATGCATTTGTTAAAAAAAAGAGAAAAGAAAAGAAAAAGTGCACACTTAAAAATGAAGGCGCTAAAAAGGTTCTTTGGAGCGCTGCCATAGAGAAACCACTTTTGCATTTCCTTTCAGTGGATGGTTCTTTAAAGAGCTCCACTTACTATGACTGTGTAGTTTTTACATACCACAAAAACAGCCATAGCTCATTTTTACATCCTCATTTTTCATCCTCCGCTAGCCCTTAGAATGAAATGGGCTGTTTTTGTTACTGTGTCTTTAAGACTGATATATGTAGATGGTTGTGTAATAGTCAAAACTGCTAGATCCAAGTCAGAGTCATGGCCAAACCCAGGACACATTGTGTCCAAGTCTGGACATGGATACACTTGTATACATGTATATATGTATATATACTTGCAGATACCTTCACATTAAATATATATATATATATATATATATATATATATATATATATATATATATATATATATATATATATATATATAAGCTCACTGAACAAAAAATTAGTCACACTGTATGTTTAAGGTGGTAGTAACTTCAGGTTCCTGCAGTGTGAAGGAAGTATCTGAATCTGCAGGTGTATGGAAGCGTACGTTCATACGGGTCTACCAGCAGTGGCTAAAATCCTAGTCTACAGGAAATTCCCTTCAGAATTTTGCCAGGGAAGGCATTCTCCAAATCTGCACCAACTGCGCAATTCTTTGATGCAAGTGTGTCCGAGCATTGATGTGCCCTACATCCAGCTTGTCCATGCCAAATCCAAACACAGCTGTTAACTGTTAACCCAATTATGTAAATATGACAATTGTGACAAAAAACAAAACAAAACAAAAAACAGTATGTGATGTTAAATGTTGGTTAAAATCCACAGAAGCTTTTGTGGTCATTTGTGTGGGAGGTAAAGTTTGGGAGCCCCTGATGCAGAGAAAGGACTGATTTATTCTGAAGGTTGTTGATAGTGAGCAAAAATTAATTTCCAGTTACCTCAGATGGAGGCATAGCACCCGGCTGGTCTCAACAACAATTTCCATCTTACCCCTAAAACCGAGACAACACCGAGGTCCACTGAGATAGAGACCAAGACAAGAACAATATTGCTAGTCTATGGTCTCAAGACCAAAACCAGACACAAGTACTACTACACCAGTACATGGTCTCTGTTCTGAAGGGTTGGCATGTATTAGGCCTTATTCAAGAATCAGCCTGGGGTCTAATACCCGCCTTACAACCTAAGCATGAGTGGGTAGGGCTGAACTGCTATAGGCTGGATAGGCAGAGATGCATGATACATGGTTATGCTGAAGAACCTACACCTTACGTTGAACATTTACATTAAAAACAATCTTAAAAGTAAAAGTGCCAGAAAGAGTTCTTTCGAGCAATTGTTTGATTCCCTAAAACAACTTTATACAGTATGTAGGGTTCTCAAGAGAACTTTTTTTTTTGGAAATCTTTTCAGTTTTTCGAGAACCCTCACGTAATGTAAAGGTTCTATGATGCAGTTCAGACAGCCTTTACATTATGTAAATTCTTAAATAAAAATGTGCCAGAAAGGGTTCTTTGCATGAAAGCATAGGAAAACTACGCTTGGTGGAAGTTTTAGAAACCTTCACCGAATGTAAAGGGTTCTTTGGAGTAATGCCACTGAAGAACCAGTGGTTCCCTAAAAGAATATTTCAATGGATGGTTCTTGAAAGAAGCATGTTTTGTGAATGAAATCTGGGCGCGTGAAGAACCATTTTAAAGTTTAAAGAACCCCCAAATAATGGAAAGGTTCTATACCAAAGATCCTAGAGCCAATATGAGCACACTTCAAAATAAGACACCAGAAAAAACGTTTTTAGATGCTTAGAAGAACCCCCTTTTGCTTCCTTAAAGAATCTTTGAATTAATGATTCTTTAGAGAACCACTTCTGGATATAAGAAGATGTGAAGTAAATGTGAAGAACCTTTTAACTGTTTAAGAAACTCAGCATAAGGCAAAGGTTCTATTCAAAGTTTCCCAGAACCTTTACATTATGTATACCATATTCTGGTTCCCTGAAGAACCTTTATATACTGTATGTTTTTTTGTAAATGAGATGTGAAGTGTGAGTAAGAAACCTTACACATAAGGTAGGTTCTATGCAAAGACCCTTAGAACTTTAACATTGCGTACACTCTTTAAAACAGAGGTCTCATACAGACTTCTTTGGAGCGATGCCGTAAAAGAACCACTTTTGGTTCCCTAAAGAACATTTGAATGGTTGATTCTTTACAGAACTGTACATATAAATAAGATGTGGGAGTCTGAAGAACCGTTTAAAGCTTAAAGGACCACCACAGTGTAGAGGCTCTTTAAACAATAAATAGGTACTTTGCAGCTGCACCTTTTTTTCATGGAAAGGTTCTTTAGGGAACCAATGGCGGTTCTTTTATACCCCAAACAAGGCTTTTTTTTTTTTTGCTCCTTTATTTTTAAAGAGTGAGCGGCAGACACTTTTGGCGGCAAGATAATACCGGTTTGAAAAAAGTCCAATATTTGTAGACATAATTCTCTGGGCACGGGACAGGTTTACAGTCTCGTGCTGGCAGAAGAAAATTCCAGAAATAAACTTTCCAGACTGTGGGAGTGAAAACAACTCCCTTTCTTTTTAGCGAGCGCCACTGGCCTCGGCCCGATATTCATCAGTGGGGATAACCTCTGACCCCTGGAATCATATGACACTGTGTGGTGCAGATCCTGCTGTAGCCAGCCAGTCTGACTGTGGCAGCTTCTCTCTCTCTCTCTCTCTCTCTCTCACCCTCCCTCTCTCGCCCCCTCTCTCTCCTTACCTTGCTGTCTCTCTCTATAGCTCACTTTCTCTCTCTCTCATTGTGGCTTTATTGGAAAACCTGTTATCACTGCGCTGTAGTTTAAAGATGATCATATTCAGTAGAGCTAATAGCAGTTATTAGCAGTACCAACAATATTAAAGGGGAAATGAACTGAACATTCCAAATTAACATACTTAAATAGTTAAGATGTAAAGCCCTTCAGAGTTTAATGTGAAATGTTTAGTTCAGTACAAACTTGTTGAGTCAAAATTGTTCAGAGAAGTGGTTATAGGAACCAGACATCTAAGTCTAGTTGAATGCCTTCAAAAGGTCCCTCTCAAAAAATGATTACATGAAATAGTTATGAATACGCTGCCTAAATGTTGTTTTATGATAGTATATATATATACTTATTAGACTTAAACCTAAATATAAGCTCACCGAACAAAAACCTGGTCACCCTGAAAGGGATGGTAGTAACTTCAGGCTCCTGTAGATGGCACTGCACAAAGATGATGGGGCTATAAATACCTGCGGGGATTGAGAAGAGGTGGATGTCTCGTTCCACGTGTGGAAAATGGCTCCAAAGCAGATGTTAATGATTGGCTAAAAGGAGTGATTGCATTTGGGTGTGCCAAAGGCCATAGTGTGAAGGAAGTAGCTGAATCTGCAGGTGTATGAAAGCGTATGGTCATACGGGTCTACCAGCAGTGGCTAAAATTCCAGTCTACAGGAAATTCTTCTCAGAATTGTGCCAGGGAAGGCATCCACCAAATCTGGCCCAACTGTGCAATTCTTGGAAAATGCAAAAGTGGCTGAACATTGATTTGGCCTATATCCAGAAATTTGTCCAGTCCATGCCAAATCGAATTGCTGCTGCTGTTCATGCTTGTGGAGGTATTACATGCTCTTAGCTACATTTCTGTCACAGGTGACTGAATTTTTTGTCTGAGCTTCTAAGCCTCTTATCCTTCTGGGTCGTGGGGAGTGCTGGAGCCTATCCCTGCGCCCACTGGGCAGAATGCAGGAAACACCCTGGGCAGGCTTCTAGTCCATCGCAGGGCATTATTAACAATACATATACAAACTCGTAAGACACGTGTAGGTTCACTGGTGGTTTTGCATAGTCAATAAAATGTTTGTGTTGTAGACATTGTGACCTCTGGTTCCATATAACACCACTGTAAAGACCTTAGAACTGGTTGGTTTCTCTATAATAACCCAATCCACATCAAACCACTGACTGACCTTTTAACTGCTAAAGAAACTCCATGTAATGCAAAGGTTCTATTCAAAGTTTCCCCAAACCTTTACATTATGTATACCAAAATAAATTGGCCAGAAAGAGCCTTTATATAGATTTTGTTTTGTAAAAGAGATGTGAAATGTGAGTGAGAAAACTTACACATAAAGTGGGTTCTGTACAAAGACTCCTAGAACCTTAACATTGTGTACGCTCTATAAAACAAAGGTGTCATAAAGACGTTAAAGAACCACTTTTGGTTCCCTAAAGAACATTTGAATGGTTGGTTCTTTACATAAATAAGATGGGAGTCTGAGGAACTGTTTAAAGCTTAAAGAACCACCACAGTGTAGAGGTTCTTTAAACAATAAATAGGTACTTTGCAGCTACAGTTTTTTTTGTTAGGGAACCAAATTTTTCTTTAGGGAACCAAAAGCAGTTCTTTTATACCCAAACAAGTTTTTTTTTTTTTTTTTTTTTTGCTTCTTTATTTTTGAAAAAGTGAACAGCAGACACGTTTGGCAGCAAGATAGTACTGGTTTGAAAAAAGTCCTATATTTGTAGACATAATTTTCTGGGCACGGGACAGGTTTACAGTCTCGAGCTGGCAGAAGAAAATTCCAGACAATTCCAGAAAAGTCTGAGTGACTTTGTCTACATCTCATCTAATTAATCATGCAGAAATCTAAAAAAAATTGGAATTCCTCTTTAATAATAATCATCAAACAAACATAGGATACTAACTGAAATGGTACATACCCTACATACCGCTATTCAGTATTCTGCATCATTTAAAAAGTAGTCCATGATGAAACACCCTTTATAACTTCAGCATGAATGGGTGATGGTGTTGGTTTTTGTGATATCACAAAAACAATAATTAATCTGAACAGGCATCATTTGCATAGGTGTACCTACTTGCATACATACATCGTCATCAAACTCCATAAAACTCCATTTAAAATTACATCATATACCCATAAACAGCCTAATAGGAAAACTAAGGAAGCAACGCTGACTTGACTGCCTACATGTGGGCTAAGGTGGAAATGGGTAAATTCCTTTAATATCCTTCCATCTTAAGAGCTTCTAGTACAAGACTCCACCTCTTGGAGTTTTCAGCCTCTCCAATCAGGTGGCCTCAGACGCTGCTTTTCCACACCGTGTGACAGACGGAACCTGCTGTTGACAGGCCTCTCTCATCTCCGGGGCCAGTACACACAGGCGCCCCTCGTAGGACCCTGATCCTAACAGATTTGATAAGGTGGAACCAGAGAGACTCAGTGTGAGCAATGTGTTTCTGAGATACGTGCCATGTCTAGGTCATGCTATCGGTCTTAAAGGCATGTTGGTACCACATCAAGTCTTAAATGCAGGTTTGCATGAGAACTGCATGTCTATATGGTTCAGTGTTGGCCTCCATCCAACCCTCAAAGCATGCTTAATTACAGCCAATAATTACAAATTCCTGCAGGAGCTTGAGAAATATTGCATTTTTGAGGTCTGCAAAATGCATTTGAACAGAAAGGAGAAATTCCCAGCGTCCCACCGTTGATCAGATTTCTCCAGACGCTGGGTTTCATTCATCAGCCTGATCTTAAGAAAACATCGTATTTTATTATCCGTACATCTTGGTCAGAAAAGCAAGACGATTCTGGTCGTGTGGACTTTACCGTTATCTATTTTGTGATGAATGGCAGCATTATTAAAAGGCATGAAAATGTGAATGCCTAAAAAAACTATAAAAGGTAACTTGATGCTGGGTCTACGTTGAAACATGTTCTCCATCAGGGCCTGTAAAAACAGAGCTCTAACGTGGAACGACTTGTTTCTGTCCTGTTGGGTTGATTTCTGTGCTGGAGTCCAATCTGAAGTGGTAGGTAAACTGTGGCTAGCTGTTAGCAAAATTAGCCTAGTGAGCACATAGCAACTTAACTAAAAGACTGGGCTAGCTACACTACGTCCAGAAGTTTGTAGACACCTGCTCAACTATGGTTTCCTCTGAAATAAAGGGTATTTATGGAAGTTCCAGACTCTTCTGGGAAGGCTATAGATGTTGGAACATCCTGCTAGAAAAAACAGCCTAGACCAGCATGGGTGGTCACCAGCAAAACCCAGCATATATTGTGTTTTAGATGCTGACCTGCTGGTCAACCAGTATGACCATGCAGGGTAACCAGCTAAACCAGCACTTGACCAGCATAAACCATCATAAACCAGCATAGACAAGCTTAGCTGTGTTTTTTTCCCCAGCAGCGATTGTTGTCAGGATTTGATTGCATTCGGTCAACATTAATTAGGTCAAGAAGTGGTGTTTGATGATTAGTTCTGCATCACAAATACCACCCCATCTCACTGGATTGGATGGTCAGCAACGGCTGCACCTTAAGGTAGCTGAATTCACTAATTGTAAGGGGTGTCTATATACTTTGGCTATTACAGTTTGACATAGCTAGTTGTCAGGGGTTAGTATAATGACCAATGTTCAGTTTCCATCATTTTCAAAAGCTGATAGTTAGTAATTCATAAAGACAAGGCAGCAGGCTCTGTGCACACTGGGTTGAGTTTCTCCTTTTGGTGATTGTGATAAGGGATGGACCTAAAACACTGAGAAGTGATCATTCCCTCCCCCTTGCTGTTTCTTCTTGGGGAGTCTCCCGTGGTGTCCCACAAGGCTTCGTGCTGAGGCCTCTTCTCTTTTCTCTTTACATTCATTCTCTGGGTGATGTTTCATCTTTTCATGACTTCTTCTACCTTGCTATGCTGTTGACACCCAGCTAATCCTTTCCTTCTCACCTTCTGCAGGTTTTCTGTCACATCTCTTCATGTAGGTTCTCTTCTACTACATCTGGAGGAGTCTGTCCCTTCTCTATAACGAGGCCACTCAGGTGCTTGTTCAGTTTCTTGTTATCTCAAGGCTTAGCTACTGGAACTTACTCTTGGTCTTTATGTGTGGAACCTTTGAAATGTCTTGTGTTGTTGCAGTTGTGATGTGTCTTATTTCTGTATTGTGAATCTTTTATCCAGGGTATCAACTCTTGGGCAGCCTTAACTCAGTACTAGCTAGGACAGATTGTTCAAGTGGACAACAAAGCACTTTTGTAAGTAGCTCTGGATAAGAGTGTCTACCAAGTGCCTTGAATGTAAACGTCAATGTTAATGTAGAATTGAACAGCAGAACACGCCCAGAATTTATTTTAGACTGACACAATTTCCTTTTCAAAGCCAACAAAAATGGTGAAGAAATTTGCAAACAAGTCAGTGCAATAAAATTAATAAATACATCATCAAAAGAATAGCTGCACAAATAGTTGCACCCAGAAGGAATCAAACTTGCTGGGTAGGTCTGACATCGTGAGACATGCAAATGATTCTAGGTTCATGCTCAGCTGCACATGTGATGTAAGCAAGGACAGGTCTTATCGCTGTACCTGACTAGATAGATAGATACTTTATTGATCCCAGAGGGAAATTCTAGAATTCCACATTTAACCCATCCGTGAAGTGAACACCCACACTAGGGGGCCGTGAGCACACTTGCTCAGAGCGGTGGGCAGCCCTATCCACGGCGCCTGGGGAGCAGTTGGGGGTTAAGTGCCGTGCTCAAGGGCACCTCAGTCGTTACTGTCGGTTCAGAATCGAACCGGCAACCCTCCGGTCACAAGGCTGGTTCCCTAACCGCCAGCCCATGACTGATCCAACAACCATGACTGCGGACATTCAGTGAGCAGTGATGCCCTCCATGAGTCATCCTGTTAGTGCCAGCACCACTGGCAGACGGCTGCACAATGCAGGACTATATGAACGCAGGCCGTTTACAACGACCTTATTACCAACACCATACTGAGAAACACTACATCTGTATGTGTAGCTCAATAAATATTGCAGATATCAGTCTAAATTTATCATCATTTATTGTTCCTGGTGATCTTTATCTTCCTTCCAGTAGTACTGCAATCCCACACTTCCTTCTGGGTGCAACTTTTCTTTTGAGGATGAGTGTTGGTTCTATGCACGTCAAGTGTATGCTGAAAGCACAAGGTATGAGTAAAGCAGGGGAAAAATAAAACATACAAAAATATAGAGTTATGAATAAGAACCATGAAAAAACAAATGAATGAACGCGGACATGTTTACATTGTAGTCACTTACAGTTTATCATCAAATCCATACGCATAACCCAATTGATGAATGAGGCCCATTTTTCTTGTCGTCTGTCTGAGACCAACAACTATCAATGCCTGGGTTCAACAGACCTCTGCCACTCTTCATTTTCCCACCATATACAACCCACTGACTGATCAGGAGTTATGAAGCATTCTTCGTAAATTAGTCATATTGGAAGCGGAGCGAAGATACAGAGCCAGTGTGTGTGTGAGAGCAGGCAGCGTTGCGGGAGGAGGGCCCAGAGCATGAGGCGACATGTTTGGCTGCTGTGCCCTGCTGGGGCTGGGAGGTGCTGCTGTAATTAAGGCCTGCTGTGGTAATGCTATGCACGGGCACACCTCCTTACATGCCCCCCCTCCCTTGGCTACATGGAGAGTCAGCGAGTGTACAGGACCTGGAGAGAGTTAGCATTAGTGTTTGTTCACTTCACTAGGACTTTTTGGATGCTGCCATCATCTTTGCTTCATGCAGACTTAAGCTACTGGGTGAACTTCACATCTCTGCCAGCCTATGCCAGTCATCAGTGGAGCTAGGCTTTCAATGCGGCCCATGTAATGTCAAAACTTGGTTAAAAAACCCACCACTATGCTCATTTTTACCAGCACCCCTATGAGGTTTTCAGTAGTATGTAAGTGCTAAGCTAACCCTGGTGCACATGATCAGTTTTTGGTCATTCTAGACTAAACATGGATATCTAAAGCTTGTATAAGGCATTCCATACACTTAATTTAAAGTTTGTCACAGACACATACATATATCATATACCTACATATTACAGTGATTGTTTTACTGAACAGCAGGCACATAGTCGTCACCTGCTGTTTTCTTATAACTGACTGAAATCCGGTTACTCTGTGGCTTGTATTAACAGTCAGTGACGTATGTAGGCCTAGAGTGATGCTTTAGTCCCGCCCTTTGGAAATCAAAATGAGATTGACTGGTGGATTCCACTGCCGATCAGAGTAGCGCTGCAACAAACAACTGTTTTGACAGTCGAATAATCTATCGATTATTGCAACAAATAATCGATTATTCGAATTAGGAATTGCTTGGTTGGCAAATAATTCTTATGTAACTGACCTTTAAATATAAATTGACACTGTTTTATGCATTTGCTCACAAACAACATATTGAGGACAACAGAGATGGCAACCTTATTCAAATATTCACTATTAATTCATTCATTCACACATTAATTCATTTTCCTGCTACTACTATCTACTTAATAGATAAACTCCTGTATCTTCTTCATGTGAACATTTAAAACCAAAAATGCAGCAATAAAATCTAACAAAGCTAAATCAATCAAGTAAATTAAAAAAAATCTAAATTTAATTTTTGGATTTTAACAGTGCATTAATCTGTGCTTTGTACATTGCGCTGTCTGTCTACACTCTGCTACAACTAAATCTTCCAATCATAGGTCTTTATTGAAATGGAGGAAATGGAGGACAGCACCAACTAATCGACTATTAAATTAGCTGCCAACTAATTTGGTAGTGGATTGTAGTCGACTAAACCGATTAATCGTTGCGCCCCTAGATCAGAGGTTGGGACTCTGAAGTCAGTGTGTTTATGCTTGTTGTTTGGCTCCCTTGATCCAGACCAAAGCAGATTTATTATACACTGCTGCATTTTGGTATCTGCTTTGCTTAGTCTTCACTAACTAACATATTTAACATCCAGCCAAAAGACGTAAACAAAGGTCGTATAGCTTAAAGTTCACAACCGATTGGGCGGATTTTATGGCCTACAATAACTGTGATAATGTCCATCGAGCTTTCTGCGTCAGGAGTCTGTGCTGTATCTGGGTTTGCTGGCTTTATTTATGTCTTGTTTGGTGTGAAATCCCTGTAAAACAGCCACGAGTGTCTTACTGCTTTTACCAAATGGAGAAACGTCAGCACCGTAATGCAATATCCTAATTTATGTATGGCTATACTGAGTATTGTGCCATGGCCTCATTTGAAAAATGAAGCCATCCGTTCCGTAATTACTGACTCCAAGCTTATAAAGAGATGCTAAAACATGTGTCAGAACAGCATCAGAGACTCATCTTTTCTACAAACCAAGATACTAATGCAGAGAAGACGACGGTTCCTTTCTGGCTTAGGTCTGTATTGCATTCAAATGAACTGCCCCAGAGTTTATTTGGGGGCGTACATGGTCGCGAGTCTTGGTCCGCTTATTTGGTGGCAAACAAAGTTCGAATGACTGTGTTCTCACTTGCTGTAACACAAGCAATCGCACCAGAATTTGTTTTAATCAAAGCAAACTTGCCAAGTCTGAACTCACCCTCAGACTTGGATCACACTTGTTGACTGACTTGCAACCTGACTCTGCCCTAAACTACTCATGATTTGACTCATGAACCGAGACTTTCAGCATGAGAAAAACAACACAATCAAAACAAATTAAATTACAGCCGCCAATCTTAATGTGGTCAATGGACAGTAACTTGTAAGTTCGTGTGTCTCGGTTTTGCCACAGCCCTGCACACAAGTCATTACTCCTGCAGCTTGCATCAGCATCAGCTTCAATACTGAGCCTTTCATTATAGGAAAGCTTTCAGCCTGAAGGGGTAAATGAAGCTTTACACACAATAAAGTCAGTGATTAAAGGAAAAATGCACAACAGAATTAACCTGTTGGCAAAGTATATAGTTTAGATAGCACATTTATGCTAGCTCGCTAAGCTGACAGCTAATCTAGCTACAGTTCTCCATACGAAAACTTCATCTCAGTTAGCTGCTATTGCTAGGACACATACTATACAAACTACAGAGTAACCAACTGTTTCAGATGGATTTGCTTCTTTACTTTAACTGCATTTACCGAGTGTAGCACAGACTGTTGAAGTGCCTGCAACAAACAGAGACGCTAGCAGATAGCTTCCACACTCCAGACCACCGATTTCAGGATGACCAGAGACTGGTTCCCTGGCCAGCTCCCAGTTTGAAAATAACTTAAGGACGACATGCATGCAGACCATTACGGCGACTGCTCTTAACACCATGTCAGCGCTGCCAAAGACTACAATGGTGTTGTGCCAGACTGTCATGGAGTCACTCAGAATGGCAGTGGGTCATCTCCAGTGACGAGTCCCACTTTTGTCTTGGTGGAGAGAACCAACGAATCAGTGTGTGGAGGCACTGTGGTCAGCACCAAGATGAACTGTTTGTTGTCGTGTGCCACATGTCTAGAAGGCCTGGTGTCACTCCACCTCCAGCCCTACAGCACAATCTGCAGGACCTGTGGGAGAATATTCAAGATGCATGGGCTGGATTATCGCAGACACACTAACAGCTTCCACAGCCAAGACCACCGAGCTCAGGATGACCAGAGACTTGAAAACAGCTTAAACACTTGACCAAACTGGGTCCACTGCTAGAAGTACTTAAAATTGATGTGTTAAGAATGCATATTTGCTGATGCCACTCAAAGGAAGTCTATTGAGAAACATGCTTTTGGTAGCAGATAAGATTTATACCATTTTTCCCAGACAGGCCAGAAAGTAGCTCTAGCTGTTTCTTCATTTCTTTAATATGAGTATCTTTGATATTGAATTCCAGTTAAATTAGCATGAATTCTTAAACAGTGGTCAACTGCTAGCTTGCAGTATGCTAATGCTGACCTGTTTGCTAAGCGAGCATTGTCATAGCCTTGTGTTGAACTACATACAATACATAGATGTCTTATTCAGAAACAGTACGCAACCATAAACCAAACTGCTGTTTGTACCAAGGCTAGCACTTCGGCTACCATTGCTTCAGTGTCAGAAACACGAAAAGGGGAACATCCACTAGCCCCAAACCACCCTCCACTAAAACACAAAGCTCTACTTTCACCCTCAAAGACTGGGGTCTTAAAGTAAATTTGCCTTGTTGGTTTGCAAATGGAGCTCAATCTTGCCAAAAATGTATCCAGGTCTTCATCAAGGTCACACAGATCTTAGGTCTCATTGTCAGTGTGGTTTAGTACACAGTATGGCTTACTGTGAGCTGTGAAAATAAACACAACTGAAATGGCTGAACATTGTAAAAGTGCTGTGCTTTGCCTGCAGAATCCATCTACATTTAATGTGCATGCATGTCACAAAAACATATGTACACTAGATTTTGTTGATGATTTTCTTTTTCCACTTATCATCAAAAGAACAGCTGCACAAGTAGTTGCACCCAGAAGGAATCAACCAACAGGAATGAAACTTGGTGGGTAGGTTTGACATTGTGAGACATGCAAATGATTGTGATGATGAAAGTTTCATGCTTGGCCGTGCGTGTGATGTAAGCAAGGACAGACTTCATCTTTGTACCTGACTGACCCAGCAGCCACGATTACAAACGTTCAGCGAGCAGTGATGCCCTCCATGAGTCATCCTGTTAGTGCCAGCCCCATTGCCAGACGGCTGCACGACGCAGGACCACATGCACACAGACCGTTACGACAACTGCTCTTAACACCACGTCAACTTCGCCAAAGACTGCAAGGGTGTCGTACTACACTGTCATGGAGTGACTCAGAATAGCGGAGTGTCAGAAAGCCTAGTGTCACACCACCTCCAGCCCTATCTGCAGGAACTGTGTGATAATATGAACCTCTACAACTCGTCCATGATGAGACGAAGAGACACTACTTCTGTATGTGTAGCTCAATAAATATTGCCCATATCAGTCTAAATTTATCATCATTTATTGTTCCTGGTAACCTTTATCCTCCTGCCCAATAGCACTGCAATCCCACACTTCCTTCTGTGTGCAACTATTCTTTTGATAATGAGTTTATAAACACAAAATTTAACATTAACAGTTATTTATTATTTTCCCTCTTTTGTTGGCACAAAAGATTTGGGTAACTATTGACTTGTAGTTTTTGTTAGCAACATCAGCATCATCAGCTCCAGCACTGCACTAAAGAAGCAAAATGGACACCAAAGATTCCTTTTTGCATTTGGGCTAAATGTTTATTTATGTGTGTTTATTTATTTATTCATTTATGTTTATTATTTCCAACTGGGGTTGGTAAAGGACCCCATAAAGACTCCTAAATGTTCGGAATATGGCTCCCTGGCTGAGCCATTGCAGAGCGTGCAACCTCGCTATGAGTCCTGGCCACTAAGCAAGGGCCCACATCAGCTAGCAAGTGGTTTGCAGCTGTCAGTACGGCCTTCACTTGGACTTAACCTGCTCCAGTCCACTTGTTGTTCGCCGTTGGGGGGCATTTACAGAGCGCGTGTGAGGTAGAGCGAGAGGACAGCTTGAGCTTTGATGAGCGGTGTTTGTTTTGGAGGGGGTGCACTGACGCATGCTGCAGGAGGGCCGTCAGGCTGTGTGTGGCGCAGTGGGCGGCTGCGGAGTGGACTGACTCTCGGCACTTGTGCCCAGAGAGTGCGTCTATGTTTCCAGTGGCCAGACTGCTAGGTCATGTACAGCCTGCTAGCATGAATGCTGCTTTGTCAGGATTTTTCCAAGCGCTGCAGCTGTCGGTCGGTTTGGTGATGTCTATGCTGCTGAGCTAACAAACTCAGTCTAGCGTGTAAATTGGTGGTGTAATGACATTTCTGAAAATGGATGCGGTCGACGCCATTCTCGCTGAACACATAATGGCAGGCTTGCTTACGTTCAGTTATATTTGGAACCCTGCAGGTCATTCGAACCACTTACTTCAGATTTGTAACTGACTTGGATCTGGAATAGAGTGACCCTAGCGCTTAATTACGCTTATTTCATTACAATAAATCACCACCAAAACAATCATAACTATTACCAAATGTTTCGGTAGCGACAGTATTAGCTCATTTTGAGGGGGCGTGGCCATGCGGATCTGCAAGCGTGTAGGACCATGGGTAGCACCGTAGCAAAGGTAAGACAGACTTAAACATGTAAACAGATGGGACTGTTTAAAGCTTGAAGACTGTCAATGTGTTGCATTGACTGTTCTGTGCCATGGGGCTGTTTGGTAGGGTAATAAAGCCTACCATTTGGTTGAAACGTGCCTGCTATCCCGGCTCTTCAGTGGTGCTGGATGGTGGTCTCCACTGATGCTTTTTCATGTCAAGCACAAACAGTTTTAGGCCATAGGTGGAGCCTTATTTTAGCCACGCCCCTGCATTTTAGAGCAGGAAGAGAGACTGCATCCCTGTCCCTCATGGCCACATGTCCTATTGTTTTGAAGCAAATGTGTTGCAAACACTTAAAGGCTTTAAATGTGTGTACAATTGTTCAAAGCTGTGTTTGCTAGTCTATCGTTTGTTGAGCTATGGGGAAAATTACCTACAATTGTCACTACCAAAACAGAAACAGATTTTAGCTTCTAAAGATTTTCTAGCTTCTAGTTTTTAGTTAGGATCACTTGCTGGCAAATTGAATCAAACATCCTCCAACTTTGGCCTACAGGCCACTCTTTGAGCAGCCCTGGTCTAATTCCCGCTTTTAGCTTAGCCTAAACTTCCCGAAGGCCGGCTGACAAACCTTCTTGAATGTGACACTTCTACAAGCTTACAATGCTCTTTGTCGTCTGACATGTTTATTGAACTGTGGGAAGGGAACTGTAGACGCTGTGCACAAAGCCCAAGTTAAGGAAGAGGAGGACAGCGAGGAGCCGAGGTCATAGAGGTGGCCGATCGGCCTCCTGGCCGTGGCTAAAGCACGCAAGCGCCCCAAGGGCTGGAGCCAGCCGAAAAGAAAGACAGAGCCAGTGTCTCACTAATAAGACCTCTACTATTAACCTGGACTGACAGCAAGAGAATTTGAGGAGGGAGGCTGGCTCCAGCGCACTCAGTCAAGCAGAAAGCTCCCAAACGTCGAGGCTAACGCAGGTCAAGTGATTTGGCGCCTCGGGTGTATTAAAGCTATTTACAAGAAGCCGAAGGATTTACGGTTGCTTTGGCGCGGCCTGCTCGTTTATATGACCTGGCACTAGGTGGTCGTGTTTTCTGACCCTCTCCATCATTATTTCAAGCCAATAAAAAATGTTTCCTTTCATATAGGTTTGGGTGGTGGGTGAGGGGGTGACAGAGTGAGGTATTTATTTGCTGCTCTCGGTGGCTTCCATATTGACACTTTTAAAACACAAGGGCTTACATAGCAGACACAGGGCTCAGGAGATGGTGTGCATGTGCCCCGACATGCCTAAAAGAATAAAGGAAGTTGACCAGCTTATATTGTTCCTGAGTGAATCATGGAAAATTAAGTCTTTAGCGTGTTGTTTTCTTCTTTAACAAGCACAGGCGAACACAAAAATGGGACATGACAATCATTAAAGGGCTATAAACCCACATGCTTGTGGATGCTGCCACCTGGTGGATGCAGTTGGTAGTACATTCGGAATAATCACTTCTCTTTGGACATATGACTAAATGGTAAGGCTGTATCTGACATTTTGGTCTAAATTGAATTGTGTACACATGGTTAATCATTTAGTGCTGATATGTTGGCATCGGTATACAGCAATTGGTGAATGTGGGATAACCGGTCAGAATACATGTTTAGAACCTTTCTACACCCATGTAGTGGCACATAAGGAGGGACCAAACGTTTCCGACTTTGAGGGGTAGAGTTTAATGTTAGTGATGGGCAGTAGGCCAAATAGACCAAACAGCTAACTAGCTTGTTAGCCAGTTATGAGCATTGCCCAGTTCCGTCATTAGCTTAACTGGTAGCTAAATTTGTGTTGTATATATATATATAGGGGAGTCAGGGTTAGGGTTAGGCCTACTGGGACCCATAACTCACTTTGGGCAGACCAGTTGTGCTGTTTGAGACCATAAACTAGTGGTCTTGTCTCAGTCTCAACCTAATTTGGACTTGGTCTGGAGGTAAGTTGGGTAAATTCTTGTTGAGACCAGGTGAGTGTGATGTCATCACTTGAGGTAACTGGAAGCTGAAATATTGCTCAATATCAAACCAACAGTAAACAGGATAAAACATTTTTTTTTCTGTGGACTATTGTGCATTACCACACCCTTCATGTATCCCTCCCTACACTGTATTTAAAGCCAAAATGTTATCACAGAACTATCATAAAACAATGCCAGGCAGTGTATTGATAAGCATTTTCCTGTGCTAACCTTCTGTGGGGGAGCTTGGAGAAGCTGTAAAACCCTTCAGACGTCAGGTTCCTATCACCACCACTGTGACCAATTCTGACTCGGTAAGTTTCTCTAGTACAGAGCATTTCATACCAAACTGCTCTGAATGACTGTTTACTCCACTGTTTACTTATGCAGGATATTAAGTTTTAAAGAATCTGTGGAGTTCCTCTTTAAGCCACCTTGTTTTCTGACTCGCCAAATGAAAATGCTGCTTTGCAGAGAGTGAGCGCTGGCTGAAGAGAAGAAAGCTGAAAAGGAGTTCTGTCTCACATATTCACTTCACAATGGTGCAGGTTGTTGAGTTTAAATGCTTCATTTGAAAAGACCTATGAGCAACAGCACAGAGCTGTGGTTTACAGTTCTCGGTAAGTCTGATCATTCTATATTATACTTCACTTTGTTTCATTATTATATATATGTATATTTTTAACATTTTTAGACTCATCTTAAACTTGACTCAGACTTGATGCATCCCGGTCTTGGTCTTGACTCAGACTACTCCTGGTCTAAATCTTGAATCGGACTCAACAACTAAAAGTCTTGCTCTTGATTCAATGCATCCCAGTCTTGGTCTTGACTTGAACTTGGTGTGTCTCAGTCTTGGTCTTGACTCAGTGTGTCCCGGTCTGGGTTGGACTCGGACTCTAGCCTGACTCTAGCCTCGGCTCTAGTGGTCTTGACAAAGTTAACACATCCTCAAACACACGTCTGCACATTCTAATGCACAGTTGCTGTTTATTTCCTAAAAAGTTCTGGCTCATTTTTTCCCAGTCTGGAAAAATTAGCAGGAAATTGTTTAGGTATCTTTTCTGTACCACACTTTAGCTCACACATCTCCTCTTCTGTCTGTCAAGAAATGAATGACAGATCCCACTTTCCACCAGTCTCTAGGGAAGTTGGGCAAAGTTACAGATTATCAAATATGCCAAGGCATATTCGAAACATTTCAGAGGTGACTGAAGTATTGTTACAGGTTCTAGTTTATTTTTACGGTTACAGTTTATTTTTAGAGATTTTGTGACTTTCAGGGGTCATTAGAGGGTGCACAGGGTCCAGTATTTGACACTATGTGTATTAACATATACATTTTTTTTATCTCATGTGTCTTGTTTGTGTGCTTGTTCGAGTGTTAGCTCCTGTCAAGACAAATTCTGACTCAATAAAGACATTCTGATCACTACACGGATCAAATGTAGGTCCAAATTCTGCTTGGATGGAGCTGCCTGACCTTATCGTTGATCAAAGCACTATGGGTTCCTGACATATCCACATATCAGATCAAGACAGAGACCAGACAGATGGATCTACTCATCAAGTGTTCATGACTTGCAGTCTGACATGTTGCCATGACTACACTGGCTAGTTGGGCTTAAAAATAGGAGGACAAGGACTATAAGCTTTTAGGCATATTATCAATAGTCGACTTAGTCTGAGATTCATTTTACCAATCAGGCATTAACATAACATGCCTACAAGTACACATACAAGCTGGTGCTGGATTGTGAGATATTGCATATGCAGTATAAAGTATAAAATGTTTATACCAAGCATATCAGCGACACTGAAATACCACCATCCTGTTCCCACTACACACACCACTGATAAACGGTACTGTGTAACACTAATAAACAGTAATATGTAACACTAATGAACAATAATATGTAACACTAATTAACACTAATATGTATCACTGATAAACAGTAATATGTAACACTAATTAACACTAATATGTATCACTGATAAACAGTAATATGTACTCCTGTAAAATTAAATTTCATATATTCTCTACTGTATATTGTATATTCTTCCATTATGTATATTTAGTATATGTATTGTTACTCTTAATTCTTACTTATAGTATATAAATATATATACCATACAGATATGGGCAATATTTATTGATCTACACATACAGAAGTAGTCTTTCAGTATGGCGTTGGGTCACCATGTTAGCTAACGCAACATGCCAGACGTCTCGGCACGGAGCTGTAGAGGTTCCTAATGGTGTCCTGTGATAATACCTCCCATGCAGCTTGAATATTCTCACACAGTTCGTGCAGATTGTGAGGTAGGGGTGGAGGTGAAGTGACACCAGGCCTTCTTGACATGTAACATGTGACAACAAACCATTCATCTTGGCGCTGACCACGATGCCCACCCACAGATTCACTGGTCTGTCTTGCAGTCTTTGCGGCTGTTGATGCAGGTTTTATAGCAGTCGTTGTAACAGTCTGCAAACATGTAATCCTGCGTCATGCAGCCAATGGTGCTGGCACTAACAGGATGGCTCATGGAGGACATCACTGCTCGCTGAATGTCTGCAATCGTGGCTGTTGGGTCTGTCAGGTACATGCGCAATCGAGCATGTAAATTGAATCATTTGCATGTCTCACAATGTCAAACCTACCCTGCAAGTTTCATTCCTGTCGGTTGATTCCGTCTGGATGCAACTATTTGTGCAGCTGTTTTATTGATGATGAGTGTATAATATACATTTATTTATTTATTTATTTATTTATTTATTTATTTATTTATTTTAATTTTTATTCATAATTTTTTTTTTCACCTTATCTTGATATTTGACTATGTATATGACGAATGCAGTTTGATTTGGTTGAATTTGACAATTTAAAAATAATAAACTGAGTTGGTAATAGCGGAGGGTATATTAGTAAACTCATTAGTGATGTACGTGGGCTGACTCTGAGCTGTGTGCTATAATGAGTCATCATCATTTTGTATTATGTCCTACAGGGATGATGGATTGGTTCAGTTCTCTGCATCTCCGCTTTCAGGAGGTACAGTGTCCTAATATGGAGCTATGACATCCTTCACTCTTCTGGGAAGGTTTTCCGGCTAGATTTTGGAGAGTGTCTGCGGGAATCCAAGAGCACTTGTGTTGGACGAGGAGGCCCGGCTTATAATCGATGTTCCAGTTCATTCCAAAGTGTTCCACGGGCTTGAACTGAGGGCTCTATGCAGGCGACTGGGGTTGGCTTGTCCAATCATGTCTTTATGGACATCGCTTCGTGCACAGGGGGACAGTCATGCTGGAACAGGAAATGGTCTTCCTCAAACTGTTGCCACAAAGTTGGATGCATATATTGTGTGTAAGATTTAGAGGGGCTCAATTAGCAAAAAACGAAAATAATATACAAAACTATGTCTTACCTACAAATTGCTGTGCTGTTGTTAGCTTGGAATGAGTCCTTCGTATCTACTGAGGAGCGTGTCGTCATCTAGCCAACGTGTTCCTACAGTAGCCCAGAATGGACAAACCACACACTGGTTCCAGAGAGTCCCTTGGCATTTTTATATTATAGCAGCAGCTTGACTTTAGTGGTGCTATAGCACCAACTGGAAGATGTAGAAAGAGAAAGAATCACTGGTTGCTGCCAGTGTTGGCTGACCATTTTGTGTTGTAAGAAATTTGAGAACCCTAATTTTGAAATATGGAGAATCATGCTTTTATTAAGCACAATATAAGGAAAGAGAGGGTATCCTCATCCTCATCGTCAAAGAAGCATAAACATGAAAAAGTAAACTGGCCATCGTAGGTTCTCCTTCATTCTTGAAAAGGTCAGGTGAGGAAGAGGTTACAGATGCAAGCTCACTGCTCGATGTCATTCAATTTTACACACTGCACCTTTAACTTTACCCTTCACTCGAACTTTCAAACCCTGAAAAACAAAACCCCAGACCATTATCCCTTCTCCACCAAACTGTTCCGTTCTCCTGGCCTCCGCCAAACCCAAGAACTACTACGTGCACGTCTATGCACGTGTGCACCTCTCTATTTCTCATCTGTATGATGTACATGTACTTTTAATGATGTAAGCGTAGATGGATAATGCCTGTGCTTTTGAACTTTTGGACAGTGGCACTGACCTTCAATCTGGAACAGACCGTTAATTGCAAGTCATTGAATAAACAAACTGAATGAACTTCTCTCTCTGTGTTATTTGCTCCATCATGATTTAGAGCTTGGGAGCAGCCAATATGCTCTTTAATAAAGCAGATTTAATGTGGGCGGCATGTGTCTGCTGTGCTGCTGTCACAGTTGGTTAATTGAAAATATGAGCGGTAGTTGCTTTGGGATAGATTACTCTGCCCTTAATTAGAAGGAGGCTTACTTACAGTTATAGCAGCGAAGAGACTATGAACAGCGCGTTACGGAAAAATGATACATTTAGCACTGCCGTCTGTTTATTATGCGTAATTCAAGTCCAAATAATTGAGAGTAGTGTGTGGAAATCTCCACAATAAGTTGGATATGTAACTACAAACCTTCAAAACGAGACCTTATTCAGCACCTTTAGAAGGGAAGGCTCACAGTGAGACAATGTCGATACATCATAGCCTAGTGTTCATCACACTGTGTTTAGCACAGTCACAAAAAGGGAGGTATATTCCTTAAATCGGTCTACAGGCACTCTCAACTTTACCATCGCTACATCTGCTGTAAACATGCCTGCAGTCTCTAGAGTGAGACTTTCTGATTATTAAAACACCCTTATAATACATTTTGTTTTTGTTTTGCTAGCTGTTAAATGTAGGAGGATAGCAGATTAGCATGATGCTATTGCTAGGAAGCTAAACAACTGCAGACATAAGTTTAGTAACTGTCTTTAAATCATAATTACATTGGAGAAAATAGGTGATTTGTGACAGAAACGGCTTCCTCAAATGAGGATAACAACAGGGTAAAAGATAAAGTTAGCAAAGTTGACTCAGTTTAGCTTCTTTTCTTTGGCTGATAGAGAAAAGTTGCCTCTGACATCCAATTTGTGCTGAATACAGAGAGAATCACTTCTTTCTTTCATTAATTGTTCAACTACTTAGGCAAGAGTTACACTAATGCTGGCCTGATGTGTTTATTAGCCTGTTGCTTATACTGCTAATAAGCTAGCAGTCAGGGTTGGCTGAGCACCACAGGGATTCCCAGTGGCTGCATGATGTATGTATATAATGCATGCTGGGTATTGTAGTGCAGAAACACTGATGAAGGAAAACATAAAATCCCTATAATCATGAATCCTGTCAAATCAACAAGGCAAAATGCAATGTGTGACATAAACCATGGTATTTGGAAGATCCTGTCTTGGCTGGCAAACCCTAGCTGTTAACACACTTGTCAGAAACAGTTCATTCTATCTTTCAAACCCTTGGGCAATTGGAATGTTTTGAGAAGCTGTTATAGCTGCAAAGGGTGGGCCGACATCATATCAAACTCTATGGATAAAGAATGTGATGTCACTCAAGTTCATATGCGTGTGAAGGCTGATGAGCGAATACTTTTGGCTGTATAGTGTATTTTTTTACTTTACTTCTTTTTCGATGATTATATAAATGTCCGTACTGCAATGTTCTTCTCTAGTACATATATTCAGTGGTGGACAGCAGCAAAGCAAATGTAGTTAGTTGCTGTACTTAAGTCGTTTTTGGTGTATCTGTACTTTACTGAAGTATTTAAATTTTGGACGACTTTGTACTTTACCCCACTTCATTTCAAACTCACATATCTTACTGTTTACTCCACTACATTATACAAAATTTGTAGTTCCTTTTGGCTTATGTGTGCATAAAAACAGAACATGCTTATGTCAAAATGAAACATGCTTATTCATGGATTCTTAGCATCCACAGAAATGTCCATTTCACACCTGGACTACATCAAGGACCACCTGGAGGAAGGTGGATAAAGCAGGATGGGGTTAGTGAACAGATCAAACATATTGTTCCTGACTTTGTGGGTAAATAGACCACAATATAGAAATATGTACACATGCACTTGTGACTGGAGAGTGTCTTTCTCTGAATTCATACAACACTATTTCCTTTTATAATAAATGTGTTTTGGCTAGTTTATGTTTCTGAACAGAGACCTACAGGTGCAGAATAGTAAAGGAAAACTCATTTGAGATCCTGTTTAAAGCAAGTTTTTATTAAACTTTAACTAAGTTGCAATTGAATCTTAAACCGAAACTTTGCTTGTTTGCCCGAAAGTTATTTTATAGTTCTAGCTAATGGAAACTGTTCTCCTTCAGTGTTTTGTGCTTATGATCATTTGAATAGACATCAGTGTCAGACTAATTAATGACCTTCTATTAAAGACTGGTGGACTGAGAGACACTAGAGTCTCTTCACCTAAACTGAGCTGATTAAGAGTCTTGTTCCAGAAATGATAATAGGACATTAGAGCCAAAATAAATCATGCTACTGTTACTCTCCATACTTAAGTACATTTGAAGGTAAATACTTTAGTACTGTTACTCAAGTGGAGGTCTAAAGGGAGAAACTTCTGGAGGGATATTTTACCTTGGGTATATCTACTTTAACTCAAGTACACAGTTTCTGTAGTTCATCCACCACTGCATATGTTGTAAAGCATATGGACCAAAAGTATGAGCATAAGCATGAGCGTGAAGTTAACTCTGAGTGGGAGAATCTTCACTCTAACACTATTAAAAATGCTCTGGCGTCCATTTAAACCTGTTTTACTGTGCTGTTCTCCTCAATACACGAAGCACCGCTTCACTACAGAGGCCGCTCGGAGGCCTTAACTCAAAGCTCCTCCTTCAGTGTTTATAAAAGCATTCCAGCCCGGGGAGAGAGTCAGCGAATTCGAAACCCAGGACGTGGTCCTGCTTCTCGGTCACTTCCTCTCTGCTGTTCACTTTCTCTCTCTCACACACACACACAGGCTCCGAGGAGGGTTTAACGCCTGCAGCAGCTGGAGCTGCGCAAGAGGGCTTTCAGCATCCTGGGACCATTTTGTGGAGTTCCCGAAGCGTTCCTCTTCTAAAGCCACCATGAAAGCAGGCTTCCTCTTCTCCCTCTTTCTCTGCATTCTAGCTCAACTCTCCGAAGCCCAGTACCACTACCAGGGCCTGATGAACTACCTGGAAAGCCGGATGGTTGCCATGGAGGTAAGGACAAAGTGGGATATCTCCACCAAACAGGCATTGTCTTAGGGTTGTCACGATTAGTCACTCAACCTCAATTCTGTTTATGAGAATAATTGATTCAAATTAACAATCTTAGTAAATGATTAGTGATTAGTGGTAGTAGTTAATGATTAGTTATTAGTCAATGATTAGTCAATGATTAGTTGTGTTTATCTGATGGACACACCATTGTATATATATATATATATATATATATAAACTCTGGAATGTAATATATGGTATAAAAGTGACAGTCCTCAAAGCTGGAGATTCTGACTGCTCCATTTGCAGCCACTGGAGAGTCAGTAAGGGACATTAAGAGAACGTTCACAGTCGTTTAGTGCACTCAGTAGCTTAAAATTGTAGGTTATGCCTGAGTTGGTTAAAATGAGATTTGTTGTAAACTCCTGCCTTCAATGCTTCTTCAAAACCCCATCACTCTAGTACCGCCTGTTCAGACTGAAACACTCCAATTACTGTGATTTCTCCCAGACTCATCACCCAGACTGCGCCTCATAAGAACGGAATAATTACATTTTGGCTCAGTGCTTCATTTCCATTCCTCTTGGTTTGTTTAGCAGGCTGTGTTGGGCTCAACATTGATGCAGTGGTTGGCTGAAAGGCAATGACTGAAAGGTTTAAATGTGGGGGAAAATGGAGCATTCAAAAGTGTATATCGGTTCCACATGAATAACACAAAACACATCAGCACAACTATTGTCAAACAGTTTATTAACTTTCTGAAATAAGTGCATTGACATAGGCCTTACTCTTGACCATATGTTAATGTTGGATGGAAAATATGACAACAGTTGTTATAATAAATTGTGCCACTTCATTCCATAATATGCTTTTCTGAGAATATTGTACCGTCAGTACTTAAAGAACACTGGTTGGATTGGCTGGATTTAGTGCAGTGCAGTATGTGAAACTTTGAACTAAAGTCATTCCACCCATAGTTGGTGATGAGCTGCTGATTAGTGAAGTGAAAGTTCTTGTCAAAAATCAAAAGTATATTTGTTTAGCCCAATTCAGGACACACTGGGCCAAAAAATGAAATATAAAGAAAGCTGACAATAAATAAAACACTTTAAAATAAAATGAACATACCAGAATTAATACAGTATGCAAGCACATATACAGCATATGTCATGAAATCAAATATCGCCAACAACAGTAATATCTTACGCATGAACTCACTTAGAGTTCACTTAGAACTCACTTTTGATTTCTTTTAAAGTGAATTAAAAAGACTTACATAATAATGATAATAATAATAATAATAATAATCTTTATTTGTATAGTACCTTTCTTACATTAAGGCAGCATATACATTAACACATATTAATAATATACATAATTTAAAAGAATAAGAATAATTAAGAAGAAATAAACAATAAACAACATTTGTTGGAATGAAACAAAGCAACAAGCAATAGAAATTAGATGATAACCCTGCTGAAAAAGATAGCTTAGACCAACATGAAATTCATACTGGTTTATGTTGGTTTATGCTTGTTAGTGCTGCTTGAAGAGCAAAAACTCACACTGGTCATTTGTTGTTTTTTTTTTATCAGGGAATAATAGAATACATTTATAAGAATATTAGAACACATTTATAATAATACAAAATAAAAATCACTAACTAAAAATAAGTGTAGTAATACTAGCACTGAAAGTGAGTCAAATCGGCTGAATCACGAAAAAAAAGTTGGTATAAACTTTGTTTACAACTGCTTTTTGAAATTGTGTACTAATGTTGCCTGTCATGATCCTTTAGCCTATAGGCGGAGCCTTATTTTAGCCACACCCCTGCATTGTAGAGCAGGAAGTGATACTGCATCCCTGTCCCTCATGGCCCACATGGTGAGCAGTTAGATGTCACTGTTTTGAAGTGAATGTGTCTCAAAGTCTGAAAATCAGTGTCACAATAAGAATTGTTATTACTGAAACACATATTTTCAGCAATATAAATAAAACTTTATTGTGATTTTATGAAAATCTTTTTTTATTTTATGTGTGCACAACTGTTCTAAGCTGTGTTTACTAGTCATGTTCTAGCTAACATTTTGGGGTTCTGCTCAAAATGAGCTAAAATTGTCAGTACTGAAATACCTTGACAAGTTTTGACAGTGTAATATAAAGTGAATGTGTTTTGTTGGTAACAACATTGTTCAATCATCTATTTTAGTAAAATAAACATAATTATGGTATTGAGGTATTGAGTCACTCAAGGCAAAAGCATTTTAGAGTAAAGTCTTAAAAGTCAGTTAAAAGTCTGTAACATGTTTTGAACTCAGACTTTGAACATATCCAGTGATCCTTCTGGCGCTGCCGTTTGTGTATTTTGTGGATACAGTTGGCCGGGTGTGTTAGCAGTAACTTTCTGCTTCTGTTGTTTTTGCGGTACTCTGCTTGTGGAGCAGAATGTGGTGGTATCAAACCTGTAATGAAGAAGTTCTTGGAAGTTTTACATTTGTTTTATGTTATATTTGGCATGAGCACAGATTTTGAATCTAACGTCTTGGTTCTCTAACGTCATTTGCAGAAGCCGTAAAGCAGTTCCATAAAGCCGACATTTCCACTATTGATCTGCAGCTGCTCAAACTGTTTGAACTAGGGTGCACTGACTGGTGCAGGAGAGGGGATAAAACATCAAAAATAAAAAATGAAACACTAAACAAGTCGTAGATATTAACAATTGCACGCTAGGTCTGCCAGTTTCTTTCCCGTTAAAAGTTCTCTTTGGACAATAATTGAACCTGCACATACAATGAAGTGTTAAAAATGGCCAAAAAATTATTTTAGGGGACAAACAAGAATGATGCATGGCATGTATTGAGAAAATATCTTGAGGTACTGTGATATTATAGGTTTTACCGTATTGCCCACCCACAAGTTCAGTTCTGTTAAAAAGTTTTTGGGGCACAGCCTTGGAAATAGTCTGCACTCTACACAGTTGGAGACTTCCATTTGAATCAAAGACTAGACTTAATAACTGTCCAGAAAACTAAATCATAGGCCACTTTAAAAGAGCTGCAGGTCAACAATCCATCAAAGACTGGGAGTGCACTGTGCAAGGCCATATCTGCTCTGAAGACTTCATTCCACACCATTTGAGTTTGCATATCGCCTTCAGTATAATCCTATTTCTAGCCAAGAGCTGCTGCCTGGGACCACAGCCGTTGTCTAGCTCTCCACATTTGTTATCAGTGAAATTGAATACTCTGAGTCAATGTTTCCGCTGCAGACAGGTTAAATGCTGGAGGTATATCTTATGTATTTGCATTTGAAAGGATTTGCATGTTGCAGAAACTTCCCCAGGTTGGGGTATTACAATTTTTCTTATCTCAGTGGACTCACAATACACCAGAAATGTGGAACTGAGTGCTGGAGTCCAGCACAGTCTGGTGATTTGCCTGCTCCAATAACCCAGGAGAAAAAAAAGTACACCGAACTATACTTATTCATATACTAACTATGTATTATGTAGTATGCTAAATATAATCATTAGTGCTATTAAAATATACTTAAATAGAAGTAACTGTACTTAACTGTACTATTTTGAGACATCTCTTAGTAGTAAATAGTAAAGTACCTCTCTAGTACAATAAAATATATACATAATAAATACAAAACAATAATGTGCTTGAAATGTACTTGCTGGTATTAAAGTCCATTTCTAGCACATTAAAATATACTTCATTTTTAACTGGGAAAGCAATTAAACCTGATGACTACCAGCTGGAATTAATCAGGTAAGCATGAGCAATGAAATCACCAGTCTATCTAGGAATCTGGCCCTCCAGGATTGGAGTTCCCCATCTGTGTTTAGCGGATTACAGTTTTTCAAGCCAACTTCAATTATACAGGTGTGTGTGCGAAATAACATGTTCTGTTGTGAAAATCTTGTGTTACGTTATGACATGTAGACATGACAAACAGAATGTGAACTGAGTGGGGTCACGGCAAATACATGCAAAACATAAAAGAAAGCAGAAAAGAAAGCTTTTATTGGTGTTTATTGGTTTGTTGGTCTTAAAAAAAACAACAAAAGTTCTAACCTGATGTTTGCAAAACTTCCAACAATCCATAAACAGATGCACTAAAAATTAGCCCTGCTAACAACAAAAATGGACACACACTCTGTGTTTGTTTGTGATTGGAACATTTAATCTCCAGCCACTGATGTAGCTTTGGCTTACTATGGTGACAGTCAAAAAGCGAGCCTGTAAACTTAGGGGCAACTTAAAATAAAATGACCACTTAACAAGCTAACACTCCTCCAAGCTAACGCTACTCCTCACATTTAAAGGGCAGCTGTGAGTAATGTTTGCTTTTGTGATGTTTATTAACAACATCCTCAGAGGGCCACATTGAGTCCTGTTTGTTTACTTGAGCTTGAGGTGTTTTTTCAGCATCATTGTAGAGTAAGTGTGGGCCATAATTCTGCCACGAGTAAACGTTCTTTTATTAAACACCAGCAGAAAAGGCATTTACAAAGCACTGAACTCCCAGGGTTGGTCACCACCAGCTACACACTTCACTCTGACAGTGAACCCCCCGATAGTAAACAGGTGTAAGCCTAAACACTACTTATAATGTCTGGGTACTGAATGAAGAGGCTAAAAAGTGGTGGGCTGAAACACTACTTATGTCTGATTACCCAATAGGTGGGGCTAACCAGCTGTAGGCTGAAACACTACTTACCATGTCTGATTACTGAACTGGTGGGGCTAAGCAGCTGTAGGCTACCAGTAGTTAACAGACGAAGTGTTTCCTCTGTTTGCCCTGTTAAGATGATATGGTCTCTTGTTTCTGAATGAATGGATATGCCTTTTAATGATAAATTAAAGAGTGTTATATCAGTAGAACCACGGTTTAATTAACCTTTGGGCTAATGACACTTGTTTTCACCACAGTGAATGGTGTTTCCACATAGCGTGGAAAATAATGCACTTCAAATGCACCATCATGGGTACTCTCTAGCCTCTCTCTAATGGAGCACCTAGCACAGCCGCCACAAAATACGTTGGAAACAGATCCTGAACTGCACTGCCCATGGCAACTCCAGCTGACCTTTAAAACATATTCTTAATGTCATGCTCACCATACAGGTACATAGGCCTTTAGACTCTGTGGCTTTTACTTTGAACACAGTGTGATATTTGTGAACACCTCTGTAAACAGCTTTTGGAACAATATGATTGTTCTGTGGTTCATAGCTTCGAGGACTAAAGTGGATCAGCCAAGACATGTTTGATCTTTGTTCTGTGGTTTTACTCTTGATCTGCACTCTTTCCTTTATTCGACTTATAGTCAAAACAAACTATTTGTCAGGGACAAAGAACTGGGCTCGACGCACGCAGAGCTAAAAGCCAAAGGAGGTTTATTTGACAAATCGATAGTCAAGCACAACAGCAAAATCAAGGCAATCGTAACAAAAGGGGCAGTGCAGGGTCGTAGACAGTGAGACAGATGGAGGTCGAAAAGCAGGAAGTCAAAACAATCAGGCAACCAGATCAAAAAGGGAAGAGCAAAAGAGAGTAAGTCAAAGACAAAGGAGGTCAGAACCAGAGACACACGCAAAAGGCAAGAGAGAAAGGCTTAGAGTTGCAAACAGGGGTTTGGCAAAACTTCGCAAAGACTGTGTGTGCGTGTGTGTGTGTGTGGGGGGGGGGGGTTTATAAACAGGAAGTGAGGAGAACGTCAGCTGGCATCAATCAGTAGTCTGGTGAGCTAGAGTGTGAATGATTGGTTGACTGAGGACACGTGCGTGTGACGTCATCGGGTAGTGCACTCTGGGAAATGGAGTCCGGAAGATCGGCGGTGTCAGGGAGACCTGAGGGCTTGACAGTATTACACACAATGTACTCATTTTCAGTGTCAGAAAACAACAGAGAATGTGTGGAAATTGTACAGAAGCTTTAAACAACTAAATATCAAGCTGTTCCTTATTTTGTGGTTTTACCTTTTGCCATGTTGTTCCAGCAAAAAAGCTTCAATACTATTCAGGAAACTTGTTTTCCGTTTTTCAAAGAAATCTGCAGTGATGTTTTGGCATACCTTTGAAAGTTCTTTGTTTAATTAGCAAATTTCTTAATTGTTTCTTTCTCAGTGAGGGCTTCTTAGCTGCTACACATCTTTTCAGACCCGTAGTGTTGAACTATCTTCTCACACTGGAAGGATGGACAGAAAAGCCTGTGGATTGTTTTTCTGCCCTCTTCGAAAGGTGAAAGCTTGAAATACTGTTGGTCTATCTGTTTTGTTGGTCTACCAGGTCCTGCATGGTTGTTAGGAGTCCCATTTTCTCTGTATCAATAAATTTTTTTTGAGCTGCAGTTTAGGAAACTACCTTTCACTTTCCTTCTGCCAAGTAGTTGAATAAGTTGTACTTAATGGCTGTTTTGACTGGAAATGATAGACAAAAAGTAAGACACTCGGGAGGTCATGAGTCTGCTGCTAGGCATGTTCATTCTTAAACACACAGACAGACACACAGGAAATACAGACAACTGAACTCTGAACAGCTGTAAAACTGCTTTGTGACAACATCTGTTGTAAAAGGTGCTACATAAATAATCTTGTCTTGACTGGACTTGAACTGTGGCGGCTGGTCACCACCTGGCTCCACCCTCTGCCTCCACCCTCTGGTTACCAACACCCAACACAAAACCCCCCACAATAACTCAATGCTCAACATAAAACAACAATTAAAGCATGTACACATAACTTGAACTAACAGACAACAACACTAAATAACAAACATTTCTTTTGTTAGAGGGTGCCCACCTACCACGAGCCTTGGTGTGTGCCAAGCCACACCTCCAGAGTCCGTCCGCATAACCACACCTCCAGAGTCTCTCAGAGCCAGCTCCAGCCTGTAGTGCAGAGTTCTTCAAGGTGGTCCTCAGGCCCCCACCAAGACAGTCCACATTTTAGCTATAACCCAACCTACAATGCATAAGGGTGGAGCAAAAATGTGGACTGACCCCTGCTGTACTGGTTCGCCACATTATTACATTGAAATGTTTATGTAATGAAAACTGAATATTAAGTTTAACTGGAATGATGACTCTGGATTTCTGAGGGTTGAACCCACAGGGACATTCATCATCTACTTTGTTCCTTTCCAGGAGCGTATCGCCTTATGGCATGAGCAGAACAACCGCTACAACTCGGACCTGAAGAAGTTCAAGCAGCAGGCGTCAGACCTGCTAGAGAAACTGGGCAAGGACCATGCCAAACTCCAGCTTGACCTGGAGGGGGCAGGAGTAAGAGTGGACCGTGTTGAGCGAGAGATGGACTACTTTGAGACCAAGAACCCGCCCAAACCATGTGTTAGAGCAGCAGATAAAATGGTGGAGCAGGAGGCAGTGGTCAAAGTGAAGAAGAAAGAGCAGTTCTTTGAGCTTTCTGGTGAGCCACGGGGGTTTGGGGTGGTTTGGGGCCAAACACTGTATGGGGCGGGGGTAGCCTTGGCCTGACTCAAAGAGTTGGCTGTTTGCTTTTGATCATGTACCTTCGGTTTCAGCCCTGACAGGTTCTTGGCGCATGAACCGTAAGCTATATTTAACAATTCATTAAGTGCTACGCTGGTGTTGGCTGCATTTTCTCAGGAAAATCCTCACACTGGAACACGAAAAACCAACTCTGGCTGGAATCTTACTTGTATTTACAGACTACATTAATAGAAAGGGTAAGGGAATTCCAGATTAGGGATGGGCAATATGATGATATGTTATTGTTATTGGTGTGATTTATCTCCACATCAGTTAATTAGGATGAGTGTGTAACTGATGATATCACACTCACCCAATTCATTTAGGATGTCGATATTATTGTATTCTCTCTCTCTGTTGAATTTTCATAAACATTTATAGCAACTTGAACTCACTTAACCGGTAACTTATGGCCAATTACACTACAGTGGTATACAGCGGCATGCACTCTGGTCATATTACATGTGTTGATTTTCTGATTCAAAATACATTAACACACTTAATGCGCATTTCATTTTTAATTGAATCTAATTAATGCACAACTAGGACGTTATGCAAATTAACTTAAGGGCACCTGAACAAATTTCTGATATGTGGGGTGGTAAGCAGTTGTGTTAAGCCCACTCACGCAGTGTGATTTCACTCTGGAACCAGTGGGAGATACAATGGTTGCTAAAAAACATTATTTTCATGTTATATGATTAAACTACTTTGAAGCTCAGAAATGGTCTAAAGCTCTGCAAAGACTTTCTGTTATTATGCCTCAAGCAGTGCACCCCTGAAACGGCAAACAACTGTCAAGGAAACTGATTCTGCTAATGTGATGAAAACACATTGTTAATGTAAACAGTTATAGCTGGTATAGCTTTTGAAAATATATGCATATTAAATATTAAAATACAAACTCTAAAGCCATCACACAGTTCACTATGACCAAACAAATTGTATTGTTATACAAAATATTACTGTTTTAATATCATTACTAATATCAGAACTATATGACAAAAAAAAATCATACCAGAATATTCTGCATGTTTGACTTTTATTATTTTTATTTGCATCGTGGTTGGTGCCTAAATTGCAGTGCGCTTTTCTGGGTATATTCTGTGTATTGTCAGTACTTCTACTGCACCAAACAACTGCATGTAAACCAAAAGACATGTTTTGAATGATTATAGAACCTGTAAACAAAAACAAAGCTGCATTGCTGGTTCATTTTGACTGACCTTTGACAAATGGGTAATCTTTTATAGTGAGTATTGACTAACTAATATGAAGTAATACATTAGGTAACATGAAGTAATTCTTTTAACAATAGTTACGATGCTTAACTAATCTTAGGTAAACATATAACACACTACAGGTTAACAGTTGCTACATGCTAACATAAGTTGTATATACATTGTAAATGTATTACCTCATGTTAACTAATGTATTACTACATGTTAGCTAATGTATTACTACATGTTAGCTAATGTATTACATGTTAACTAATGTATTACTACATGTTAACTAATTATTACTACATGTTAACTAACGTATTACTACATGTTTACTTAACATAAGTTAACCATTATAAATGTATTACCTCATGTTAACTAATGTATTTACTATATGTTTACTTAACATAAGTTAACCATTATGAATGTATTACCTCATGTTAACTAATGTATTACTACATGTTAGCTAATGTATTACCTCATGTTAACTAATGTATTACTACATGTTAACTAATGTATTATTACGTGTTAGCTAATGTACTACTACATGTTAACTAATGCATTACTTCATGTTAACTAATGCATTACTTCATGTACCTCAAGTTAGTCAATACTTAATGTAAAGTGTTACCGACTAATGAAATATTGAGAGATATTATATGATGTGAAAATTACTGGGACCAAAATGGCTGCATTATAGGGCAGCGTATGACAAGGAAAAGCCAGTTTATGTCACATTCATGTCAAAATTATGGCGTAGTTGTCCTGTGGGACCTCCAAACCCACCTAAACAGCATTTTATGGCTGCAGTGAAACAGGGGTTAATATGACTTTTGTGCAGCCCTTGTCCACCACTGCATTGCACAATACTAATGAGGGACTACGGATCCATTTTGGTCACAGCAAATGTCTTGAGTTATTGTGATGCTATGTTTTTCACTGTCATGTTGCCCGGCCTTATTCTAGGCCATGTGCTGTTTTAGGGCTCATTTGTATTTTTTTAGGAACATGCCCAATTATACCTTATTGTTGCTGAGAGGCTGTGCTGTTGTATTGCCTGGAGCACTGCTCTCTGGGCTGCTGAGGTCAGTTGAGGCTCTGTTCAAGCTCAGTTAGCATTTAAAAAAGTCCTCCGTCGTTTGTTCAGAGTTGGATCCCTCTCGTAGGAAGCAGATGCCATATACCCTCAGGCTGCAATATCCTATTGATTAGAGGACAAAACAAAGAGCGGTGGCTGCAGTGAGTCAGGCCATTCCCTCAAGATGTAGACTCACTTTTCCCCCATTCGATTGTCATAAATCACTTGAAATGTCACACCTTTGCAGTCCCTGCCTTTGGCAACGCTGTAGATCCTTACAGAAGCGTCAAATGTGCTCCATCCCAATTTGGAGTATTATGGCCTCAGCTTTTACCTATAGCACACAGCTTTTAAACATGTAAATGGGGCACTGAAGTGGAAGCTAGGTCTGCTGTTGTAATGGCCTCTTACTAACATAATTCCTGATTTGTAGGCTGCCTCAATGCTGCTTTCATCTTGGCCTCATTTTTTTCTCCTTATGTAATTCTGGGTAAAAAGTTTCAGGAAAGAGAGGTTTATTTTGCTACTTTGAACTGAAAGATTGACCACCTCAGGCAAGATATGTGCCACGGATAGTAAGAAGAAAAACTGTCAAATAAGTTTTCTTCCAGCATTATTAAATATTGCTGAGCTCTCTCATTTCTTTTCAGGTCAAGCGTGAAAGAACCTAAATGTGGTATCAGTTGATAGGTTTCAAATTCACTCTCCACTTATTTCACTGAGACTTATAATAAAATAACTTCCTTGTATCTAGCCTTTGCTCCTGAACCTTGACAACTGATGTATTTCTTCACAGTTTGCCTGGACATCGTATCAAGCATTCGAGCCATGAAGATCCTGAAAAGGGTGGGCAGCCCCAAAGGAGTCTGGACCAAGGATTCCAGGACAGCCAAGGTCTACGTCTTCAACGGAACTTCAGAGGATACCGTGTACGAGTTCAAGTCGGTAAAGGAACTCTCGGCTTCGTCAGGTATGTCCAAGGGCAGGCAGATTACCCTCCCTTCTGTCTGGAATGGTACTGGACATGCGGTCTACGATGGTTTCCTGTACTACGTAAGCGAGAGATCGGAGTTGCAGGTGGTCAAGTTTGACCTGAAGAACAATTCATTGGCAGACAGTGCTGTTCTTCCAGTGGAGGCCCAAACCCCGGTCTACAGCCTCAACCCTGAGACCCTGGTGGACCTGATAGCGGACGAGGAGGGGCTGTGGGCCTTGTACCCTGCCGGTGACACCATCAACCTGGCCAAGATGGACTCCGACACTTTGGACATAGAGCAGATGTGGGACACACTGTGCCCTAGGAACAATGCTGAAGCTGCCTTCATCGTTTGTGGCACGGTGTACGTGGTCTACAACACCAGGCCCTCCAGTCGTTCCAGGGTTCAGTGCGTATTTGACGTGAATGACATGGTGACTGGAGGAGAAGCCCCACTACTCTACTTCCCTAGGCGCTTCGGCGCTCACTCCAGTCTCAAATACAACCCTGTAGAGAGGCAGGTTTATGCATGGGATGACGGTTATCAGATGCTTTATAGGCTGGCCCTGAAGAAGAAGCTGTGGGCGATTGCGCCCCCACCAGAGGAGTGACTTCTACTGCAAAGAGAACGCACTTAGACTGCAAAAAAAAAAAAAGCGCCTGACCACAACGATTGTACTGTAGTATATCACCTTTATAAATGTAGCTATTGATTTTCTCACATTTTATAAAACAAAATATGTAAAATGCAGTAAAGTACATTAACGTTTCATTATGGTTGTGTGGGTAAGGCATTATTAAGTCTTTCACTCCCCAAAAACAATGAAATCTGAGATATAGTTTGGCAAAAAATCAACCATATTCAATTTCCAGTCCAAGGTTTGCTTGTTTAATTTTGCACTGGAGCTACAATGCCCGCTATGCTAATAAGTAACCCAAGCCAGAAATATAATGGAAAATGGCCAAAGCTGCAAACAGAAACAGCAGCCATCTCGACCCTGGAATTTTGTCCATACTTTTGTCTATATCCGTGGATAAGAGAACAGCATAGGCATGTCTTTTGCCCTTTACATTGTGAACACCAATGGACCAAAAGAAATTGCTTGGGGAAAAAGTCTGGGTTCCATTGACTTACATTGAAAGGATCTTTTGTACTGTAAAGTTATCATTGTGGAGATACAAGGTTTTGTTCTGACAGCAGTAATATGTTGTGTTTTGGATGCTGGTATGCCAGTCAACCAGCATGACCATGCTGGGCGACCAGCTAAACCAGCACCAGACCAGCATTAAACGCTTAGACCAACATTGCTCTGTACTTGTTGTTCAGTGAGGTTTTGAGGCAAGTGTGTGATGATTGACACATGCATTTAATTACTAAGGAAGCAGGCTGTTAATCTACTGTTGACTAGAATTCTAAAGTCGTGCGGTCAGACTAACCAATATAACTGACACTTAGAAAAGATATTTCTCTGTTTTCCATGTTATCATGGAAAGCCACCATGTTGGCATACCATCCACTGAAATGAAGTTAATAGCTCTAGCATTACATCATTTACTGATTTAACCTGCAGTGGCTGAAAGATTTCCACTCACCTATTAAAGACTAAAGCACTTGTAGAAACCGTTACCACAGAAATGAACAGAGGGGTCTTTTTTGATGCAGTATCAGAGCGAAACCTTTCCACTGGAGAACAAGCTCACTGGACAAAAAAATGAGTCACCTTGTGTGTTTAAGGTGGTAGTAACTTCAGGCTCCTACAGATGGTACTGTATGAGGATGATGTGGCTATAAATACCTGCAGAGTGTGCGATGGGATTCATAGACTGAGAAGAGGTGCTACAGTGCAGTGAATGTCTTGTAAAGGAAATTCTCGGCAGCATTGCACCAGGGAAGGCATCCACCATATCTGGCACAATTCTTTGATGTAAGAGTGGCTGAACATTGATGTGGCCTACATCCAGAAACTTGTCTAGTTTATGCCAAATCCAATCACAGCTGTTTTTCGTCCTTGTGGAGGTATTACATGTCATTAGGTACATTTCAGTCACAGGTTACTGATTTATGGCCTCGTGAGCTTTATCTTCTTCTGCAGTGTATCTATACACAATCCTCATCTTCATCTGATCTGCTCCACATGCTTTGCAGGTATCAACGTTCTATGAAAAACATTTGCGCATTTAAATTCAATGTAAGCTCAATTTATGACAGCGTTACCCTTTTGAGTGAGTGTCATTTCTCAAATGACTGTATAATGGAGAACTGATGCGCAAGAACTGAAACGACTCAACTGACGGCTTTATTTTCTCATGTTGAAATACAAGAACAGTTGTTCAACAGTTTTATTACAAGTACAAATCTTCAATATAAAACTGTAAAGTCAAGTCGTTAAATTCACAGGAGAAAGAGGCTGAGTAACCACACAGACCATGAAGTAATTTGTACCCATTTCACAGATTCCACCGTACAACAGGAACACATTGTGTCTATATTGTCTGAGCCTGAGGACATCATAAACATTGTTGGAACAGGTAGGAACCAGGAAAAAAAAAAAAAAACGGTACATCAAGTCAAGTCATCAAGTTACCTGGAGTTATTCACGAGTCTGCCAAAATATTCAATTCATTTAATTACATAGAAATGTGTAAACCTCAACAATTGTAATGTAATGGAGGACAAGTTCTAACATGGAGCCCGAGTGTTGTATTATTTCCAGACGGTTGCATCTGGAATTTGTTGACTTCAGGGAACGATCTACACCCTAGAGCACTATCCACCAATTTTAGGCGGAAGCATCGGAGACCATGTTGGACGACACGCACTGCGGCCTCAGGTTAGTCCATTCATATCTCATTGGTCTTCAGCAGATGGTAAGTCCATTGGAGTCCAGTGTGCTCCCCAGTGATCCCCTTTGATTTAAAACTCACTGGGCAGTACCAGGATGACTGGGACTCAGGAGGATCTAATGCAGTTCCCATGCATTCTCCACTCCAGGTTCTCTGCCAGTAAGTAAAACAGCTTTTTAAAGCACGTAAGAATGTCTGGAGTAACTCACGCCAATAGAAATCTGCACTCAAGATACAGCATCATGGTGTGGAATGGATAAATACAAAAACAGCATCTTACCATATCGTATTACTGTATGAATAATATGGAGACGATGGGAAAAGGCGAACGTCGAAGCACAAGGACAAGTATAATGCCAATTCTTTTAAGTTAAAAAAGATCATAGCTTTAAATATTCTGAAAAATGGACTCAGTTCTGAGCACTGCCTTATAACTGCACTTATAACACCAATTATCTGAAAAACCAGTTGACGGGACACGTGTACAAAATACGTCTGACAAATTAAGACTGCAACTAAAAACAAATTCCGTAGACCTTTCCTTGTCCAATTGCTCTGTATTGCATGTTTCAGTGTAGCTACAATAGTTATTCTTCACTGCTGGGCGTTCTTATGCCATTTTCAATGTTTTAGCCATTACGAATGATGATACTTGATCATATTACACATTCATAAGCACACTCTGAACAGGACTACCAGCATATTAGCTTTATAATATAAATGTAACAAACATTTACTTGTTCTTTTTCTTTGTCAACCTGTAAACATTAAACTACTTCAAACATTCTCTGCATAATTAAAACAATAATATGTAAACAAAGTCATTCAGAGAGGTTTCACGTGAAATGATGCCCATAGCCAATTGAGGTTTCTTTACAGTGGGGGTGATGGGAACCAGGTCAATGCAAATATAGCCACTGTATTTGCTATCAAAAGGACCACTGGACCTACACGGCTTCTGAGTTATCATATGTTATGTTGATGATTCTAAAATAGGGGTAAATCTTTAGGGACTAGTTTCCTTTACTCTCTGCCATGAATGTATTGAAGTAAAATAGGTTTTAGGCCAAGCGTTTATAGCAAAACTGTTGTAATACAATTTTGTAAGCACTTGGCAGCATATATCTGGTCATTTCATGCAAAAACAGATTCTCTGATACAGCTTTTAAATCCACATCCGTCTGGATCCCATCACCAACACTGTGAAAAATTTCCTCCAGAATGGAGCATTTCACATCAAACCTCTCTGAAGGACTTTGTTAACATAACACTGATTTACTTAGGCCGAGACGCTGAAACAAGCAGTGGAATTCACCTTCAAACTTTTTCAAACTTCCTTCAGTTTTTCGCCATTGCTGCATAGCTCAATCACTGAGACGTAAACAAAGTCGTGGAGAGTGGTTTGCTGCCAAACGTTCCATTGTAGAGAAAACGACCAGCTCCGATTTCAGTTTTACAGTAGTGCTGCTAGGAACCACAGGATATTGTGGATTCTGATATAGCCAAAATACAAATATACCCTTTATCTTTCCTATCCAAAATGAGCAGCGAACAAGCTTTAGAGTTCCCTGTAAGGATGTGTTTGCCGTGAATGGATTACATAAAATCTTATCTCAGAACTATCATCCGATCAGTCGAATAAAAAACAACGTGTCAGGCATCAGGCATGTATCTGTACTTGTTTCATGTAGCTTTCGGGGACATTTAATGCTTCAGGGTCTGTATTACAGAAATATCTTTACTCCTAATCTTATCTGTTTATTTCCTGTGACTACTTCACTTAGGACTGGATTAAGAAAGCCCAGAAGCTATTACAGAACAACAGTTCTTAAATTCACAATCTTCTCTGTTATCTTCTCTGATATGAAAACAGTGTTACAGAAATCCTAACTACACTAAACTGCCTAAATACTGTTCTGATTTCGGGATAAACACCAAATGAGCCTTAACTTTTGTTTTAATCATCATAGTTCACTATACCTATAAAGGACATAATGATGTTACATTTATCTGCAAGTTCTCACCTGCGAGTTTTCATTTATTACACCGTTTTAAAATCCACTGCAGATAAGATCTCCACTGCCTCCTTCTATTAACTTCATGTGTTAATGTTGATGAAAACTGGTCAGATAAAATATTACAGTGGTGGTGATTAATAATAAGAAGATAGAGGTGATCCTGTGTCTCTGTATTAGGAGGAATAATGTTAGTGTGACTGCCTAAAGCGATTGGGGAACGTAAACTGAAAAGCAGCGACGTTCCATTAAATGTCAGGGGGCACTTGCTCAATAACCATAGCTTCCAGTTTATAACACTGTAATTTTGTTTTGACCTTTTTTAATCAGTACTGGAGCTGTCTGGCTAACTAACATACAGCTTTAACATGATTTCAGCTGTGCGCATTTGGCCAGTTCCTAACAGACATCAAAAGTGATCGTCAACTTTGATTGATTAGTTTAAGATTTCCTAATTTAAGATAAAGATGCTGTGAGGTGACTACACAGTTTCTTCTGTAGTATGGGTTTGTGAAAATCTTATCTTCACCCATCAGATCTTGAGACAAACTGATAAGAAGATCCTGTAATACGGCCCCTGGTCCCTGAGACTTTGTTTACGTCTAAGTGATTCACTTACATAGAAATAAATAAATAAATAAATAAACAAATAAATAAATAAATAAATAAATTTGCCTTTTAAATAAAAATCGTATTACTGGCTTAGTAGTACTGTTTCTAGCTAAGTGGGCGGCAGCCGTGCTGTTGTTACAGCAACAATGAACACGTCCCTCATTATCCTTAGGGCTTGTTTGTTACGTTCCTGGCAGTCTGCATTGTGTGCATTGTGATTCTGCCTCAGAGAACTTTTATGAAGTCTTATAATGCTTTACCAGTGTGCTCTAGTGTGCTCGTACATGTTGTCGCTGTTGGAACAAAACCAGAAAATTACCTTTACCTTACTTTACTGTTCACTCACTCTCTCTCTCATCTACACTGCTTATCCTTCTGTGTTGCGGGGGGTGCTGGAGTCTACCCCAATGCTCTTTGGGCTGAAGGCTGGAAACACTATGGGTAGGCCATCAATCCATCACAAGGCAGACACACAGACATATGCATTCACACCTAGGGGCAAGTTAGCATCTCCAATTGGCCTGATTGCATCTTTTTGGACTGTGGGAGGAAAGTCATGCAGACTTGGGGAGAACATGCAGACTCCACACACAAAGGACTCTGGTCACTGGGCTGGGGGAATCAAACCCAGGCCTTTCTTGCTGTAAGGTTACATCACTAGGTTACATGCACCACCGTGCCCACCCCTTACTTTCAAATGTAAGGTAAAGAGATTTTGTTCACGCAACGTAAAGGACGGGTGCCATTCGAATAATAGTAAATAATAATAATGATAAACAGAAATAAAAGATTTTGTTCTGACAGCGACGATGTGCAGTATACTAGTGTACAGCTGACGAGCTAATGCAGATTCATTGTTTAAGTATAGAAATTCATACTTAATAATAATTTGGTGTCCAGGAATGTTTCTTAGATACATGCTGTAAATCCAGCCTTGCTGTTCTTTTCCCTTTGTTTTGTTTTGTGCTCTCACGGTTTCCGCTAACTAACCGACGACAGTGTTGTGTTACAGTACGGCTGAAGTGAACGGTAGAACAAGTAACGGCAAATGACTTAACAACCTTTGACGACTTTCCAACGACAACTTTATCAATACACTGAAATCCAGAAACTGATAACAGCTAATGGAAAGGTGAGTAAACCTTGTTCCGAAACACGTTAAAACTAAGGTGTTAGTGAAAGAAAGATGAACGCTAACAACAAAAAAAACAGAAATGGCACGAATCTAATCACTTTAGAACCTTGAATGCCCATATATAACTAGAACTATGTAAATGAAACTCCTACAGGTAAATGTATAGTATTCTATTCATGTACAAATATATTCAGCAGTAACTTCAAGCCTACAAGTCTTGTTCGGACAGGTCCTCCAAGGGTAAGGAAAGCACTTGAGATCATTGTGCTGTGCTGAAATTGGCGAATGCCTCTTTTCACAACATACTAACACCGTTTCTCATTACGACATCAACAAACTCCATAGACGGCTAATTTTTGGAAAGGAAAAGTCTCCGCTGTTTGTGCTCATTCAAGAGAGGAAGTGCTTCATTCATGACATAACAATTGGCGGTCCCATGTGCCGTCAGGCCTCAATGCTACGAAGCTTAGATCGGGTCCTTCTCCTTTAGTCGGCTGTGCTCGACTCGGCCTATTCTTCCCTACGCTGCCCAGACCCTCGGCTCTACGAGATAAGCTGATCCTCCTTTCAAACAGGGGAGCTCCGAGTAAAGCGATCATCAAAGAGCTTCTCCCATCTGCACATGTGCAGCTCCTCTGAGAACGCCACGGTCAGATTTCATTCTCCTCACTTCAGGAGATACTCTGCAAGATGTAGAAAAAAAGGGAGAGTCCTTCTGCTGACAACGCCAAGCTGCACCAAAAGGCCTGGCCTCTACAGAGCACGAGAGGTGTAACAACTCCGGGTGCGCAAGGCCCCCAAGAACTGACGGGAAAATCAGCGTTTGAGTGAGTCAGACCTTCAGAGACGTTAGACAAACACTGCAGAGAACTGATCTCGGATCGGCGCTTGGGAGCCCCTTCCATCAAGGAAAACCTGGAGATGGCTGTTGTTGTGTTTTGTTTTGTTTTTTTTTTGTTCTGTTTTTGTTTTGTTGTCGTTTTTTTTCCTTTTCTTTTCCTTGAGCACACGGACGGTCGGGGAAAGGGGGGGCCTCCTAGTGAACATGTGGTTCTGCTCAAGGGCTGGCGGGAGCTTTAGGGGAGGGGCAAGACCCCTGACTGTCAAAACTAGCTGTCCTGGTTTTCCACTGGAAAAGAGAACATGTACAAACAACAAATCAGTGCAATACAGAACATGGGAAGCGATTTCCCCATAAAGAAAGCTGGCCGTAAATAGGACAGGATTACTCCCAGTAAGCATTCCAGTGATTACCATTTTGGAACAGATCAGAAAGAAGATAACAACCGCTATGTCTATATTTAAATCAGCATTATCATAACCACCCGAATGATGAATTATTCATACTGCACAGCAGAAGTTTAGAGTACAGTCAAGAGGGATGTGAGGATTTTCAAAGAGCTGGCAACCATGGGGTGGGGTGGATTTTAATGACTAGATTAGGTGTGGGCTGGAATACATTTCTTATTATCCATTCTAAACATTGAATTAGAATGTTAATCCCGTTTCCCCCCCTCTGAGGCTCAGCTGGGTTTATTTAGGTCCACAGTATTTTCTTCTCTGGAGACTGAAAAGCAACCAACCTCTTTTTCTGACTTCTTGGGCTCCAGAAGGGGGTGCCAGTGTGCAATGGGTTTGCGGGGGTACGCCAGCATTTCGTTCCAGTGATCTCGGCCCAGTCCCTCGGCTCCACACCCCACACGGTTCACGCCAATGATTTCGTTGTGACCCACCCTGGAGGTAAAAGGTGTTTACCATTAGCTTAGGTACTGTGCACAAGTCAGAGCCCACCCTACATTTGATTAATTTCCAGTAAAAATTAGGAGATCATTCAAGTATAGCAAGAGACGGAACATCAAAGTAAAGCAAGTGAAGCGTCAGGAGTCTCCAGGGTTGAAGCTATATATTGGGATTACATGAGAAGCTAAAAACGCAACTTCTAAAACTGAACTTTGGAGGTGTGGAAAAACGTTCCTGCAGGTTTCACTGAACAATCTGAAAGCAAGTCTCCTGAAAAGAATGGAAAGGCAAGGAGCGGAGAATTAATATGGAATATATACAGCATGATGTTAAAATTTGTTACTGAGTCTTCTGTGTTTCTTTATTAGATATACGCTTTCTGCTTTTTTCCTGATGCTGAAAAATTAATAAGATGCACTTAATGGCTGTTTTGACTATAATTTAAATAAATGAAAGATGATCTCTGAATCTCTGACTTTTGCACAGTATTGAATCATATATATATTATATTATATATTATTATATGTATATTATATATATATCATATATTCATATATTGTAGTAACATATTGCTTTACATATTACTGTCAAAACGTAGTTGTTACATGTTTACTTACAGTGGTTGAACATTGTAACCACTGTTAATGTATTACTACATGTTAACTAATGTATTACTACATGTTAACTAAGGCATTACTACATCTTAACTAATGCATTACTTTATGTTAACTAATGCATTACGACATGTTAATTAATGCATTACTACATGTTAAATAAAGCATTACTACATGTTAATTAATGCACTACATGTTAATTAATACATTACTACATGTTAACTAATGCATTACTTTATGTTAACTAATGCATTACTACATGTTAACTAATGCATTACTTCATGTTAATTAATGCACTACTACATGTTAATTAATACATTACTACATGTTAACTAATGCATTACTTTATGTTAACTAATGCATTACTACATGTTAACTAAGGCATTACTACATGTTAACTAAGGCATTACTACATCTTAACTAATGCATTACTTTATGTTAACTAATGCATTACGACATGTTAATTAATGCATTACGACATGTTAATTAATGCATTACTACATGTTAATTAATGCACTACTACATGTTAACTAATGCATTACTTTATGTTAACTAATGCATTACTTTATGTTAACTAATGCATTACTACATGTTAACTAATGCATTACTACATGTTAACTAATGCATGACTACATGTTAACTAATGCATTACTACATCAGCCAAGATGTGTGTATTGGTTGGGGGTTGGCATGGGTGCAATATAATTAATAATCATGTTTTCTTTCACTTGAGTGTTGGAATAGCTAATGCTGTCTTTGCCACTGTTAAATATTGAATGTTTGTGCTTTGATTATGATGTATAATAAACAAAGGTTATCTGGAAAATACTTCTGCTTTTTTCCTGATGCTGAAAAATTAATAAGATGCACTTAATGGCTGTTTTGACTATAATTTAAATAAATGAAAGATGATCTCTGAATCTCTGACTTTTGCACAGTATTGAATCATATATATATTATATTATATATTATTATATGTATATTATATATATATCATATATTCTTAATTCACCATTTTTTTTAGCTTAATAAAGTAGTAATTGGCATCCAGTTAATTACCAGCTTCTAGCTTTGAAAACCCCTTTACTAAAGTGTTACTGTTCTTTTAATAAAAGTCATGGGATAGCAGTATAAAACATGATTATGAAGTAGTGCTACCTCAGGGGATGGCTTGGGGATGCCCACACCTGTATAAGCTGTGAGGTGTTGTGAGTGAGGTGGCTAGCATGCTCATGATAAGGTGACGCGAATCGTCAACGTTATCAGAGTTCGAAAGTGGCATGACAGCAGAATGCCTCGACTGGGCTCATGGTGGGTGAGCGGGCAGGCCACACCATTCGTCAGAACTCTACAGAATTATCTTTAAAAACCAATTCTGGACAACTTGGCCCCGTTGGCACACTCCACACCCATATGGAACCACAATCAGCCTGCACAGTGCCTTGTTGACAACTGGGCTCCATAGCTTTGTGGGGTCTGTGTCACACACAAACCCTACTATCAGCTTGAAACAACTGGTACCATGACTCAATGGACCACACCACATGTTGCCAGTCTTCTAGGGTTCAGTTAGCAACCTCACAAGCCCAGGTGAAGCAGTGTGTCCAGTGTTGTGGTGTTAACAGAGGCACTCTGGTGGGTCTTCTGCTACCACATCCCATGGAAGCTAAAGAACACTGCACTGGCCTGTGGGATATGTGTATGGGGCCTCCATTTAATGTGAATGTGATTTCTGCCAGAGTTGCTTTTCTGTTTGCATGGACAGTTCTTACTAGACGCTGCTGGTCATGATCATTAGACATCCGTGGGTGGGCACTGTGTTGTCCAGACTGGGTGGTAATGCTTTCTATGATGTATTCCCGGTACACACGTGACCCTGTGGATCGAAGAATGTCAAATGCCTGTACAATTTGGGAAATGGAATGTCCCATCCATCTGGCACCCACTATATGCCTCGCTCGAACTTCAGTAATTCATGTCACTTTGCCACGAGGATGCTGGCCAGTGTTCAACCTCAACTCTTATACACGTGTGGGTGTTCCCAAGCCGTCCCCTGAGGTAAGGCCACTTCATAATCAGTTTACATACTGCTATCTCATGGCAGTGGATTTCTGTTACATACCGTTGCATGCAAAAGTTTGGGTGCCCCCAGTCAATAACATGTTTTGCTGATTTTCTAAGCGAAAATACAATAAAAGTACAGTGCATTAAAATCTACATAATTTGATAAAAACATACATTTGGCCTGTGCAAAAGCTAGGGCACATTTTACATTCTATGATTTTTTCCTGTACGTTAAACCTAGCAAATAAAGAAACTGTCCACAGAAAAAAATTGTAGCCATGTTTAAGTTTGTTCACTGGAGAGTATGGTTTAACTTCGAATCAATGAAACCTACATTGTATAAGCTATTTATATATAGGAATAATACACTCATCATCAAAAAAATAACTGCACCCAGAAGGAATCAACTGACAGGAAACAAACTTGGTGGGTGGACTGGACATTGTTTCGGTCGCATATGTGACGTAAGCAAGGACGGGCCTTATTGGCTGTATCTGACTGACCCAACAGCCATGAATGCGGACATTCAGTGAGCAGTGATGTCCTCCATGAGTCATGCTGTTAGTGCCTGCACCATTGGCAGACGGCTGCATGGTGCAGGACTACGTGCACACAGAGCGTTACAATGACTGCCCTTAACGTCAACGTAGCCAAAGACTGTGATGGTGTCGTGCCAGACTGTCATGGAGTGACTCAGAATGCCAGCGAATCATCTTCAGCGACGAGTCCCGTTTTTGTTTTGGTGGAGACGACCAATGAGTCAGTGTGTGGAGGCACCGTGGCCAGCGCCAAGATGAACAGTTTGTTGTCACACGTCCAGAAGGCCTGGTGTCACTCCACCTCCACCCCTACCGCATAGTCTGCAGGAACTGTGTGAGAATATTCAAGCTGCATGGGATGGATTATCACAGGACACTATTAGGAACCTCTACAACTCCATGCCGAGACGTCGACATGTTGGCTTAGCAAACATGCCGGCCCGACGCCAGAGACACTACTTCTGTATGTGTAGCTCAACAAATATTGCCCATATAATTTATTGTTCCTGGTAACCTTTATCTTCCTTCCCAATAGCATTGCAATCCCATACTTCATTCTGGGTGCAACTTTTCTTTTGATAATGAGAAAATATAAATATTAATTTTTAATTATTCATCTGCTGAACAATGTTGCACACAAATCCGGAGGCTAGCAGATCTAACCCTTGTAAGGAATTGTTTAGCAGATCATAGCATGTCTTGGACCCGTTTTCAATTTTCAGCTTTTCTTGTTCAAATTGGGAACCAATCAAAAGAGCATTTCTGGGAAAACTCCAAAGCCACTGAGAACTGAAGTCTGGAGAGGCTGTTTCCAAAGACCTATAGCCTATAGTGGCTGAGCGCAACATGCTACTGGAAGTCAGAATCCATCTCATCATCTGAAATGCAAAGCACATGAAACTCTCCAGATGCTGCTTGCTCTTTTGCCGTGCTGTGTGGTGCCCACTTTTGAGACCAAACAGCACACAAGCCTGGGGACTGTAATAGCGTTTTAGCTGCAGTAGAAGCAGGGACTCCCCGCTGCTCGCACTCACTCCGCGCTCCTCAGCCTTCCGACTCCTGACCTTTTCCTCTCTCTCTGACTGCGTGGCGTGCCTCATGTGCAGGCACAAGGTTTCAGTGTGTATGCCATACTAAGATCTGTCTCGCTCTCTCCCTCTCTCACTCTGTCTCTAAGAGTCTGGGATGCTCAGCCTCTGACTAGAGGCATTATCTCTTTTGAGCAGAGCTAAATAAAAGGTCACGGCACATGTTAAGTCTGAGCATGACAATACACTAAGCGCACTAAACCGATACACTACAGCTAATAAATCAGAAGGTCATTATCGAGCTCTGGCTGCAAAATACAGACAATAATGAAGGATACTGAAGTAATATACCCTTTGCAGATTCTAAGCCTTGCTGGAGCCATACTGACAGGTGAAATTTTAACCTGTAGATGTCACAATTATTGTCGGTGGTACCAAAAGCCAGGAATTTGATATTAACACTGGCTTTAAACAGTGAAACTTCCATGTTGCACTAGTTGCATATTGTGAGTTTCCTACAACATAATTTCAGGGCAACTTGTCAGTTAGGTGCCATTCACAAGGACTTTTTGATATAGCGAACTGATTTGCATTGTTTATGGGAACTTGAAACTTCAACTGCTCACCACTGTACTGAACCAAGAATAAACGTAAGTAGCCATGTTAGCATTCGCTGGCTAGTTAACACAGCTTGCTATGTCGGGTTTGAAAAACTCACATTTGTTATCATGGCTCAGGAACCTGGCAAAATTAAAAATTACCATCTTTGAGTCCCTCTATTGGGGGGCATGTCTCCTTTTCAATGACAGAGTTATCGCTATTTAATTGGCTGTTTCATGGACCTTGAGTTGTGCCACTTGCAAAGGCTGCAGCTGAGTTTCAAGTGAGTTGTGGGGCGATTTACATTTTACAAAGACTCCACTTGGACTCGACACTTTACTCAGATTCGCACAGCAAAGACTTGAGATTCAATTTGGACTTCCACACCAGAGACTCGAGATTTGGACTCAAGACTCCACTTGGACTCGCACGCCGGAGACTAAACATTAGACTTGGAGTCAAACATGGGAGACTTGCACATGACAGACTCAAGACCAGACTTGCACAGTAGAGACTCGACTTATATTCACATTCCAGTAACTTAAGGCTAGACTCTGACCCACTTGACAGAGACTTGAGACTAGATTCAGACTCACACCGCAGAGACTTGAGACTCAACTTGGACTTACATGCCACAGTCTTGAGAGACGACTCACATGCTAGAAATTAGGCACTCAGACTCACAGGTCAGAATTTTGAATTTGCATGACAGAGGCTCAAGTCTACACTTGGACTTGCAGGCCAGAGACGTGAGACACAACTTGGACTCATGTCTTAGCTGTTTAACACTTGCAGTCACACCCCAGAGACCCGAGACTTAGCTTGGACTTTCACACCAGAGACTCGAGATTCGACTTGGACTCACGTGCAAGAGACTCGAGACTTGACTTGAGTCTAGAGACACTTAACTCAAAATTGCAAACCAGAGACTCGAGACTCAACTTGGACTTGCATTCTAGAGACTCAAGACTAGACTTCGACTCGCACATCAGAGGCACAAGTCCACACTTGGACTCACAGACCAGAGACCCGAGACACAACTTGGACTCCCTTGGTAGATATTCGACACGTGATCAGACTAACATGCCCAAGACTCCAGACCCCACTCTAGACTTGCATAAAGTCACTTGTGAACACTTATGCTTCAGAAACATGCAACATTTTGAGGAACCCAAAGAGCCAGACTTGCGTACAGGTCATAGTCCATGACGGAAATGTGCAGGCTGACTTGGTCCATGCTCTCTGGAGGAATGTCGAAAATGATGGCTTCGTTATAGGTTGGGTTCAGTGTGTTCTTTTTGATGGTGGTCTTCTTCTTCTTCAAGCGTTTCCCATCGCAAATGAGAGACACTTTCACGTAGGGATCTGTGGAAAAAGAGAGAAACTGCTTGCCATGACTTAGCTTTTAAAAAAAGACAAGTCAGCGATTCATTTCCTAAGCTTTAGCCATCTGGTCGTTTATAGTCATATGGAACCCACAGCCCACTAATTAGTCTGGCAAAGTATATACACAGTCTGTCTGGTCAGGAAGTGAGTAATGGGACATTCTTTATATGACGTAGTCGCTATGGGTGGAGCTTTTCTTCTTTTAATAAAAGAAGAGAAAAGCACCTTCTAGGACGTAAGCCAGTCCACAGATCCTGGGCAAATATGGAAACTTCATTTTGAATGTGAGCATTGGCAGGCTGGCTGGTGGGAGTGCAGAGCACTATGACTAAACAGGATGGCACCCAGACTAATACCATTGAATCAGGTTGACATGTTTAGAGTCTAACACAGCAGGTCTACGTATCATATGACGCACATTTCCTATGTTAATAACTCTAAACGGCCTGAAAATAAGCACTGGGGGGCATTTGCTGCCAATGAGTCAGCTTGGCATTCCGGGGGAGCCATCAAGATCGAATGCTTTAATGGACCTAAAAGAACAATGGTCCACTGGCACTGCTACATACTGATTTCCAACTTTACCAAACACTGGGAGATCTGTATGATCTATTATGTCTGTGCATTAGTAAACCAGAAACTACTCAGAGACCGAGTGGAACAAATGAGGAGGATTTACTTAAGTTTCAAAAGTGCTTTGGGCCCAGTTTAAAAGCTAAGGTTTACCACACGTGAATTCAGTCTGTCAGCTATGTGAAACATTCGCTTTTCAGCGGAGTCTACTGTGTGAAATCCCAGTTCTGTTTGAAGCCTTGATGTTATGAAACGCTCACTTTTCATATTCATCACTTTGAGCTTATTTTGAATGTCACATCATGTTTGCTCATTATATTAATGATGTGGGAAAATACCAGGATATAATTTCCCCTATTGAGATATTGTCACTGGAGTGCTGCCAGTAAATTAATTTAGAAAATGATATTTTTTTCACATTACACAGTGCTAAGATAGGGCATAGCACTGAAAACGGGTGTTAATAGATTTGAAGGGCATAAATAACATATTTATATAATGTGATGGAATTATAGTTCTCTTATATTGCACTATATTAAAGACTCTTTGAGACAGCTTTAGTAGGCCTAGGTGATTGAGTGATAAATTAGATATACACGCACTGAGCACATATTCCAGTGGTGGACAGTAACTCAGTAAGGGTAATGTGTTAGGGTACTGTAGGTAGTGTGTTGGTGTACGGTAACTCAGTAAGGGTAATGTGTTAGTGTACTGTAAGTAGTATGTGGTGTATCGGTACTGCAGTATTTCCAATCTGGGGGACTTCTTACTTGACTCCACTACTGTATGGCCAAATCCGTCCTTCCTTTTGGCATTAAAACCTAGTATGTCAAAATGAAAGTTGTGTGACGCGACCCCATCAATCAGGTTACAGTAGTCCCTTTGTTTTGAGCTTGTTTTGACCTGTTGGACAGAGCTTGGTTCTAGCTATTGGAACCTGTTCTCCTTCAGTGTTTTGTGCTTATGATCATTTGAACAGACATCAGTGTCAGACTAATTAATGACCTTCTATTAAACACTGGTGGACTGAGAGAGACACTAGAGTCTCTCCACCTGAAATGAGTTAAGAGTCTTGTTCCAGAAATGATAATAGGACATTAGAGCCATAATAAATCATGCTACTGTTACTCTCCATACTTAAGAACATTTGAGGGTAAATACTTTAGTACTTTTACTCAAGTGGAGTCTAAAGGGAGGAACTTCTACTTTTACTGGAGGAATATTTTACCTTTATTTTAACTCTACTCTTACTCAACTACATGGTTTGTGCACTTCATCCACCACTGGTACCTTCTTGAATCTACAATCATCATCCATTTTATCAGCTCCACTTACCACATAGGTAGATTTCGTAGTCCTACATTTACATACTATAGTCTGTTTCTCTGGATACTGTCTTAACACCTTTTCACCCTCTTCAATGGTCAGGGCCACCAAGGATCAAGTATTACTTGGGTGGTGAATCATTCTCAGCACTGCATTGCACTGATTTGGTTTTTGCTGGTAAAATTATTCAAATATAAATATATCATATATTTTATATTATATATCACTGTATAAAATATTTTACAACATGCGCTTCTAGCTGAATTCCAGAGCAAATCCGCTGTAATGTCGGAAAACACCTAGTTTTTATATATGTAAAGCACATGGTCATGGATTTGGAACTCATATCATATAGACCTCATGTAGCAGTATGAGGTTTCTCCAGCAGGGGGTGATATTATCACACTAGTCATATTTGAGTGCATCATTTTAAGAGCAGAAACACACATGTATTGAACTTTCAAAACCAAATTGGTTTCTAAAATAATATAGAGTATTATATTATATAATGTGATTTTTATTATGTTAATAAAATCAGATACTCATAAAAATGATAATTAAAAGTAAAATTTCTAAAATAAAAACGCCTATTCTTTTTTAGATATCGCTCAGGCCTAAACTCGAAAACACACAGCATACATGGGGTGATCAGCACTACCTGAATATCCGGTGATGTCCATGGCCTTGAGGTTCCTGCACTTGATAACTGTCAGAGTGAGTCTTCCTGCAGTAGGCAGGTAGCACAGCGAGAACATGATTTCTCCAAGGTCCACACTCTCCTGCCAGAGACACACATATACACACATACATAAGTGCATCAATGTTATTTAGGGGTGGAAAAACTGAACAGACGTGTAAAGTGAGAACCAACTGACGTGCTGCATTTGATACTCCCACAGAGAACACAAGCACAGTACTGAACCAAAGTCAGAGACCAGCATTGATTTATTTAACTTCCAGTTATTAATTTTTCAGGAATAACTTTTGAGAGGATGAGATATATGATAATCCATTTGCATGAACAAAGAAAAAGACAAAGGAGTTCAAAAAAATGATTCAAAGATACATTGAAAATTGGGACTCCTAACAATAGACCAAACCAGAGACCTTGTAAGGGAGAAGACAATATGAACGGGAAAGGTTGTTAAGCTGAACTTGCTGTCTGTTTACAAGGAAAGTCCCAAAGGCTTGCTGGCTATGTTGCAAGCTGAGAAGGGGCGGGGAAAGACCCACCTCGTTGTGGAAATCTCTGCAAGCACCGTAGCCAGAACAAGCCGGAAAATCACTTTTTGTGTGTGTCAGTGATTTTAAATGTGTTTTGTTTCGGAAACAGTAATTTGATTTAAGGATTTTGGTCTCTCTCCATTCAAAGAGATAGGAGTCTGGTCTTGTATGGCTGGAAATAACTGCCTGGCGGTTATGCCTGACGATGGCCGCCAAGCGAACTGTCTTTCCTGTAAGGACTTTGAGCAATTTGGAAGACCAACAAAGCTGTCCATATTCAATAAACTGTACAATGAAGCTCAAAGAAATCTACAGGGACATTTTTCTACATCTCCAAAGTTGCATTTTCTGCTTCTTATGAATCATTTCCAAACTCATTCAATAATGTTGAGATCTGGACTCTGGGCTGGTCAGTCCATTGGTCTAAGAACTCCAGCAGCTCCCATATTTGATTCTCAGTCTGCTTTCTCAGTAGCTACACATCCTTTCAGACACACATAGACTCCTATCTCAGATTGCTGTCCTACTTCCTCTAGCCTGGGACCTGAAAAACCAGTCATACTTTGCCATCCTTAAAGATGTATCAGTTCTTTAACTGTGCTCTGTGAAAGCGAGGGGAGAGGAGAGGGGAGGCTTTCAGAGTAAGGAAACACACATGCATCCTACATAGAAGTCTTCTATAATCACGGTGTATGACAACACCCCTCACATAGTCATTGATTGATTGCAGCTAATGAGACATAACTGCAAAACAACAATGAGGTTGAGTAAATGAGGTTGAATTTTAATAAAGCATTTGTATGTAAAAAAACAGCTGATATTAGGATATAAGTATTTTTATCAGCAGATCTGTGAAAGTGATGACTGAATGACGTCTTATCTGACAAACAAGAGAATGTAGAAACAAAAGAATAGACACTATAGAGAAAACCAATTCCTGATCAGCCTCCACACATGGATTTGTTGGTCGTCATCTCCACCAAGACAAAAGTGGGACTCGTCACTGAAGATGACCCGCTACCATCTGAGTTACTCCATGACAGTCTGTCATAAGACCAATGCAGTCTTTGGTGATGTTGACATGATGTGAAGGGCAGTTGCCGTAATGACCTGCCTGCATGTAGTCCCACGTCTTGCTGGCAGTGGTGCTGGCACTAACAGGATGACTCATGAAGGGCATCACTGCTCACTGAATGTCCACAATCATGGCTGTTGGGACAGTCAGGTACAGCGATAAGGCCTGTCCTGTCACGGGTGTGGCCAAGTGTGAAACATGAATCATTCGCACGTCTCATGATGTCGAACCTACCCACCAAGTTTCATTCCTGTCCGTTGATTCATTCTGGGTGCAACTATTTGTGCAACTATTCTTTTGATGATGAGAGTAATTACAGACATGCATATTTTTATTTCTCACCACCTGTTTGAGGGTTCTCTTGAGGCATAAGGGGCACGGAGGGTTTCCATCTGGTTCTCTCCATTGTCTCAATAATAAAAGTATTGTTTATCTGATGCTAACAGTTTGGTCTACCAGGTCTTGCAGGACTTAACAGCACATCTTTAAAAATGTTTTGTATTCCAGTTTTGGGAACTGAACTTTCCTGGTGCAAGTGAATTATCTCATATCTCATGTTCCCTCTGTGAAAGAAAAAAAGGATGCTGTGTAACTAGGAAATGTACTTATGGCATAGCAAACGATACACTGTTAAGGCATATTATGATGGCAGTTTCTTCCTGTTAGTATAGCACTGCCGTGTCACAGCAAGAAGGGCCTGGGTTCGATTCCTTGATAGGGCCGCCAGTGTTCTTTCTGTGTGGAGTTACATGCTCTCTCCATGTCTGTGTGGGTTTCCACCGGGTGCAGTCAGGTGAATTAGAGATGCTAAATTGCCCCTAGGTATGAGCATGTATGTCTGCCCTGTGATGGACTGGCAACCTGTCCAGAGTGTTTCCTGCCTTTCACCCAATGAGCACTAGAATAGGCTCCAGCAACCCCTGCAACCCAGAAGCATAAGCTGTGTAGATGATGAGAGAGAGAAAGAGAATGAGAGAGAGTTTCATAGTCACTGCAGGTGCTGAGGATTAGTGCAAAGCTGGAGCAGGTATATCTGACTCACTCCTTTCCCAGCTTGCACCTGCTTCATTCTCATCATTAAAGCAACAATCTCAATACCACATGTGGACTATTTACATTCAATGCTGTGTATTCACTTCTGTTCATGTTTCAGTGCAAGGCAGATCAAGTTCAGACACCAAGTGTAACAGCTCTGTGGTTCCTATGGATATGCTTAGGCTCAGGGTCAAATGATTAGTCCTGGGAAACGTCTTGAAAGGGTATTTGTGGCTGTAGCTTGGCACTTCTGGCTGCGATGGCCGAGTTGAGTTTAATAAGCCGGTGACTCAGCGCTGAGGTCTAAGGGCCGGACTGTTTGGACAGACATAGCCACCGCGGCCAATTAGCCGTTATGCTTCTCTAAGAAAAGATCCTCTCCTGGACACCACTCCAACCGGCTGCTAATTAAACATCAGCGCTCCCGAACGTCCAGAGCCGTCGTCGGGGTTCAGCCTCTGCAAATCAGCCGTCGCGTTCCTTAAAGCTAATCCGGGCCTGACGACTGGAGTCGGGTCAAAGAAATGGCGATGACGTGAACTTGTGCGACAGCGACCGTTTTAGAGGCCGAGTCTGCCCACTCGGTCTGGACGTTAAAGAATGTGGGATGAGGGTATATGGCTGTACTTCCTCAGTTCGTCTCATCCTCGCTACAGTATTAAGAGCGCCGGAAACTCTAATCACTTTAAATGAGCCGGCTAAGCTGCTCTCTGACGGACAGGTCCCCTGATCCCACTCCTGTTGCGGATAAATGTCTATCCGCACTCTAAGGTGATTTACTGCAGCGCGGAACGGTAATATCCTGGGACGCCATTTAAAGCTGCTTGATGGAGACGCCAAATACTCGACTTGAGAACGAGAGCTTGTTTAAGAAAAGTGCCTGGAAAGTGCATTTCCTTTTAATAAAGTATACTTATATGGGAGTTATTGAATATTACAGCCAATTGCTGACTATCTAAAGCAAAGCATGCAGGAATTACTTCTGTGCTTCTTCCATATATATACGGGAGTTCCTTCAAAAATGGTGATAAAAGCAAAAGACGGTTCCTAAACAATTACAAAGACTACACTACTGTGTAAAAGTCAGAGACCACCCAATGTGCAATTTCCAGGAAAGACATGCGATTGCTTCAAGTTTCACGCTCAGCGCACATGGGATATAAGCAATCGCTGTACCTGACTGACCCAACAGCCACGACTGCAGACATTCAGCGAGCAGTGATGCTCTCCATGAGTCATTACGTTAGTGCCTGCACCATTGGCAGATGGCTGCACAAAGTAGCATGACATGCATGTAGACCGTTACGACGACTGCCCTTAACACCACGTCAGCGTCGCCCAAGACTGCAATGATGTCTTGCCAGACTGTCTAGGAGTCACTCAGAATGGCGGCAGGTCATCTTTAGTGACAAGTCCCGCTTTTATCTTGGTTTAGACAAATAGCAAATCCATGTATGGGGGCACCGTGGTCAGCACCAAGATGTACAGTTTGTTGTCACGCATCACAGGTCCAGAAGGCCTGGTGTCACTCCACCTCCACCCCTACCGCAAAATCTGCAGGAACCCCTACAACCCCATGACAAGACTTATGCATGTTGTGTTAGCAAACATGGCGGCCCGAAGCCATACTGAGAGACACTACTTCTGTATGTGTAGCTCAATAAATATTACCCATATCAGTCTAAATTCATCATCATTTACTGTTTCTGCTAACCTTTATCTTCCTTCCCAATAGCTTTGCAATTGGACAACTCCTTCTGGGTTCTACTACGTTCTGCTGGCGCTGAATGCAGCCCTGGTAGAGCACCATCAGATAAACAGCACTTGAAGCTTTCCTCTTTGAGAAGGAGAGGAGAAAATCAAGCTCCACTCTTACTTTAGATTTGAAAATCTTCAAAGATGTTTCAGTCCATCCTTTCACTGTGAGAAGAGCACTTGGTGCTATGGGTCTGAAAGGGTGTGTAGCTGTGTTTAAGGAGCTCCTTACTGAGAAAAGGAAATTAAGGTTTGCACTAGAAAAATGACACTGGACAGAGCCAGATTAAGGGGAATTCTTAAGGGGTACCGTATTCAGTTTCCAGTTATACCCATCATAAGATCAGCTCAAACAAGATTGCAATAGGCCAAGTTCATTACTGGCCTTAGCCTCCAGGGTTGCGGTATGCTGACCTATTAAAACACATAACAAGCATGAAACCTCTACGTGTGGCAAACCCAGGAACAGCGTACTCAAGCCTTCCAATACATTTCAAGTAAAGCTTTTTGGTGACTAAACTGTGTGTCTTCTCTTGCAATATCAAGGGAAAGTGTAAAGTAACATTGTGTTCTGGGCAAGACTGGGTGTTAAAACTATTTCTTTAGGCAAGATACCCAAGGTGGCGCAGTTGGAAGTCAGCTCTTTGAGAGACTCGGTTTGCCTCTGGTTACAGGGGTAATGGAAATTGATTTGACAAGGTGTTTTTCTGCTGGGTGTTTTTATTTATTTTTTTTTCTCAGTCTTGACAGAAAATGTCCCAAATAATGTGTGAGGAAGCAACATGTGCTTTGAGCTTTTTTAAGGCTGGAAATGCCAGACACATTAAGCTTCCCAGCTTGTCAATGAGATGATTCATGATGAAGCAGTCCCTGTAATGAACGTAAAAGCTATCTCACGCCAGCCATCCCTAGCACTGTGCATCCCTTTCATTTCCTACCATTTATTTTTCTCTACAAAAGCTGATTTTTCGTCCTTCGGTTGCTCTAATTTCTTGGCAACCAAATGGCCAGTGCAAGTAGCACCTTTGCAATGGAGTCACTGGCTTTCATTACCATTTAGGAAAGGGTTGCAGATATAGCTCAGTTATTGTTTTCAGGCTTACAAATCTGACAGGGTGGGATTTACTGGCTTGTTCTTTGAACCATGGGTGTGTGGTTATAAGGTACACTGTGATATTAAAAATAAGGATGCCAGTATTGAAAAACGTGTATGCCGTATTTCTATTCCCCATCAATGCTTTACCAAATATGACAGTGGTGACTGTCATAGTAGTGACAATTTGAAGTCATCTTGAGTAGAACTTAAAAACCCCAGCCAGTACATGACTAGCAAAAACAGCGCTAATAAATAGACATAAAATCAGAACCATTTTCACTCACTCACTCATCTTCTACACCGCTTAATCTTACTGGGTCGCGGGGGTGCTAGAGCCTATACCGGCTCTTGAAGGCCGGAAGGCAGGACACACCCAGGACAGGCCACCATCGCAGGGCAGACACACAGCCAGACATACACATTCACTCACACACCTGCACCTAGGTGCCAATTTAAGATTCTAATTCATCTGACTGCATGTCCTTAGACTGTGGGAGGAAACCGGAGCACCTGGAGGAAACCCAAACGGACACAGGGTGAACGTGAATACGGCACACAGAAAGCTCCGTGGACACCCCGGCCCTGGGAACCGAACCCAGGCCGTTCTTGCTTTGAGGCGACAGCACTACCCATGCACAATCACTTTGTCTCCGCATTTAACCTATCCGTGCAGTGATACACATCCACTCACACTAGTGCACAACACTGGGGGGCAGTGAGCACATTTGGCCAGAGTGATGTGTAGCCCTATCCACAGCGACCGGGGAGCAGTTGGAGATTAGGTGCCTTGCTCAAGGGCACTTCAGTGGTGTTCTGTTGGTTCAGGGGTAGGACTACAGTTTGAACTTAATTCAGAAGAATGAACCTCTACAGCAGATTTGAACCTATAGGTAACCTATAGTTTGTAACAGATCCTGTAATCCTGTCTCACGTTTATCATTATGATGTGGTAGTACTCTTTGGTTTTTGGTGATCTAGTCCACCACCCCGACCTGTCTGGTTTGCTGCAGCTGAAATCTGGCAACCCTACTTTTACTAAACCTAGCCGGATATTGCGAAACTCACGATGGCTGTGACTTGTCGATGCTATCCCTCAATCCAATCCCTGAGCTCTTCCCATTAAGCGACTAATTGAGTGTAAACAGCTCATTTCGGCAGAGCTTTCTGGGCCACTGTACAGAGCTTTTATTTCACTCTTGGTCAAAGAACGAGAGTGCCTTTGCTTCCTTTTGGCAAACACTCAGTGTCAGAAGTGCACTCTCAGAGTTTGGCACCGAACAGCCTCTCAGCCTCAACACAATGTTTGCATTGTTCAAGGGGCAAACAGCCCTGTGCCACCGAAGCAATAAGTGGAGGCTTATCGACCCGCTCCTCAGAGCAGAGGCTGACACCTGGCGACAGAAGAATGACATCTATTGACGATGCACAGAAGCTGTCTTTAACTGTACACATATCTCATGGCTGCTCAACAGTGGTCACAAAGGTAAATGCTAGCATGCTCGACACATGTATATTTGCTACTTTGGCTTTTTTGTTTTGAATGCTCTGAATTTTTGCTTTCTATAAATCAATACACGCATGCCTGTATCTCTTTATCTCTCCAGTATGACTCCACCGAATATCCTTTGCTTATCGTTATCCGCATAGGAGCCTTCGCAAAATCTGCAGTTAGCAACTGAGACTTAATCTACTGAGTTGCCCATGTACTTATCCTTTGGCACCACTTTCACCCCACATGCTGTACAAAACTAGTGTATAAGCCTTAAACATGCTGTTTGTGGGGCATGACAACGAAAAAATGCAACATGGGGTTTCTTCCCTCAGTGTTCATTTGAAGGAGGTCTGCAAATTGGTGGACACATTGGACATGCGGCTGATTACATATCGCACCCTCATATTTTTAAACTTTCAGAGGTCCCTTAACTGAAAAATGCATTTTAATGTAAATGTGCTGGATTTGCAAAACTGTACTTGAGTAGAGATCCCCAGGTAAAAGTAGAAGTTCCTCCCTTTAGACCTCCACTTGAGTCAAAGTCCTAAAGTATTTACCTTCAAATGTACTTAAGTATGGAGAGTAACAGTAGCATGATTTATTATGGCTCTAATGTCCTATTATCATTTCTGGAACAAGACTCTTAATCAGCTCAGTTTAGGGGAAGAGACTCTAGTGTCTCTCAGTCCACCAGTCTTTAATAGAAGGTCATTAATTAGTCTAACACTGATGTCTATTCAAATGATCATAAGCACAAAACACTGAAGGAGAACAGTTTCCATTAGCTAGAACCAAGCTCTGTCCAACAGGTCAAAACAAGCTCAAAATAAAGTGAACTGTATGCTGATTGGTGGACTCGCTTCACGCTTATTTCATTTAGAAATGCTATGTTTATATGCACTCATGAGCCAAAAGGAAGAACAGATACACCAACACACCACTTACAATACACTAACACATTACACTCACTGAGTTACCGTACACCAACACACTACTTACAGTACACTAACGCATTACGCTGACTGAGTTACCGTACACCAACACACTACTTACAGTACACTAACGCATTACACTTACTGAGTTACTGTACATTGTGGAGAGGTGTGAATCGTTCACATGAAATTAGGTTTTCACCACTTCCCTTTCGTCCCTAATTGCTTGCTAGAAGCTCAAGAGTCTCAACATTCAGTGGCGCAACTAGGATTTTATGGGCCCAGTGCCAAACAATGAATATCCCTACCACACAACTATGACTTTAATTATCTTAAAAATGCCCGTAGGCTCCAGTATCTCCTTGACCCAGAAGGATGAAGTGGTTTAGAAGATAAGTGAGAGTGAGAATTCTAGCACAGCACTTTCAGTCCATTGCTTAAGAAAACTTGATCTACTGTATAACTTCATGAGGGTAGATGATGAGGACAGAGTGTGACCTGACATTAATTAGGCTTGTGTTGCACTCTTCTCCAGTGGGAGATCACTGAAAGTGCTGAATCCCCGGGAACAGTTTCTCCTCCATGCCCCTCAGCATCCATTAACTGACACTGATGAATCTGATAGATCTGTTTCAAATGTGCTGCTGGGAGTCAATTGGTTTTCTTATCTAAACAAAACACATGCGCACTGTCCAGTATGATCAATATAATGTTTTCTGGTCTTCGATTAAGTGGGCCATGAACCATGCAGTTTCTGAAATAACTGCAGTTTAAAACTGTCAAAGCATTAAAAACAAATCCATTGCATCAGATAGAACTGTTTGTTGGAAGTGCTGCACGTATACAATGTTTATCACCATCAGTGCTCATGTTAAGTGGGCATTGTAGTAGCCGCGGTCAGATCGAAGTGGATTTGTGCAGCGCTAATTAACTTCGCCGATGAGCTTCGCTGATGCACGTTCCGCACCGCGTGAAGCGGAGTGTTTAAAACTCAGTTCACGCTTATCCAATGAGGCGAGACAGGAATGTTTTAGAATGGCAATCAACACACATCAAGCTTACACTGCGTTGGGAAATTCTCATTTGTGGACTCAGCAGCCCGTCAGGAGTGGTCTTTGTTAGCTGTGTGTTGTTAAACAATGTCTCTCTTTTACAGAGTGCAAATACAGCCAATCAACACTCCACGGTACGAGTGAGTGATCAAGCTGATGAAAACCATGATGGAAGACCATGGTAAATTCTTCAAGAGTCCAGGAGTGGCCAGGACCAAGATCAAGATCAGATTAAGAATCATTTCGGAATAAAATAAGTAGGTAAATAAATAAATGTGTTTTTGGTTAATTATAATCAGTCTAATTAATAATTAAATAATTCTAATTAATCATTAAAAGTATGATAATTATAATTAATGTTACATTATATTCACTAATTCACACGTTGTTATAAGCTCACCTGTGTCTGAAACCTATCTAATACCGTAATACCGCCACAAGCACGAACAACAGCTGTACAAGTTGCTCTTGTACAAGCTGGATAAGTTTCTGTATGTACCATGTGGCATGGACTGGACAAGTTTCTAGATGTACCATGTTACATGGACAGGACAAGTTTCTAGATGTACCATGTACCATGTGATATGGACTGGACAAGTTTCTAGATGTACCATGTTACATTGACAGGACAAGTGTCTGGATGTACCATGTGGCATGGACTGGACAAGTGTCTGGATGTACCATATGGCATGGACTGGACAAGTTGCTGAATGTACCCTGTGGCATGGACTGGACAAGTTTCTGGATGTACCATATGGCATGGACTGGACAAGTTGCTGAATGTACCCTGTGGCATGGACTGGACAAGTTGCTGAATGTACCATGTGGCATGGACTGGACAAGTTGCTGAATGTACCATGCTGTGGCATGGACTGGACAAGTTGCTGAATGTACCATGCTGTGGCATGGACTGGACAATTTTCTGGATGTACCATGTGGCATGGACTGGACAAGTTGCTAAATGTACCATGTGGCATGGACTGGACAAGTCGCTGAATGTACCATGTGGCATGGACTGCACAAGTTTCTGGATGTACCATATGGTATGGACTGGACAAGTTGCTGAATGTACCATGTGGCATGGACTGGACAAGTTTCTGGATGTACCATGTGGCATGGACTGGACAGGTTTCTGGATGTACCATGTGGCATGGACTGGACAAGTGTCTGGATGTACCCTGTGGCATGGACTGGACAAGTTGCTGAATGTACCATGTGGCATGGACTGCACAAGTTTCTGGATGTACCATGTGGCATGGACTGGACAAGATGCTGAATGTACCATGTGGCATGGACTGGACAAGTTGCTGAATGTACCATGTGGCATGGACTGGACAAGTTGCTGAATGTACCATGTGGCATGGACTGGACAAGTTTCTGGATGTACCATGTGGCATGGACTGGACACATTTCTACAGTGTTAACTGAATTTGGATCACATTGATATTGTTTACAGAGTTGCAGATGTTTAAATTAACATTATCATTCTAACTTACAAGGACAGTCGCATCCGTTATTAATAAGCAGGGAAACCGTTTGTCATGATGACAACTAACCTTATTGCCTCTGCTGCATGGTAACCTTGTACCTTTTTCATTTTTTTGCATTACTGGAAGAATCCTGTTACTGATGGACAGACCAATAAAAATGGCCCCATCGGTGACTGCATCCTACAAATACACCAGATCAGGTTGAAAATGCAAGCAGAGTGATAATATGATCATAGAGAAGAAGAGGCTGTCTTACGGTGGTAGCGTACTGAATGTCCTTCCAGATGGAAGTTTCCCGGGAAAGATCAGACACCTCCAGCAGATTGTCCAGCTCAACCTCGCCGATCATGTCATGCCGGGAGAAGCGGTCGAAGTCAAAGACACTGAGGTGGAGCTTCCTGACGGGCAGCTCTTCGTAGGGGACAGGGAACTGGAAGGACTCGTTGAAGGTGGGGTTGAGCGTCTTGCGATGGACCCGCGTCTGGAACTTCTTGCGGTCAGGCAGCAGGTAGATCTTGACGTAAGGATCAGAGCTTCCGCACAGGTCCTTGGCAGGCAGGTCGAAGGCCTTGAGGATGTTCACTAGCAGCATCTCGTTCTCATAGTCGTACCGGAGCGAGAAGTTGATCTTGCCACACGTCTTGCCACCTCCATTCTTGGCGGACTCCTCACTCTCCAGGGTGGCCTGCTTGTACAGCTCGGGCTTGATGCGGCCGATGCTGGTAGGCTGCTCGTCCACGTCAACGTAGTCGTTCCCCAAATCCAGGCTGCCAACTTGCATCTGACGGGGCAGGTGACGTTTGAAGGAACTGTGCCTGGGATAAGGATGAGAGAGAGTGACAAAATGAGAAGGAGAGTAACATGGACAGGTGACCTGGTAACCTGCTTTGGGACGATCTGAATGGTATTGTGTTTTTCAGTGGTGTTTCTGAAAAGGGGCCCTTTAGAGTTCTGTCAAGTACTGTCCAAAAGTCAGAGACCACCATTTAATCAAAATGAAGTACAGTTAAGTACAGTTATTTATATTTCAGGAGCTTTGTGAGGAGATTATATCTAGATAATCCGTTAAAAAAGCAGTAGTCAAAGGAGATAAGTCAAATAAACACAAACATACTAGACCTGTTAGACCACCAAAATGTCCCCATCAAGAGTCTGCAAGAGGGGTTGCATCATAGGGCTCTAGGAAGCAGCATGGTCTTATCGACTTGCATGCCGTACCGGTCATGCAGATACTACCATAGAATGCTGTTGGTGGCAGTGGATACATGAAGATACACACCAGCGACATGAAGGATCTGGGAGACCTACACCAACCACGGAGAGCGAGAACCGACGAATTGTCCAACATGCGTGGAGTGACCCAACAGCCACAACTGCGGACATTCAGCAAGCAGTGATGCCCTCTGTGAGTCATCCTGTTAGTGCCAGCACCATTGGCAGACGGCTGCACGACACAGGACTACATGCATGCAGACTGTTACGATGACTGCCCTTAACACCACGGCAACGTCACCAAAGACTGCAATGGTGTCGTACCAGACTGTGATGGGTGACTCAGAATTGGCAACTTCAGTGACGAGTCCCACTTTTGTCTAGGTGGAGACGACCAACGAATTTGTGTGCGGAGGCACCATGGTCAGCACCAAGATGAACGGTTTGTTGTTACGTGTCACACGTCCAGAAGATCTGGTGTCACTCCACCTCCACCCCTACCGCACAATCTGTAGGAACTGTGTGTGAATATTCTAGCTGCATGGGATGGATTATCCCAGGACACCATTAGGAACCTCTACAACTCCATGCTGAGACGTCTGGCATGTTGCGTTAGCCAACATGGCGGCCCGACGCCATACTGCGAGACACTACTTCTGTATGTGTAGCTCAATAAATATTGCCCATATCAGTCTAAATCTATCATCATTTATTGTTCCTGGTAACCTTTATCTTCCTGCCTAACAGCGTTGCAACCCCACACTTCCCTCTGGGTGCAACTATTGTTTTGATGATGAGTGGATATTCGGCCATACTGATCAACCTAGGAAGTGTTCAGACAGTAAGGAGTAGTTGGGAAGAAATTGTCAATAGCCACACCTTCATTAATAATGCTGAATATGGAAATATAGAGAATGTGGAATGAAAGTGACATCTAATTAAAAATTAAATATTACTTCTGAACTAATGCATTAATTTTTCCAAAACTGAACAGTTACTATTATCAGCACTGTTGGCACTGCTGGTGGTGTAATTCATTTTTTGCGTCAATTGCTTTCCATTGGCATTTGTAATGAGCAGCAGCTGAAGGCTTTCACAGGCAAACTAATGCATAGGTCTTTTAGGGCCACAGCAGCAGCATGACACTAAATCAGATGTTACACTTTGACGTGCAAATTAAACACGGCAAACATATTTCAGACTGAAAAAGATCCAGGCTTTAATTCAGTTGCAGTAAGGATTAAGCATCTCCCAATTAACTGAGCATGCACCAACAGCTCTTGTTAGACATCAAAGGAGTCTGTAGCTACATTAAGGCGCAATAACAAACAGTGATTGTGAATTTGTTGATAATACAGGCTGTTCCTTCATGTTTAGCTCATGTCCATATACTGCACGTGCCACAAAAACATGATTTCTGCCATTACATTTCAAGCAACAGCCTAAATAGAACAAACCCGTGAGCTAAAGACATATTGGCTGACCACATTGTCCAGCTAATTCATGAATATATTACAATGAGCATTAAATTAAACTCAAATAGCAGCAATTTTACACACAGACCCTTTGACCATGAGCCGCCAGGTGATCCAAAGTGCCATTATACGAAATTATACCCTGTAATGAAGCACACTCGCATTACTGTTTTAACTCAACTCCCTTAAGGTTTACGCTATCATCAACATCAAACTGTTCCAAATTGATATCTTTTATGAGCACATTATTAAATCCCCTCTGGATAATATATGCGTCGGCAAGTCTGCTCCCAAAAGTCCTTTGAACACATCAGGATTTAGGAAGAATGACTGCTTTCAAGGTCTTTTTAATGGCTGTGGTGCTGCTGTGACCGCTCTAAACTGTGCGGAGTAAACACTCGCCTGATGCAGGCTTAGTGATCCGACTCGGTTTTCAGGTACTCGGTTTATGCATAACCATAAAGAGGGCCACAACGTGACCATCGTAAACAGGCTTACTAGCCCCCAACAGCAGGAGTCTCAATTAATGCTGATGATGTGTCTTGAGAGTGGGAGGACTATAAATAACATAAGCATGGTGTTATTTCATTTTATGCAACATCAAATATCTAATATTAATTTCAGTTCTGAGCTGAAATCTTATATTGATGACAGGAGAGTCGGAACACCCTGTAATGCCTTCTCCAGCTAGGGTGGCCACACGTCTGGACACGTTTTAGCCCAGACGGTCTGGTTTTTCAACTCCCAGTCCTCCGTCCCGTGCAATACCTATTAAAGATGTTCACTCGCGAGCAATATTATGTGTGCCATTGGCTCACGCCCATGTCAAAAGACATGCCTTGCATTTCATTGGTTTAAAACGGTCATGTGACATCGTGACTTGCCTACCAGCTAATCGCAGGTCAGCCCTATAACTGCTAGTCAATTAGTAAGCTCCTGTCTGACTCACGAATGTCCAGTCCACCCAGTTAGGTGAGTAAAGCTATCATTTAGGTGTTAAAGGTTAGGTTATGACTTTAATTCTGTTCTAGTATCATACCCGACCCCCCACCCGCCTTTATGATGTCCTCCTTTTGGGCAGCACATGTCATAGACTTTCAATGGAACTGCGTGGTGGCTAGTTCATGTGTGAGAATGCTTCCTCGTGTTCACTCAACCACTCGTTCACAATCAGAGCTCAATGGTGTCCTGGAATACGCCCGAGCCAACAGGGAACAATAAAATCCATTGATAGGATTAACTGGTCATCAGCTGACTTTAGCTGACACATTGCCAAGCCTGGACCTGACCAACTGAAGCAAACCCAGATCATAACACTGCCCCCAGAGGCTTGTACGGTGGGCACTACGCGTGGTGGATGCATCGCTCCATGCACTTTCCTTCTTACCCTGACTAATCCGTCGCTGTGGAATAGGCTAATTCCAGACTCACTGGACCTCATGTCCACTGTACACAACAACTGTACAGACCCAATCTAATGAGTTCTGGTTGCATTGTTTGTGTGGAGATGCCCTTACTTTTACATAGCCGTGAGTTCTGCTATCTACCTCTGATCATGGTCATTCAAGATTCTTTCCTGACCACTTTTCTTCAGCGAACTTGACAGCTCTCTGCTATCCTTCCAGGTTTTAGTAATGCACTGAACAGTTCTTAACCCAACTCATTTCAGCTTCTCCATAGATTCTTTTGCTTGATGCAGGCCAATAATTTGACCCGTCTCCGAAACACAGTGACACCTTTTCCATGACCACGGAAATACTTCTTTCCACAGTTGTGAAAAGCTACTCACTGCATCTGTTACCGTTAAAAGAATTGCTGTCAAGTGAAGCATATTCTTCGATGCAGTAATGATGCATTTAAAGGCTTTTAAATATTTGCTTATTTAAATCCGAACAGCGACCTTTTCCTTTCTTGGCTAGGCACTGTAGCTCACTCACTGCTCACTGAAACAACCGGTGAAATTGATACCACATTTGTGGGAGAGGATAACTATGGAGTGGATTCTGAGGGCGACCTGGTTGATCCTTATTGGAGTGACATAACAGTGGTAGCTTTCTTTAAATGATCATTACAGTGGAGAGAAAGGATTTCAACACTCAATGTCCACTCTATTAGACACTCCTACCTTGCTGGTCCACCTTGTAGAAAGTCAGAGACGATAGCTCATCTGCTGCTGCACAGTTTGTGTTGGCCATCCTCTAGTCCTTCATCAGTGGTCACAGGATGCTGGCCCCAGGACGCTGTTGCCTGGATAGTCTTGGGTGGTGGACGATTCTCAGTCCAGCAGTGACACTGAGGGGTTCAAACACTCCAGCAGCACTGCTGAGTCTGATCCACTCACACCAGCAGAACACACACTAACACACCACCACCACGTCAGTGTCACTGCAGTGCTGAAAATGATCCACCACCCACATAATACCTGCTCTGTGGTGGTCCTGTGGGCGTCCTGACCATTGATGAACAGGGTCAAAGGGGCTAACACAGTATGCAGAGAAACAGACGGACTACAGTCTGCATTTGCAGAATGACAGAGTGCTCCTATAGGGTCAGTGGAGCTGATAAAATGGACAATGGGTGTAGGTACAAGGGAGTGTACCTAATGCAGTGGCCGGTGGGTGTACATTTTGATTGCAAACAGCAGAAGGCTGGACAGCTTTCCCTCCCCGTATGATGCATTTGTGAAATGCATGCTGGGTATTGTAGCGAAGAGGCTGAGGAGTACAGTACTGAGCTACAGAACCCGGCAATAACATCACGCAAACAAACTAATCTCAGCCTTTTGGCCATAATGTCCCTTTTAATTTCAGTCACTGCTGGCGATGACAAAAGCATGGTGTTATTTGGCGTGCCGTACTTCTCACTCATCCCTCATTGGAATGAGCAGTGAAATTCTGTCAAAGCTGCAGAAACTTTCACTTGATACCACAGATAACGCAGGCTGCACATACAAAATATGTACATATTAATATACGAATTCATGAATACGAATGTGTCTAGACTGACCTGCCGTTTGATGTGATTCAGCACTGCATATGTATAAAGCATTTATGTGTTAGTTACCTCAGATGAAAGGCTTGGGCTGTGTTCCTCATGCCCTGTCTCTATAGTCAGACAATAAGCATGCATAACAAGCGTACGTATGTGTGTGTTACCTAGTGGACGAGGCCGGTTCCGTGGTCTGTCTCTGCATGCGCTGCGTGCGCCGCAGGAAGTGCTCCCTCATGGACAGCTGCACTTCAGCCGGAATGTCAGGCGACGTGTGGCTGATCTTCACTGCTGCCTCCAGGAAGCCCACAGGCGACAGGGACTCCTTTACCTTCTCCGCGGCCATGCCGATCAGGGGCTGCTGCGGGCTGGGCAGGAGGGAGGGTGGCTGCGGGCAGAGGCAGGTAGTAACTAGCAGGTTTGGGATGTGACGGAATACAAGTATTGGGAATACGTGTTTAGTAAGGACTCGGTTTTGTCCATGTTACATTTGGGAAAGGCAGTATTCAGAATACAGTTACTTCTACTTATAAGATCATGAAAAATGTGTTTTGTTATGAATCTATCTATCTATATATCTGTATATCTCTCTCTATATATGTTTATACACACACACACACACACACACACACATTTTATTAACCTCCGTAGTACTTCAGTGTACTTCATATAAGTCTATTACTTTGCACTCCCAGGTAAAAACCAAGTATATTAAAATATATATTACATATTAGTATACATATTAAAATATTTATTTTGTAGTACATTATAGTACAAATACACACTATAAAATATTATATATTTGTACTATAATATAAAATTAAATCTACTTAAGTATATTTAAGTGAATCTAAATGGTGTCTAAACTAGTACAGTACAATCAGCTCTATGTAAGTATATTTTAATAGGACTAATGATTCTAATTAGCATACTAAGTTCATAGTTTGTATATCAAAAATAGCACACTTTCAGCACATTAATCACAAGGGCAAGAAATTATACTAACTATACTTAAATCAGGTATAAGTCAGTGTACTTTGTTCTGCTGGGATATTGGTTAATGAACTTTTCCCTGAACCTTTCACAGACAATTTTGCTTGAATTTGCAAGTAAGTATCTTATGCTAAACTTTGCTAGTCCAAATTGCCAAATGTGCCATAAGTTGCCTTTACATTGTATTGGAAATATAGGACTGACATGAACATCTCCACAATGTCATAATTCATAGTGGGAATTCAATTTTCTGGGTAAGTATTATACTGTAGCTGTAGGTTTAGCTCATTTGCTCTCATATGACATGAAAGCCTACCAATATCCTCTGGCTGTTTTTCAAAGGTATTCCTCTGCATGATAATAACTAGTTTTTGTCTAAAAAAGTTAAGCCACAGCATTTTTTCCTTTGTATTACTCTTGTTATTTTTTCCCCTGCTTCATAACCAGATATCTATAGAAGTCTGTTGGGGCCACTGAAAAAAATAACATAGTAAGCCACTTAGTAAGTTATAATAATAATAACAATAATAGTAATAATAATAATAATAATAATAGCATTTGCCCTGATTATGACATGCAATCTCATTAATATGACATAGCATCTCAAATTTATGACTTACTATACCATAATACAGAGATATCTAGATATCTAAGATTAATCTTTCTATCTTGACAGAAGCTGGAAGTACAAAGAAGTCCCAGTGCAGTGCAACCGTTGGTGACACAGTAAACTCACTAAGTATCAGAAGTTGTTTTCACCTTACACTCAAGCTGTTTTTGCTGGGCTACTTCTATGAGTCATCATCAGCATCAGTGGTGTGCTTACGGGGCTCGAGACCAGAACGTTTTCAAGTCTCAAATCTTTTTCACCTTTGGCTCATCTCCATGTTATGACTCATGTCATTTACACTTACTAAAGAAAGCTTCACAGCTGCAACACTTAGGCTACTTCACCCACCTCTAGCTGCAGGGACTGGGGGCACTCGTCTGGGGAAAGAGTGGAGCTGGAGGAAATGGCCTTGTTGCGCCAAGGCACCCAGCACAGCTTCCAGGAGGCTAACGCAACCAGCAGCAGCAGGGCCAGGCCGCACGCCACCAGCACGCCAATGGGGAGGCCAACGGTGACGTCTGAGGCTAGGCAGGGAGGAACAAACGGAAGGGAGGGTCACGCAATATGGACAAACAGATGGCAGAAACAGTGAGACAGAAGAGAGACAGGCAGGCACATTAGGTCTGGATTAGGTCTAGTGAATCGCTCAGTCATTTATCTTATTTTGCCATAGAGCTAGTCACTGTGTGCTTGGACACTCACTGCTAGCAGGTATATAACATCAAGCACATGGCCATGCAATCTCCATAGACATTCAATGGCAGTAGAATGGAACTGTCCAGGAGCAATAACAGCACAGCTACAAAGTGGTAGAAAACTGGAAAGATGTGCTTTCCACGGATGGAAATTATTTACCTAGTATTGTCATCAAGTTCACCGGACAAACAAATGAGTCACCTTTGACTGAAACGCACCTAATATCGTGTAATACCTCCACAAGCATGAATAACAGCTGTGATTTGATTTGGCATGGACTGGACAAGTTTCTGGACGAAGGCTTTTTCTTTCCTCTTTTTTTTCTTAGCCCTTTTTCCTTTACCTTTCTTTCCTCTTTTCGGTTTGATGCTTTTACTTTGCTTTGCTTTGCTTTGCTTTTCTACACTACTGTTCACCCCTTGGAAAGGTGCGACAGTGAGCAGTGGTTTGGGCTGGGTATTTATGGCGTGCCACACATATGCGTATGGTCAGTGCTGATTACCACTGGGGATTTTGGGGCTTGGAGTCTTTTGACCCAGATACACCAGCTCCTCTACTGCGTTGCCCAGGCTCTCTGCTGGTGGCAGGCGGCAAAGATCAGCCCCTTACAGTACGCTTCCATACACTATGGCCTTTGGCATGCCCAAATGCAATCACTCCTTTTAGCCAGTCATTAACATGTGCTTTGGAGCCATTTTGGAGCCGTTGGGCGTGCCAAAGGCCATAGTGTGAAGGAAGTGTATGGTCATACAGGTCTACCACCACTGGCACAAATCCCAGTCTACAGGAAACTCTCCTCAGTATTGTGCCAGGGAAGGCATCCGCCAAATCTGGCCCAACTGCACAATACTTTGAGGCAAGACTGGTTGACCATTGATGTGGCCTACATATAGAAACTTGTCCAGTCCATGCTAAATCAAATCACAGCTGTTAATGGAGGTATTACATGCTATGAGGTATGTTTCAGTCAGAGGTGATTAGTTTTTGATTTGGTGAGCTTACTTTTCTAAGCTTACTTTTGCCCAATGAGCACCGGGATTTGCTTCAGCACCCCCCTGTGACCAAGAAGGATAAGCGGCTCAGAAGTTAGCAATGGGAAGTGATCTAGGTTTCAAATATGCATATTTATGGCATATATTTGCGGACCACTGCATTATGGGAAATGTCAGCTGCCGACACAGAAGCTAGCGTAAGGCTAGAATTCCTACACATATACTTACACCCAAAGTCACATACACACACATACATTGCAGATACACGGCAATGTAATTAAAGTTATCGCTGATACAGTATAACTATAGGCTTGCAATCTATTTTCAAAGGAACAACGGCAGTAGAAGATGCTGCAACGTCATGAGTATTCCATCTGTGAATGGCACCCGCGTATGTGGGTAGAGATGGCGGCTCAAACTCATTTTCCCCCCCTGCTTATATGGAGCGTGCTGGGAAAAGGAACAAATAGAATACCGTAAGCTGGAGATTCCAGGAGTGCTGACAAGCATAGTGCAAACATTCATTTAAAATGAAAAGGTGGAGGAGAGGTGGGCAGGGACCTGACGCCCGCCTGCCGCTGGGAGCTCTAACAGCGGCGTTTTTATGAGAATACTCTCAAGGCGGGGTAATTATTTTTTCCTGCCTGAGACGTGTTAGCCTGGTGAGAAGGATCAGCTTTGTTCCTTTTGGTTTCAGCCAAGGTCCTCCATTCTCCCACTGGGTTTGATTAGTTTGATATATCTGCAGTAACGCACGCTGAGGAGTCCCTGAACTCCTCGGAAAGGTAAGTGTGTGATCAAGTTTAGACAGATCACATATCTCCAGACGGCTGTGGCCGACCGGGGCCTAATCCAATTTGTCTTTTTAAGAGTTGATTCATTCTTGTCTCTGCAGCGCTTTCACAAAGGTTATGGCTGAATGGCAGAACAAAAAGTAGATTCTGACGAGTAAAATGATTTCAAATGGATCAAATAAAAAAGAAAAGGAACTCTTTGCAGGGTCTAATCCACACAGGGCCAGCACACCTTTGTATTATTCTATCTAAGACTTAAACTCTGTACATGACTCCATAGCCTTTATCAATGGCAAAATTACATGAAACTGGGTTCCCTGATGCATCTTAATTAGATACACACACACACACACATATATATATATATATATATATATATATATATATATATATATATATATATATATATATATATACACTCATCATTGAAAGAATAGTTTCACCCAGAAGGAAGTGTGGGATTGCAGTGCTGTTGGGAAGGAGGATAAAGATTACCAGGAACAATAAATGATGATAAATTTAGACTGATATGGGCAATATCTATTGAGCTACACATACAGAAGTAGTGTCTCTCAGTATGGCGTTGGGCAACAACGCCACATGCCAGACGTCTTGGCATTGGAGTTGTAGAGGATCCTAATGGTGTCCTGTGATAATCCATCCCATGCAGCTTGAATATTCTTACACAGTTCCTGCAGATTGTGCGGTAGGGGTGGAGGTGGAGTGACACCAGGCCTTCTGGACGTGTGATGCGCGACAACAAACCCTTCATCTTGGCTCTGACCACAATGCCTCCACACACGAATTCATTGGTCGTGTCCACCAAGACAAAAGCGGGGCTCATCACTGAAGATGACCCGCCGCCATTCTGAATGACTCCATGTCAGTCTGGCACGACACCATTGTTGTCTTCAGAGACGCTGACGTGGTGTTATGGGTAGTCGTTGTAACGGTCTGCATGCATGTAGTCCTGCGTCGTGCAGCTGTCTGCCAATGGTGCTGCCACTAACAGGATGACTCATGGAGGCCATCACTGCTCACTGAATGTCTGCAGTCATGGCTGTTGCATCAGTCAGGTACAGTGATAAGGCATGTCCTTGCTTACGTCGTATGCATGATGTCAAAAGTTGCATTCCTGTCAATTGATTCCTTCTAGGTGCAACTATGCTATTTGTGCGACTGTTCTTTTAACCACAAATACATATATGTATATATATATATATATATATATATATATATATATTAGCATCTTTTGGTCTTTTAAAACAACAGATGTGCCTTCATGAGCTCCTACATGAAAACTGCAGAGAAACTTCAGACTGCAGCACTCCAAATGAGTGGTTTCCAAAGCTGTGCGCACATGCTTTATATATGAGAAAATTGGAGTTTTCCATCATTACAGGGGATCCACTATGGAATTCAGCTATGCTTGCCTCTGGAACCCTAATAAGTATTACATTTTCATAATTTTCATAACAGAACTCCTCTGATCCACTGTGATACTTACGCTGTGTGGGGAATGCTGCAAATAATTATACTTTGTCTGGGAAGCCATTGGGGAGTTTACTCTACCATAGCCTAATGCCTATTAAAGGCCCCATAATAATCCAGGGTTTCATCAGTAAAAGTGAATATACAGTTATGTCTGCATATTATTTTAGTATTATTTGTTACTTTTTCTGGTTCTGTTACCCGGCCATAGGCAGGAATCAGAAGAGTGTTCCCCTTTTTTGCTCTGGGTTTGATCAGATCTAAGTTATGCCACTAAACATTAATGTATGTATACTTAGTATACTTCCTTGCACTTATGATTAATGTACTGAAAATGAGCAGTATACTAACTATGTACTTAGTATGCTAAATGTAATCATTAGTGCTATTAAAATATACATAAATAGAAATAATGGCACTTTTCTGAGACACCATAAAGATTCATGTGAACTGTACATATTGTAGTATATATTAAAGTACATTTGTAGTACATTAAAAACATACTTAATTTCTACCTGGGATTGCATATATATATGTGTGTGTATAGTAAGATAGATAGATAGATTGAAAATTTATTTATTTAGCACACAAAACAAAATGTGCTTGAAATGTTATGATATTAAAGTACACTTCTGTTACGTTAAAATATACTTGCGAATTCTGTTCTATGTTAATGAAACGAGAATTTACGTTATATGTTAATGGTTAGATGACATAAGAAATGTATTCACACTGCTTACGATTTACTGACTAGTGTAATGGGTACGATTTACTGACTAGTGTAATGGGTACGATTTACTGACTAGTGTAATGGGTATGATTTACTGACTAGTGTAATGGGTACGATTTACTGACTAGTGTAATGGGTACCACGATCTTTATGATGACTTAAAAGGTTTATGATTATTTTGCAATTAATTCTGGACTATTTGTAAGGTAAGTGCTACAGTTTGTAAATAAAGCTTCCTTCCTTCATCTTTCTACGCACAACTCATTGACTGATATATTGAGGTTGCCTAAACCAAATCGTACACCTGTTGTCAAAGACATCATTCCATGATTTTAGTAAAGCAAATTCTGTAATCCATATTACAAGTTGCTCATTACCACCTAAACACCTAAATCTAACATCCACTGGTCTGTTCAAATACAGAACTTGTGTGTTACATAATTGGGCCCCCTCTGCACAATTATTACTGTCCATGAACTGACCACATCGAACTGAGTGTCTCACCAGCAGAAATCTGAGCATTTGAAACTTTGGCGAGAGAAGTGTGCATGTCCACACCAACCATAGTGAAGCTTAACAGCATGCAGAATCAATCAATTTCTATGTGCTTTTCCACCACTGTGTAAAAAGCACATGCAGCTTCCTTTACTGTTGGATGCACAGTGATGTTTTCCAAGTGAGCGGTTGAGATCAATGAGCATGCAATTTGGATCGGTAAGCTATTATCATTGATTTGTTTAAACTGAGCAATGATACGTGACACAAACCAATTGAAAAGCTGGTCATTTCAGCTTTGTTAGATCACACTGTTTACGTACCAAATACACAGAGACAGCGCTGAGCTGTGATTAGATCAGCAGATTAAACGGCAGAAACGTCCATGTTTTGTGTTCAGTGCATGCCCTCCCAACCCCTACCATCAGCATCTAATGTTACTCTAAGTGTGTGTATTGAATTTACTAACCTAAATGTTCACATTACAAAATTCATGATAAATAATGAATATATCGTGTTACGGGTTGCTTGAAAATACTTACCATGGATGCAATGGTGTGAAATGTGAGTTAGGGTGGACATGATGTTGGTAATGTGGGTATAGGGTGGGTATGATGTTGGTAATGTAGGTATGGTGTGGATACGGTGTTAGTAATGTGGGTATAATGTGGGTGACAGTATGGGTGTGAAATGTGGGTATGGGGTTGGTATGGTGTTGGTAATGTGGGTATGGGGTTGGTATGGTGTTGGTAATGTGGGTATGTATGGGGTTGAGGGAGATGAATAGATGAATAGATATCATTCATTCATGCAGATTTACTTATTACTATTGCACTGTCTTTCTACAGGTCTACAGGTATATTTGTTTTCTTGTATATATTTCTTGCTTCCTTGCGAAGTGAGATATATTTATATATTTATCCTTAGTGACCTGTACTATGTATAGTTTATAGTTTATAGTTAACAGGTAATAATACTGCTGCCGGTACCTACCCATTTAGGTTTTTCATACTGCACAACACTTTTAATTTTTAATTGTATTTGTTTGATGTTTTACTGTGCTGTTTTTTTGTGAAACCGCTACTGGCGGATAAATTTCCTTCGGGATCAATAAAGTATCTATCTATCTATCTATCTATCTATCTATCTATCTATCTATCTATATCATCACAGTGTAGTTTCTATGGAAATGAACTGGTGAGGCATATTATTAAGAAATCTTTCAGAGAGTCATAGGGGTACACTGTTGTATCAGTATCTATATAAGGGCCCTAATAAAGATTTTAGGGAGCCCAGTTGCTTTTCCATGGGCCCCAGTGCGATTGCCCCCTCATCCCACCCAGTAGTAGTCACCACTTGAACTCATAGTACACTAAAAAGTGCTACAATGTCATTAGAATTTTGTAATGTTCTGAAATTGAACGTCTTAAGTTGGTCATTTTGCTGAATTTCCCTTTTTCCAAGTCCATAAGCCTCCCTGTAAGAGCCTTTCATAAACGGAGTGTCCAGTTCGTAGGCTTATCCTGGTTGGAGAAGGGATTTCCAGGACCAAGGATTTATTCTTCCAACGGATTTGAACATCACCCCGCTCCATGACTTCTCTTTGCTGTCCAAAATTGCTATACACAGCATGGCCCTGACAGCCCTGCCTTTGTCAGCTTTTGTTTTGCCATCACTGCCGGCTCAGCTGGGGGGCTTTAGGCGGGCTTATTAAGCAATGGTTTAGAGAGAGCACTTCTTTAAGACTGTGGTTTATTGAGTGAAAAGAACACTCCATCCAAATATGATATTCACCCTTTATTTAGACATACTGGTAAAGATACTGAAATTAGTACTACTCATTCCATGCTTTCCTCGGCTGCGTTTCAAAAATGAAAACATGATCAGAGCTATTGCTTCCACTTCATGAAAGTCATATTACTTGATCCAAACCTTACAAGAACAACGATGAACAGAAAACAGAATTTAAATAGATACTACTAGAAAATAGTAGTACAAATAGATGCTAGAATCAAGTACAAAAGAAATATACCTCCCCTGATTGTGAACCTCTATAAACCTTCATCTTAACTACACAGCAGCCTATTGGCACTGTCAGGACTACAGAGTAGCAGTAAAGGTATGAATTTATTACACGTACAGGAAAGCAATGTTGTTTTTTTCTGCAGTAACAACAAGAACGGGTATAAAAAGTACAGTATTCCTTTGAAAACAGAAACACCATGGGAACTGTAAAAACAGACCAATTTTTGGTGTTGAGTAATACAAGTCTTACTTGTATTACTCAACTTGTATTACTCAACACCAAAAATTGGTCTGTTTTTTGGTGAGTATGTTCAGTAAGTATGTTCAGTAATGCAGGTGTGTGTAGTGTTGGTAATGTAGGTAGGGGTCGGAATGATGTTGGTAATGTTGGCATTGTATTGGGTAATGTGGGAATGGGGTAGGAATGATGTTGGTAATGTGGGTATGGTATTAGTTAATGTGGGTATGGGGTTCATTATGGTGTTGGTAATGTGGGCATGAGGTTGGTATGGTGTTGGTAATGTGGGTATGGGGTCAGTATGATGCTGGTAATGTGGGTATGTGGTGGTTATGGTGTGAAATGTGGGTATGGTGTGGATATGATGTTGGTAATGTGAGTATGGGGTCAGTATGGTGCTGGTAATGTGGGTATGGGGTGAAATGTGGGTATGGTGTGACATGTGGGTATGGGGTGGATATGATGTTGGTAATGTGGATATGGTGTGGGTAAGTTTTTGGTAATGTGGGGTGGGTACGATGTGAAATTTGTGTATGGGGTGGGTATGTCGTGAAATGTGGGAATGGAGTGGATATGATGTTGGTAATGTGTGTATTGTATTGTGAAATGTGGTTATGGGTTTAATATTATGTTGGTTATGTGGGTATGGGGGTCAGTGTGATGTTGGTAATGTGGGTATAGGGTGAGTATGATGTTGATAATGTGGGTATGGGGTGGGTATGATGTTGGGTAATGCGGGGAAGGATTTGGTATGGTGTTGGCAATGCAGTGATGGGGTTGGTATGGTGTTGGTAAAGTGGCTATGAAGTCAGTATGGTGTTGGTAATGTGGGTATGGGGTGGCTATGTGTATTGTGAAATGTGGGTATGTTGTGGGCATTGTGTTTGGGTTTTGGGTGTGGATGGGTATGGTGTTTGGCAATGCATGGATGTGAAGGATTTAATATAATGGATATAGGATATAATGATCCATGCTTCTATACTGTTCGGTGTGGGACGCGAGATAATGACTTTGAGATCTAATTTGAGAAAGACAACACTATAATTATTAATGCTTCTTATTAATACCTATTTCTACCAGTATTTCTGTTATAAAGCATTTCAAATCTTCTCCTAAACAGATCTTCTAAAGTGAGCGATTAGCAAACCAGATGGATAATTAGCGTGTAAACTGCAGAGATACAGCCAAAACTGTATTCCATCAAGGCAAACAGTGTTAAAAATCAGGCATGAAAATGTGTTCCAAATGCATGAACATCGCCCCGGGAACGAGGGATGTTTGAAACAAAAACAAACAAGGGTGGACCTTGTAAAAAGTGATGTGCTCAGTATATACAAAATGTGTTATCCGTAACTGAACACAGAATAATGTTAACATATTTTGTGTAAATAGCAAAACAAATATATGTCGTCCTTGACTGAACGCACCAGTTAAGGACAATAAGTGTTGTTTCAGCAACAATAACAGAAAGTGATGGCCTTAAAAAACACCACGTCCACAAGCCATGGGAAATCCGAAGGGACTCATCCTGGTGAAATTAGGACAACTTCTTAGAGGAACACAGTCTGACTGTCTTTCATGCTCCCACATCTGAAGGTTATGTCTGGTCAAAGGAAGCTTTGCTGGTTCTCTTTCACGCTAGATTCTTGCAAGATTTATATGAAATGTGTACCCCATCATAAGAAGGTCTGAAGCTTTTTAAACATTAAACATTAAAGGGCACAGGACACGTTCATACTATATTTGCTGGTGACCTTTGTTTTGGCTACTCCATTTCTACTGAAGAATATTGAAATTTATTGATGTTTAAAAGAAAATTCTGCTTGTACGATTAAACATTCTGGATTGGACGACATCATAAATGTTAAATCACAACACTCTGCAGGAAAAAAAAAACTTCACCTAGTTCCAGGGATGAGCCCTTCTTGGTATATGGTTTCAAGGTGGAAGTCTGGGTTACAGAATACACAATAAAAGTCATCACTATCTGGGAAAAAAATGTCTCAACCAAAGGAAATATATGTATGTTAATACGTGCAACGTGGGAAAAGACCAGCTTGGTAACGTGTTTGTAGCTCTACTTAACAGGGTTCAATTCGGAGATAGCTATTATAACATACATGATCTGTGGCTCATTGTTCCACCTGACAGCTCCAATAGCAGCATCCCTCTTTCTCCTCTCACCATGTTCAAATATGTATATATGTCATCCTGTTGGTCACTATCAAGGAACATGCCGTAGGCTGTTATGTTGGTCAGTTCGGCTTAAGCTCTCAGCCGTCAGCTCTACAGATCTACACACAGCCAGCGGCCCACCTTCACAATAAGGCCATTTTCACACTTGTCCCGAATACTCCCAGGACCGATTCTGGGCTTGTTTGGAGGAAGGGCTCAGAATCGCTTGTTGGATTTTACACACAGGAATTGGTCCAAACCGTGGATCAATTGGACAATTCCATATGCCACTTTTCCGGACAATTATTTTGCTTGGACACAAATACTCAAGCGAGGAACAACACGTTTGGGAAGCATGGCATTTCACCATGCAAGAGCACCCTCTGAGAAGATTTTGAGGCATTCCGTCTCCTCTGCTGTCCACAACAAGCTTTTACCCACCAAACTTGGAAAGGGAAGTAATGCGATAAGATGAAGCAGTCATGTAAGAAAATGAGCCAATCATGCAACCCTATGCGCGGGCACTGGGAACGGACAGCTTCCACACCTGCAGCAGACCGCGCCAGAGTTTACTAGAAGCGAACCCCAGACCACTGATTTCCGAAGCACCAGTGATTGGTGCTCTGGACCGCTCCCAGGCTCAGAAACAGATTTTACACTTGACCAAATGTAACAAACTAGCAGAGCAAGCGACCCTAGGTCCAGGTCCGTGTCCGGAAAAAAGCTCTAGTGTGAAAACGGCCTAGGAGACCTTGTAGAACAACCCAGAGAATAAACCTGTAGAACAAATAGCCTAGAATTAACATGTCAGCAACATTTCTTGAACATGCTACAATATGTTCTAGAAGCTTGCCTGCAGACTTGGTTATGGATGGACGGCACCCATTGAAACTCCACTACCTCCTAATTCAAATCGCTTTCATGATTGCTGCCATTTACAAAACTACTGAACTAGAACAGTGGATATGGACCCTGTTACTTTCCAGTGAGTAGGCCATTCCATCATGATGAACTTAAATAAGTGAAGCAGACAGAACATGTCTCCATTCTCCTGCATGACTAGTTTGTCTCGGAATTCGCCACTGAAGTGTAAGACATGTCTAAGGCACCGAGCGGCGGCGGACAAGAGTGAAAGCTGGTGTGGTCTTCCACCCGGGGAGACATGGCTAATGAAGCGCAACAGTGTGAGAGCACAGCGCCCCATGGGTCTGATCGGCCCGCCGGCGGGGAACTCGGCCCACCAACCCAGTTTAGCACTCAGTTAATGAGCCCCCCCACCTCTGAATGCTTCACAACTGCAATCAATCAACAGGAATTTTCCTGAGTACTTATGCAGCGTTAGGAACAACAGGATTCAGATACGTTTCAGATAGCTTTGACTGTTGTAGCTAACGGAGGTGTGTGGTGGGTGAGATGGCCACCTGGTCACAACCACTGGTATGCTTTGTGTTCTATGGCTATACATTCTAAAATGAGTGGTTTTAGCTTCAAACACAATGAGACTTTGCATTCAGGCTGCTGTGTACATATTATCTGAGATGTGTCATGATGTGATCTATATTCTAATAAGAATGACTGAATTGACATCCCTCTGTTCAGGGCTCTAAAGCACTCAAGCGAAAGTGCAGACAATACAGAACTATATGCAATTGGGCAAGCATCGGGTAATCGGGATTGTTCAACCCCACATGTGCAAAACTACTAATAGGGATTTTGAATACCCAATAGACAGCTGCTGGTGACTGTTTAATAACTGAATAATTCTTTTGGTTAATAATCTATTCGTTCTTGTCTCTGCAGCAAAGTTGTTTTCACATAGGTCAGTTGCTATAACCCTGATGTTCACAACAGCAGGCGACAGAGCGACAAGTGACCAGTCATCTCTATGGGAGTATGCAATATGTAGCCGCAATATAGCATTAAGCGGCAAGTGACAATTCGAGTTGAGATTTTCTCAACTTAATGAAATGACGCTTTGAAGCAACATTGTAAACTTTTGACTCCAACAATTCTCCGTTGAGTTCTCTGACAAATGTGCATGCAGACACTGCAAATGTATTCATAGGCCTAATGTCTGTATGTGTAATTGTGCACCTACAAGGCCAACACTAATTAGAAAAGAGACCACGGGTTTAGTTTCCCTGGGACTCTAACCATATGCTGTTGTGCCTGATAGTGGTGCATCACTGAGATTAGACAAGATGAATTCTGAGGCTATTTTTAGCACCTGATACGACTAATAAAACAGGCTAAGTTAACAAATAAATAAACAAACAAAGCGAGGCCTCATTAAGATATACTACCTATTAAGCACTCTTAGTCCTGTGGAAGACAATTATACCATTATCACTGTTAAAATGCTTACCCACAATGCCATACCACTGTTTATACTGCATACGCTTAGAATGTATAGTCTACAACTGTAGTGTCATATTACTCACACAGTTATTATATTGTTTCTACAATTTACAGATGGTTTGTGTTGAGTAGAGTGCAAATAACTATCCAAAAATTGTAGAGTCGTAATAGCTTCGAAATACACTCATCATCTATAAAATAGTTGCAGCCAGAAGGAATCAGCTGACAGGAATGATACTTGGTGGGTAGGTCTGACATTGTGAGACATGCAAATGTTTCAAGTTTCACGCTCAGTCGCACCTGGTGTCACTCCACCTCCACCCCTACCACAAAATCTGCAGGAACTGTGTGAGCATAGTCAAGCTGGATGGGACGGATTATCATAGGACACCATTAGGAATCTCTACAGCTCCATGCCGAAACGTCTGGCATGTTGCGTTAGCAAACATGGAGGCACGATGCCATACTAAGAGACACTACTTCTGTATGTGTAGCTCAATAAATGTTGCCCATATCAGTCTAAATTTATTGTTCCTGGTAACCTTTATCTTCCTTCCCAGTAGCATTGCAATCCCACACTTCCTTCTGGGTGCAGCTGTTCTTTTGATGATGAGTGTATACTGGCATAGTTAATACCAACTCAGTCTGCCCCCAAGTGAAGCGAGCAATGATACCCCCAGAAAAAGGGATGCACTGCTTTTTCCATACTATAACAGGTCTACTGTACGTTTCCAGGATTTCAATACTTGTAATACAAATGGAAACAAATGGAGCAGAAAAATGCAGAGGGTAGTAGCAATTTTCCAAGCGGTGAGATGCTTCAAGCTCGGGCAGGCGGTATAGATGGTCTAGCACCCTGGACTGATGTAATCAGTTTGAACAAAAATACAATTATATTTACATATTTCTCCCACTGTGACTGACACACGGTAAATGGGTTTCGCTGAAGGAGCGGCTTTAAGGCCGGCCTCGTGGCCTGAAGAAGTTGAGACGCCCCGACCAAATCAGCAGCCTAAATGAATCGTGGCACTGCGGTGGCAGACGAAAGGCGAAGGCCACCAAATTTCCACCTCTCGGTGTTGGGGCACAATTGGAGCCATACGAGCCATTTCAGAGGACCCGCAAATTTAATTAAGCTTTGTTTTTGAAGCCGAGTCAGGGAGCAATCCGGGGCCCGAGGGGGCTTTCTCTTCAAGTGTCTTCAAACGTAACCTGGTTTCCATAGAAACATGGCCATTAGACGCAATGTGCGCCCTGCCCACTCGCCTGCGAATCAACTCATCTCCAGTAAACACCGAAAGCCTTGTCACAGGCACACAGGGGCAGCGCATAGCGGACTAGCAGGCTAACACGTGTGACGAGGCTACGGTCAAACAGTAATAAACAAACTCCCTATGAGGCGTAATTAGACGCAGCGAAGGCTGGAATCCTTTCAACAAACAAATACCCCCCCCCCAAAAAAAGGCTTATTAGATTTTCATAATGGAGCATTACACTGAAATGACCAGCCTACAGAATCATCTAGAGATGTTCCGATGGCCCATTTTTGCGCATACACAAATAGTTTTTGTGCTGGACGACAGGAAAACTGGTTGTTATGCCTGCTTTTTGGCTGTCAATCACTTGTCTATCTTTACGCCTGGTTCTGTGACAGCTGGTACTTACGCGGCACAATTGGAACCCCAGAGATGGAGCCCGGCATTACATACAGGTGCATCAGTTTACCACATTGGCTCAGTAAAGCTCTATTACAAGCCCTTTCATATAGTGACAAATAGCCAGCAGGAAATTGGCCCGATGTGCATATGTGGAAACGCGCAGTGCAGATCGTGACTTCATGCAGTTGCAATATGCACTCGCAGCACGTCTGAAATTGCAGCTCGGTTTATGAAGGCTGTACTAATCACGCTAACTGCACATAGGCCCGCCTGTTAACTGTGCACGTGAGGTGCAGGGTGTAAGGTGCAGTGAAAAGCACGGAGCTGTCAACACGCTCGAGACAAAAGAGACAATGCACATTCAGAGATGAAGAGATAGGAGCGTTAACCAATTCAGTCCTTTCGCCACCAAAACATTGTCTACAGGGGAACACAGATGGTTAGCGTGTACTGCGGCTGCATCAGGGCCTTCTCACTTTGTACTTAGAGCCCTGTGCAGGTCAGTGACCTGTGCAGGTCGGAGACCACCCTTTCATTCGTTTATAAGCCCAAATCGGAAAACGTTGAGACAGTATGCTAAATGCTAATGCAGAGTTTCTTACATTTACTTTTACTTCTATTTCATTGCAGACAGTATGAACCCAAGATATTTCATTTGTTTTTATGAACCCATTCCTGCATTTCAGGCCTGCAACCCATTCCACAAAAAGTTGGGAGGGGGACAATTTAGGGCTAGTAATGAGGTAAAAAATAAAAATAAAAATAATGATGTGATTTCAAACAAGTGACTGCAATCATTATTTGGTACAAAAGCAGTTTCCACGAAAGGCTGAGTCGTTGAGGAGCAAAGATGGGAAGAGAATCTCCAGTCTGTCAACAAATGCATGAGAAAATGATCGAAATATTTAAAAAATATTTTTTTTCTTAAAGAAAGACTGGATGGTATTGGCATATTCGTCCTTCTATCATTAAACAATTGAAGGAACTGGGAGGAATTTCAGTGCATAAGGGCACAAGCCTAAGCTGAACACCCATGATCTCTAGCATTTCATCAAGAACCGTCATTCAAAAACAGCTGATATAACCACATGGGCGAGTGTTCCCTTGGTAAACCTTTGTCAAGCACTGCAATACAGTGTTCACATTCACAAATGCCATTTAAAGCTTTGCTGTGCAAAACAAAAGTTAACCATGTTAACCATGTCAACTTCTCTGGGCTCAGAGGCATCTGGGATGGACCGTTACACTGTGAAAACGTGTTTTTGGTCAGAAGAATCAGTATTTTTGGAAGAAATGGACGCCGTGTGCCCTAAACCAGGTATCATTCAGACTGTTATCTGCAAGTCTAAAAGCCAGGGTGTGTCATGGTACGGGGTCAGTGTGTCACAGCCCTTGGCAAAGATCATTTTGTAATGACTAACAGACTTAACCTGATGCTCATAGAGCTAAAAGCAAAGCCAATTTTATTGTAAGGCTCGGCGCTAAGGCTCAACAGCAGCAACAGGGCGAATATAACAAAAGGGGCAGAGACAGAGTCCCAAACCAAGGTCAAAGTTGAAAACAACAAGCAACCAAAACAAAAGAGAGAAACAAGAGACAGAAACCAAAATACAAAACAGATTGATAACCGAGTAAACCAAAGGGATAAACAGGAGAGAATGCTACGCAAGTGGTAATACCTCGCAAGGAACACAGTGATACAATGGGGTATATCAGCAACCAGACTGATGACAAACAGGCAAAGCTGGTTAGAATTCAGGAGAGGATGACTTACTGGTGGACATGTGATGGTGACGTCATGCGGTGGTGGACTGTGGGGATTGGAGTCCGGGAGGTCGGTTGTGGAAGGAGAACCCAGAAGCGTGACACATTTACAGTTCTGTGATGCAGCATTAATGCAGAAAAGTACCATGAGATCTTAGAGAAACATATGCTGCCTTCAAGCAAAAATCTTTTTATCCAGGGACGTCCATCCATTTTTCAACAAGGCATTGCAAAACCACATGCTGCATATGCCTTGCCAGAAAGAAGCAGAAATTGTATATTTAACAGCCAATAATTCAACCTATATAAATACTGTGAAGGGCCCATGATTTTAAGCACGGTTGTAAGTCGCTCTGGATAAGAGCGTCTGCTAAATGCCTTAAATGTAAATGTAAATGTAAATTTTAATCAAAGTATTTGTTTTAGTTGAATGAAACTAGATTAATTACTTGTATCACATGAGGTATTTTTTGGAAGAAGTAGCACTGCCCTGACAGCGTATTCTAACCTCTAACTCAGACAGATGGAAGGAAGAGCAAATGCAAAGATGGCTGAAACTCTTGGCAAGTAACCACAGCTGCACATTCTCTGCAAGAATCCACGTTCGGCAGCAAACAAAAGAAGCGATATAAATAGAAGCAAAACAAATGTCAACAATAGTGTTGCTTATGAAGTAAAGGCATCAAGTTTGATGCTCAGCTCACAATGTTTCTTCTAGACTGGTAGTGAGTGAAGAGGGAGGAGGAGGGACTATGCATTTTTGGATGATACGTCGCCCTCTATTGTTTGGAGCATGAATTCGACAGGTTGCATCATTTTATAGATATTTTTTTTTTCATGGCCATTTTGACTAGAAGTACATGAACAGATGGTCTCTGGCTTTCGTACAATGCTGTACATCCGGACTTCAGAACTGAAATAGTGTTATTCTGCTGATATAGTGCTATTCTATTGGGTAGATGCAGGAGACCTGTGCAGTCTGCTTAGCTGCTATGTCTGCTTCCGTATCTCCAGCCTTTTTGCATAATCCTCCCATGTTCCTCACAATCGGTGTGAGAGACAGAAACATATTTTGTTTTTCCATGTACCCCTAAATTGCTACGTTCATACTTAATGTTGTGTTTGTTTTATCATTCAGCTATGATCTCACCATCACCTATGGATACGGATGAACGTGTGCGGCTGCGAAGCATTTATGTGCAAGTGACAAGGTTGTCATGTTCCTATAAGACTGTCTAATCATCGCTGGGATGCTCCTATTCGTGTGCGTAAACAGCCTTTCACAAGCAGCGGCTCATAAGCTGCTCGAACGCTCATGCTGTAATTGTGCATTACACTCCGCATTAATTTGGAACCGCAGCCTCAAAGGGAAAAGATGCAGACGTCCACAGCTGAAAAGAAGGAGCCGTGGTGGGATTCAAAGCGGCGGGCTGTGGGGAGTGCACAAATGATGGATTTAGGGTGGAGCTCGGGGTCGTTCTTCCTTTGATAGCTGCTGCTGTGGCACAAGCCTCTGCAAGGAACCCAGAGGCACAGCTTTTCACTCCACTTCTCCACAGAGATAGAACATATCAGCAAAGTGAGGAAATCTCCATGCCACACCTGGACCATTTTTAGACCGCTCTATTTCATAGCTCTGTCTGCACTGCAATCCCTAAACCCCTAATCCCCCCAGATCCCTGCATGCTGAAGGCCCGCAATGTGTCCAGCCACACCGCTCAACGCGGGAAGCAGTAAATGTTGCTTCGGTGCAAATATCAAAGGAAATATACAGTCTTTCATAAAGCCTGGGGCGTATTTACATGCTGCGACTGACTACAAAGCACCAATATGTCATGTTGTGAGAGATATGAGACTCAGCTGACGAGTCTTTGTGCTGAGGCCGAGGCTGGGAAAGAAGTGTTTCAAACAGTGATCTCGGAAGTCTCACATCTGCCTGTGTGAAAGTGTAACATAGGGCTACGTCCTGGGGGTATACAGGAAAGACATGCAAGCTGTTCTGAATTTCCACCTTACACTGCAGAAATATCATACATTTCTCATTTTGAGATTTTCAGATGTTTTTACTTATTTCCAGACATTGTACGTGTTTTAAGTGATTTTTTTTTGTAATTTTAATTTAATGAGCTTACAACAGACTCAAAATGAGAACTTTAAGATTTACTCATCATCAAAAGGATAGGTGCACAAATAGTTGCGAAGAGAAGTATGGAAGACCGTTTCTGCCACTTAAAGAAAATATAATATCATATCATAATTATAACTTACTTTCTTATAATTATGACTTAGTATCTCATAGTTGAATTAGCATCTCATGATTATGACTTACTATTTCATAATTATGGCTTAGCATCTCATAATTATGACTTATTATCTCATAATAATTACTTACTTTTCATTAATTATTGATTCATAGATTGAGAAGAGGTGCTACAGTGCAGTGAATGTCTCTTTCCATCTGTGGAAAATGGCTCCAAAGCAGATGTTAATGACTGGCTAAAAGTGACTGCAGGTGTATGAAAGTCTACGGTCATACAGGTCTACCAGCAGTGGTTAAAATCCCAGTCTACAGGAAACTCTCCTCAGAATTGTGCCAGGGAAGGCCTCCACCAAATCTGGCCCAACTGCTCAATTCTTTGATGCAAGAGTGTCTGAACATTGACGTGGCCTACATCCAGAAACTTGTCCAGTACATGCCAAATCCAATCACAGCTGTTATTTGTGCTCATTGAGATATTACATACTATTAGGTACGTTTCACTCACAGGGGACTCATTTTTTGTCCGGTGAGCTCATATTATTATGTCATTATATGGAAAGGAAACTATCTAAAGGGAGACGGCAATGATACAGCGAAAAATCCACTTGTAACTCATAATCAAGTTTTACACAGTGCAGACACACAGTATCTCTTTATCACTGATATCTCTGACATGACATTTAAGACATGTTTATTCTTGGAATTTGCTTTCAAGTCATGTACCATATTTCTGAATATGGAAAAAAAAGGGCAAGCACTTTTCTCAATTATAGGTTTCCCCGAGATGCTGTGTCAATATTCACGTCATGTGGAAAGGCCACAGCACTCAGTCTTACAGGGTCGTTAAAACCTGAGAGATAAGTAAACCTCACTTTTCCCTGTCACTTCTCCATGTCTAGGTTACATACAGGGCCTTGCAGTCCACCACATAAATCAAAAAAGGGCCTTCAAATGAAATACAACACAGTTCCGTTCCACAATGGGATTGTAGTTGGTTGATTGGAGTCTGGAGCCCCAGACGTCTTCCATTTGTCATGGCAACTGCAAGCGTTAGCCCGAAGCGTTGTCTGTGTCCAGACCTGTTGCTAGATGCACAAACTTGTTAGAATGAATTTATGTGGTGGATCGCATATTGTACTAAACCAACGGCGGGGACGCCACGGGGGCCTTAAAAAGGCTTTAAAATCACTGCATGCTTTCCGTTGTAGCAGCAGCTCAAATGAACCAAAGTGTATAGCGATAGCAAAAGCTAAACCGAAAGAAAAAAAACAAATGTAAAACAAGTTATACTAAATAGAAGACTTCATGCACTCATCATCAAAAGAATAGACGCAGGCAGAAGGAAGTGTGGGATTGCAGTGCTATTGGGAAGGAAGATAAAGGTATCAGGAACAATAAATGAGGATACATTTAGACTGATATGGGCAATATTTACTGAGCTACACATACAGAAGTAGTGTCTCTCAGCAACGCAACATGACAGACGTTATGGCATGAAGTTGTTGAGGTTCCTAATGGTGTCCTGTGATAATCCATCCCATGCAGTTTGAATATTCTCACACAGTTCCTGCAGATTGTGTAGTACGGGTGGAGGTGGAGTGACACCAGGCTTTCTGGACATGTGACAACAAGCCGCTCATCTTAGCGCTGACCACGGTACCTCCACACATAGATTCGTTGGTCGTCTCCACCAAGACAAAACTGGGACTCGTCACTGAAGATGACCCGCTGCCATTCTGAGTCACTCCATGACAGTCTGGCACGACTCCATTGCAGTCTTTGGCGATGTTGACGTGGTGTTATGGGCAGTTGTCATAAAGGTCTGGGTGCATGTAGTCCTGCGTCGTGACTCATGGAGGGCATCACTGCTCACTGAATGTCCACAATCGTGGCTGTCGGATCAGTCAGGAACAGTGATAAGGCCTGTCCTTGCTGAGCATGAAACTTGAATCATTTGCATGTCTCATAATGTCAAACCTACTCGCCAAGTTTCATTCATGTGGGTTGATTCCTTCTGGGTGGAACTATTTGTGGAGCTGTTCTTTTGTGTACACTTTGGACTGTTTCTGAGAACGTTATATGGGCTTGAATGAAGTAACAGAAGTAACTCATTAGCGCTTCCCTGCAACTTCCAGTCAGTATGAACACTGAGCCACGAGCGAATTTACAATTAGCCAAGTCACACAGTTTACTCATGCATGTGATTCAATAAGGCTTCAGTAAATCTGCAAGTATGTCAGCGAAGTTAATTCTGGATTGAGCATCCATAAACGTGCTGAGTGCCTTGGGTCGTTTTATGCTATGATGCTGCTAAAGGTGTGTGAACGGAGTTGTTATAATGATTGAACGTGGTGGATTTCACATTGCCTTAAACTAGTGGAGGCACCACAGATACTTCAGGTCTTTTAGGCCTTTGAAGAGACTGTATGCTTTCCACTGTAGCAACAGCTCAACTGAACAAACCAGCATGGCAATGGCTAACATGTAGGGTGGTTATAGGCCTAGTTTTGTCTTTCTGAAGTTAGCCCCATGCCCATATTAGGAACTCTGGATCTAAGCTGATTCCACTGTGTGAAAACAGCATTTTCGAAAACCGTAGCAGGTAACGTACCGAACCAGGAACGTTCTGCCATACATAATTTTGTCCCTTATATATCTCTGAATTCTCTGAACAATGAGTTCATTAATCAGCCAAGTGACAATAACTACATGGAAGCTAACACCCCTGTTGAAACAGACAGTCAGTCTATGCTGGTTTATGCATATCTAGTGCTGGTTTGGTGCTGATACGATGGTCAACCAGCATGACCATATGAAACACCCTATCCATTTCTGCTTCTGTTGACCAGCATACCAGCATCCAAAACAACATATGTTAACTTTTCTAGCATTGACAGATGACTGGTCACCATGCCAACACACTACACGCAAGCATTCTTTGCCAAACATGGTCATTAAGTTGCTTTGATGGTATTAAGCTGCTTTTACACTGAATGCAGTTTGTGCTGAATTGCTGCTCATTTAGGCAACAAGCTCTCAGTTTGTGGTTAGGCAGGACAGTGGGTGGTAGCGACAGGAAGTACTAGACATGCCTACAGCTTTGCTATTGGTCACGCTGAGACTTAAGTGTGCCCAGGCCAAGGTTGGAAACATCTGAACTTCATATGATCCTGAGCTCCTGCCGTGGCGGACTCCATTTTCCATTGAGTTGAATGGGCCGCTGAACTCGGTGCAGCAAAAATGTGCCATGCATCCTATTGACTCCAAAGTGTTTGGAAATGCAGCCCCGAATTTTCCGCATTTTTCTGTCTGAAAGCAGCTATAGCCTGAGTAGTCTGTGTTTTTATGTAGTAGTGTTAAATAGTGTTTTCCGGAGACATAATTTCAGTGTTGCTTGTAACATGTTGCTTGTAGCATTAGACTGCTAAACAGCCTCATAATTCGGAGAATCCAGTGACTTTCCTGAGAACAATGTTTGCAAGACAAAAACATATCTGGTCAAGAACCATTTTGCATACCACAGGCTGCCAGTTTTTAAAAATGGCAAACATTAGACCTGGAATTCCCAAAATGCACCAAACTGAAAAGAAAAATAACATCCAAAATCAGATTACACATGCATTCCAAACAGCATTCAAATATTATCATGCAGGCCAACAAAAAAAGAGATACAGCTAGCTCATTAACACCACCATGCTAGACAGTATAACTGGCACATTAAATGACAAGCGCAATTATGATTAGATTAGGTTGCACAATTTACTCCTGCATTCCGCCCCTTTGAGAGCTGGGTTAGGCTCCAGCACCCCCCGTAACCCAGTAGGATTAAGCAGGTTAGAAAAAGAGTTATTGAGTGAGTGAATGAATTTACTAATGCATGGGATTCAATAAGGTTTTATATCTGCAAGTTCTACTTATAATTTGTAGACTTGCTTGTCAGTCAAGATAATTCCAGTTTAAGCACCCTCAAATGTGCCGAATGCCCCGGGTCTAGCGTTCACACTGTCTCGCTGGTGGAAAGGTCACGCTCATCCATGCTAATCATGTTTAGGTCATCAGATGTACAGGTACTCCAGCCTTTGTGATTTAAAATAATAACATTAATGAAAGTAATTGTGTGGCATTGCCCAGATTGGCATTTCTTTTAATTAAGCTTCCAATTACAGTTTAATCAAATAACATAACCGCCAGTTAAGTATTTCTCAAACCTAACTAAGTGGGTAATTAGTAGGGAAGTGATCAAACAGATCTTGGTCTGGCATGACTAGAATAGCACCTGCATTTTGAAGATTTCACACAATTTCAACTGACATAACTGATAAAAACAATAACTCGTTATGACTTCTCAGTTTCTCAGTGCTGGAAATGTTCTTTGCGCTTTTAGAAGGTTTAGCTCTTTGCACTTTAAAAAAGGGGTTCTTGCACACCTCATTCTCAAAAACGGTTCTTTGAGGAACCATCCATTGAAAGGTTAATTCTAGAACGAAAAGCGGTCTTTCGATGGCATCTCTTCCGTTCATCCATCCCGGCCCATCACTTCGTCTAAATTCCACCGCCTAGACGTCCTGGCCACAAAAGGTGTTACAAATCATGGACAACTGTGGTGCGATTTCTCACACCCCCTCCCCATTAGTCAAAATGTGCCAGCACAATCCATTTCAGGCGTAAACCTCACATGGCATGTTTTTGCTTTACAGTTATGCTGAGATATGCATGATATATGCCAGCTGCTGCACTGTGTTTAGAGAAAAGCTACCAGCTACGGCTGTTTAGAAATGGAGCAATGCCACTTGCGGATCACTGCAGGCAATATGCCGTGTTTTTTTCCTCAAAGAAAGACTGTCACATTTAGCACAAAGATGGCCACAATGACATGCACTGAATGGCCAGTTTGTTAGGCACACCTAACTTTGTCTTATTCTCATTGGCCATTTTATCAGAGACACCTGCTACTTACTATACATGCAGGTCAGGTGTGTCAGTGCATTCTCAAGTGAGGCAAAGCCCCATCAACCAATCATCAAGGCCTCAATCATCATATCCTTCTTTTTGTACATGCTTCTACAATGGCAGATGACAGTAATCAAAGTGAAACTGCCCAATACAAATGGATAAGCCAATTAACATAGGAGAGTCTGGATTATAGGGATGTGTATAATGCGCTGGGTGTTGGGTACGCAATATGCTGTTGCTTCTCTTCTTTAAGCAGATCTACTGAACTAGAATAGGAATTTGTCTACCGCATTACACATAACACATACACACACTAGTGAACACACAATAGGGGCCAGCGCTCCACTTGCCCGGAGCAGTGGGTAGCCCTATCCACGGCGCCCGGGGAGCATACTGTGCATATCCTGCCCTGTGTTTCCTTCAGATGCTTAATTTTTTGGTGGCGCATGGATACATCGTAAAACACCCTCAAACAATTTAAAGGATTTAACCAGTTTAAGGGATCTTTCTAGAACCATTACATTGTACGGTAGTTCTCTGCACTTTAAAAAAGGTTCTTGCACGCCTCATTCTCAAAAATGGTTCTTTGAGGAACCATCCACTGAAAGTGGGCCATCTATGGCATCTCCATATGGCACCTCCAATTTGTGGAAATAGACTACCAAGGGCCAAATATTATTTTGGTAGGGGACCATTCTTAGTATGGCCTTGGCCCTGATATGTTAACGTGTGTGGTGTTGCATGGAGTGTATCAGGTGCAATGGAACTTATTGGCTCATGTATTAGAAACACTTACCTTGTTGTTACACCTTGTGCAAGACTACTGTTATCTTTCATGCAGGAAAAAGCCACGGTTCGCAAAATGTGTTCCTACCTTGCTGTGTTAGAGCTCTAATTTGAAGTGATCATTTCAATTTAGTCCAAAAGTTTATCTTACTGCTCTAGATAGCTAGCTAACTTGCTCTCCGCTGCATCTATTTCTGAGAATAAACAACAGCACGCCGGCTAAAGCGCCTTCAATCTAGAGCAAAACTGAAAGAGCAACTGGTTTAGTTGAGTATAAAGTTGTCTTTGAGCAGCCTATATACACTTATCATCAAAAACATAGTTGCACAAATAGTTGCACCTGGAAGGAATCAACCGACAGAACTTGGTGGGTAGGTTTGACATTGTGAGACATACAAATGGTTCAAGTTTCACGCTTGGCCGTGCATGTGACTTAACCATTGGCAGGCGGCTGCACAATGCAGGACTACATGCATGTAGAACGTTATGATGACTGCCCTTAACACCACGTCAACGTCGCCAAAGACTGCAAAGTCGTCATGTTAGACTGTCATGGAGTGACTCAGAATGGCAGCGGGTCATCCTCAGGGACGAGTCCCGCTTTTGTCTTGGTGGAGACGACCAATGAATCTGTGTGTGGAGGCGCCGTGGTCACCGCCAAGAAGAACAGTTTGTTGTCACATGTATTGACTGTCTCAGAGCTCCCACTGCCAGCTTGGAACAGGGCCCATTCCTGTAAATGGGCTATGTATTTTAAATAAAGTCAAATAACGGTGGCCATAATGGAAACAGATGTTTCATTTACAAATACAGAATATCATTTTTAAATCTTGCGGGATCCTTATTCTTATATGACATTCAAGACAACAAAAAAAATCCATAGTTGCAACCCTGATGAACATACAGAAAGCACAAAGCTCATAATTGAAGAGCTTAAGACACTTGTCGACAAGGCAAAGCTGCAGTACGTGCTGTCCTTGGGCGGTTCATTCCCCGATAAGTATTCTCCATGCAACCATTTCATAATGAGAAAATGAAATGTCTTGACTGATGTGTGGCTAGGGGTGATATAAAACAATAATCAGTACTATCTGCAGACCTTCTAGTAATAACCCTCCCACACAGCCAGGCTTGTACATAGTGCCGTGAGGAGTGTAGGTTGAAATCCGGTAGCAGAGTTCCTGCTCTGTAATATTCTTACCCTGCCTCTGGGGCGGCTGCCCTACTTCCACCACAAATTGACAGTTGTTATCAGTGTCTGCATACGGTGGGTCTGTTGTAGGCCAGGAACTGCAGGTGTGAGCTCTTGCAGCTGTGATATCTGCTGTTGTTGGCACATCATGGTAAGATGCTTCTGGTATGTGGCCTATATGAGACTGAAGGAATTCTCAGCCTTGCAGAGAGAGAAAATTCTCCTTGCTGAGAGGGGAAAAAAGCTTCACAGAGGGAATGATGTGTGGGGAGAGTCTTCCTGCAGTGTACCGTTCTCTGTGTGTACCTTTTTCCTCCTGTACACTGGAAAAAGTGATGCACTGATGTGATTCAAAGGTGCAGATCCTTTCAAAATACAAGAAAACTCTTGGCAGACCATATTAACTGAAAGACAAAAAATCAAGTGAATCCAGTTCATTATCTTTTCCAGGTAACATTTATGGAGGATTCTAAATGCTGTGTGACCATTTTTTATGATGTATTAGTATAGACTGATGATAGTACTGAATCAGTTTTAGCATGTAACCAATTTGCTTCTATAGGTTATACTCAACCGATACCATAAACTCATTGGTATTACCTGAAACCTATGTAAGGCTTAATGCAGTTATGCAGTATTGCATACCATAAAGACAACACACAAAATGCTACTTAAGGTACTTTCATTGATTTTGTCAAAATCTCTGCATAATTAAATGGTTAAGATGTAAGTCATCCAGAGTGGTTTAGTGTGAAATGCTCCATTCTAGACAGCCAGTGGTGGTGATAGGAACCAAACATCAGAACAGTTTAAAAGTTCCTCTAAAAGTTCGTTCACAGAAAGGTATTGCATGAAATGATAATAGACATGGTGCCTGATTGACAATACTCTGAAGTACATTTTTGGCCTAAAACACATTTTTTAACAGTGGAAAGGTGAATGCAGAACATCCGGCAACACTTCATATTAAATATTGACTAACTAACATGAGTAATGCATTAGTTAACGTGACGTATTACATTCACAATGGTTACAAAGGTTAACTAATGTTGACTATACAGGTAACAACTTCATGTTTACATGCTAAGTAAGCATGTAACAGTTCTTACATGTTACCTTCACATTAGTTAACCATTGTTCATGTATTACTTCATGTTAGTTGGTCAACGCTTAATGTAAAGTGTTACTTAATATTTTAAAGCAAATTAGTCCTAAAAAGTTCCCAAACGTTTTTTTTTTTTTTTTTTCAGATTTACCAGCAATTATCAACATTAGATATACAACTCAGAACACAAATGTTATGTTCACTGGTCATGTTGGATACTACACAAAATTGCTCTATTTGGGTTGTATGCATATTGTGACGTCTGGTTCCTGTTACCACCATTGTGAAGAAATCCAAGGCAGTTTAACTTCTCCACAATGAGCCATTTCACATCAAACCACTCTGAACGACTTTGTTTACATCTCAGCCTTTGAGTTGTGGAATTCCCCTTCAAGTATAGTGCCACATACAGTTTGGTGCTGTATCAGAATGAACACGTTGGTGTGGGATTATTACTAAAGACATGACCTACAGCAATTATTACTAATGTGTAGTAAAGGTGTAGTAATGCAAGTCGTTTTACCTAATAATTTATTTTTGCATCATCTGAAAACAGCTGCTCTTTACATTGTGTAAACTTTCCGATAGGAATGATCCAAGAACTTTAGTTCACTGTTATGTTAGCATAAGCTCACCTTGTGTGTTTAGGGTGGTAGTAACTTCAGGCTCCTGCAGATGGCGCTGCATGAGGATGATGGGGGTATAAATACCTGCGGGGTGTGAGTGACGGGATTCATAGATTGAGAGAAGGTGGTACAGTGCAGTGAATGTCTCGTTCAATGTGTGGAAAATGGCTCTCAAAGCAGATGTTAATGATTGGCTAAATGGAATGATTGCATTTGGGCGTGCCAAAGACCATAGTGTGAAGGAAGTAGCTGAATCTGCAGGTGTATGGAAGCGTACAGTCATACGGGTCTACCAGCAGTGGCTAAAATCCCAGTCTTCAGGAAATTCTCTTTGGAGCTCTGCCCGGGAAGGCATCCAACAAATCACTCCAGTCAGTCTTATGAGCTAGTTATATGCCTCTATGTCTGAGCATTTTCCGGTATGCCAATTAAGCTTGAGGAGAGCCGAGGAGAGGGAGAGGTGGAGTTATTACTGATCTCTACTGCCCACCACTCCACCTACAGCTGTGCAAAATGAACCTGTCGTGACTGAAATTCATACCGGTATCCTCCCACCTTATGAATCTTGGTAATAACGCAAAGGTTATTTATGCATTTCTTGTTAAGCTGAGAAGCGGAGAATTGGTGGCTCACGTCTGCTGGACTTCAGAAACCTGAGGGAGGATGCGGGGTGGTGGTGGGTGCAGGCGCCTGAAGTATGTATACACCTGAACATCATATGTACATGATTTAGTTGAACATATTCCAAAACTATTGGCGTACATTTGGAGTTGCTCCACCCTTTGCTGCTATAATAGCCAATTTTGAGAAGGCCTTCCACTAGTTTTTGGAACATGGCTGAGAGGATTCACTTCTGTGTGGTGACAAGAGCATTATTCATATCCTGACATTCCCAAAGGTTCGATCCACACCAAACTCAGCAAACAGTTTACTGACCCCGCTTGTGCATGAGGGTCAACTTTCTGAAACAGGAAAAGCCCCTTCCACAAAGTTGGATAAAGTCCTCAGGAATGTCATTTTACACTGTAGGGTTAATGTTTATCTTCACTGGAACTAAATGGCCCAAGCCATGAAAAACAGCTCAGACCATTATTCCTGCTTGACCAAACTTCTGGCACTATGCACTTTGGCAGGTAGCATTTCCCTGGCATCCAGATTCTTCTGCCAGACCGCCAGACGGTGAGGTGCTTTTGCACTGCTCCAGAGTCCAGTGGTGACTTTTCCCCATTCACATTGTGCATAGTGCTCTTAAGTCTTGTGTCTGCCTGCTTAACCAGGGAAACCCAATTCATGAGGTTCTTGACGGACAGTTCTTACGCTGAACAGTTTTTCCAGAGTAGTCAATCCTGCATTTGTCTATTGGGCAGCTCTATCAGGGCAGAGATTTGTCAAACTGGCTTGTTGGAAACGTGTCATCTTTCCAAAGCCATTGAGCTTTTCAGTATGACCCATTGCTCTGATACTGTTCGTCAGTGGAGACTGCTTGGCTGTGTGGCTGGTATGATGTATCTGTTAGCAATGAGTGTGGCCGAAACAGTCAAACCCACTATTCCGAAATGGCTTCCTGCATACTTTTGGCCATGCATTGTACACACAGCGACGAGAGGTAAAGTCTTATGGAGTCTCTCCTATTCCAATGGTGTTTTAATCTGATAAGGTATTGCAATAAAATCACCTGTAAAAGCACATCATGTCCATTTAACGTTTCACTTGGCTTTACTGCCATTTTAAATGGCTGTAATCTGATCATCAGCAAAACAGGTTTGCTGCAAATTGCCTCCGATGAGGCTTAATGCGTCCGGGGGAAGTAGTGTTTTCCCTGTCAGAGACAGATATTTTATGACGCACATGTGCGGTGTGGGCGGATGCTTTTGCATTGCTTTTGATTGCATCTGAATGCTTTGATTGAAACTGTGGGTGACCCTACATGAAGAGAGGAGCTGTTGACGGTGACTATTACGGGGTTACTGGCACATGTCCTGTTTATGAGATTGCCTTGGCTCAACAGATGCTTAATGAAGCATAACCGGAAGCCTATAATAACAGTCCAGTTTAAACAGACAGTTAACCTGGAGTTATTACTGTTGCCCCAGTGTAATACTTAAACATACTGCCTGCCCCCCAAAAAGCTGCTGTCTAAATGTATATAAGCATATCGTCGCTGTCCAATGAAAAACATGTATCTCCACTTTTGTCCATTTTTACTTTAATGCATCATTTGAACACATGAGCTGCTGTTTACACTGTGTGAGAATCTCATGATGAATGGACCAACAGAAATGGCCCAAAACTGTTTGGAAAGATGTCTGGTTCCATTGACTTACATTAAAGTTAAATGAGGTTTTTGGCCTCTCCTGTAAAGTTGCCATTTTGGAGATACTTGTTTTTCTTTGGACAGTGACGATATACGTAAGGGCCTTTGAGCCTAGGTTACTGTGTTTCTGAAGGGTCACAAGAAAAACAGCAAAGGAGAGGCAGAAATAACTGGAATTGGGAATGTCCAGTGCATTATCGAAAGCTGGAAGGACAGTGGTGGGCAATCAAGTTCTCAGTGGTCCAAAAAAATGCTTGGTGAGGTCGAATAATAAAAAATGGACTCCCGGAACTCCCAATTATACTTAATAGTGGCAATAGGAGGGCATCTCCACACGCACAATGCAACAAGGACTCATAAGATTGGGATTAGCTAGAACAGCTAACCGCTTGTTAGAGATGCTAATCAGAAAACAGGCAGTGTGTTAGGGAGTATAAAGATTGGACTCTTAAGCAATGGAAAGGTCATGTGGTCTGATGAGTCCAGGTGTACCCTGTACCAGAGTGATGAGTTCATCAGGGTAGGAAAGGAAGCAATGCACCCACCATGTGTAGTGCCCACTGTACAAGCTTCTGCAAGCAGGGTTATGATTTGGGGTTGCTTCGATTGGTCAGGTTAAGGCTAGGCAGTGTTATATGGCAGCTGACTACCTGCATATACTGAATGATCTGGATATTCCATTAATGTATTCTTTCTCCCCTGATGCATTGCACAGGCATATGCCAGGAATATTCCAAGTATTCCAGTATAATGAGTCCTGACCTTAACCCCGTTGAGAACCCTTGGGATGTGCTGGAGAAGACTTTAGGGAGTGGTTTGACTCTCCCATCATCAACAAGGAAAATAAATTGTATAAAGTTGTCACAGCGAATGCGCCCTGTAATCAAAGCTCAAGGCAGTCCAACAAAATATTAGAGCGTGTGAGTTTGAGCGTGTTCAGGCAGGGTATAATTACATAATTATATAATTACCGGAACTTACAAATGTGGCATTGATTGAGAGTTTAGAATCCACACTTTCAACAGAAGTTCTCCTCGAGTTTAATTTCACTGAGCGAGAAATAATTAATGTCAAATTACAGCTTGCTTTTGTTATTTGCTGGTGGTGACTGTGACTTACAGGTATTAAAATCATTCAGAAGCTGTACAGGTCGCAGTACAGAGTGCTCAGATTTAAACGTATTCTGGTTTATTTCTGTTGCCTAATGCTAATCTTAGCTCAGCTTGTTTAATTTATGCATGCTTGCAGTTTTCATTAATGAATCAGCAAGTCGCTCCTGTATGTATTATTCATGCCTGGGCCGATGATATTCCCTGAACATGGTTTCGCTTTAAAGGATATAAATACTGCATGGATGTGTGCTTTTGTATTATCAATATATTATCAATATATATATATATATTTTTTTTTTACTGCAGCATTACTAATAAGGTTTGTCTAGACAGTATTACAGAACAATGTCGGTATGGTGTTTTATGTTTATTTGGTTGGTTGTTGGCTTGGTGCTTTTATGTGCTATGTTGCTAATTAGTGAACAAAGTGGTCCAGGCATTGAAACCTTCCCAGTAACTGTTTACATACATTGACATATGGACTAGTATACATGACTTTCAATCTACTACTTGTATAGAAGATACATACCAGACGTCTCGACATAGAACTGTAGAGGTTCCTAATGGTGTCCTGTGATAATCCATCTCATGCAGCTTCAATATTCTCACACAGTTCCTGCAGATTCTGCAGTAGGGGTGGAGGTGGAGTGACACCAGGCCTTCTTGACGTGTTACAACAAACCGTTCATCCTGGCCCTGACCACGGTGCCTCCATACACGGACTTGTTGGTCGTCTCCACCAAGACAAAAGCGGGGTGCGTCACTGAAGATGACCCGCTGCCATTCTGAGTCTCTCCATGACAGTCTGGCATGACACCATTGCAGTCTTTGGCGATGCTGACACTGTCTGTGTCTAACAGTCTGGGTGCATGTAGCCCCCTGTCGTGCAGCCGTCTGCCAATGGTGCTGGCACTAACAGGACGACTCATGGAGGGCATCACTGCTTGCTGAATGTCTGCAGTCGTGGCCCTTGGATCAGTCTGGTACAGAGATAAAGCCCATTGATGTGTACGTCACATGCACGGCCCAGCGTGAAACTTGAATTATTCGCATGTCTCACTATGTCCAACCTACCCACAAAGTTTCATTCCTGTCGGTTGATTCCTTCTGGGTGCAGCTATTTGTGCAACTATTGAGCGTATATATGAGTGCTGAAGTCCAGCACAAGCCAGTCTCTTCTTCACAACCGCTATAGTTTCCTTACCACATTTGCCATTATCATATATTATATAAGCACCATACATAATGTTTGTAACCCTGCAAAATCCGTCAAGTTGGAGGAAATCTGGAATGGAGATTCTTATTATCATAGACGGTAATCAGCTCAGGTCTGTGGATCAATATGCAATTCCACGGCTGGGATGTAATGGAATAGAAAGAGATAACTGCAGTGCGTGACACCTGAAGAAAAGCAGCAGTGATCACATTAACAGGACCACAGCTACACCTACAACGAGGACGCTGCTTCTAGAATTCTATTCTTCTTTCGGGGAAAACAGACTAGGTTTCCAGCACTCTCTTTTCAACACGAGAGAAATGTAACTCAAAAAAGAGCGTCCAAATTTGACCGCTGATGAGCCAGCTACGAGATCTTTCAGATCTCCGGTAATCATTATGACTCAGTGATGTGATTAATCAAGTCATCTGCACTGAAACACATTGTGATAGTAACCGTCCCCCACCCTGCTCAACTCAAACTGCTCCCAACAGGCCACAGCTTTCATGTGAAATGCTATTTTGAACTTGACATTTATCCTAGCGTTCCAACTTCATAGCAGTTGGCACAGAGGCGGCCGAAGGTGTCACGTGCGGCTTTGTTTTGCCACAGGACGCTATTTCTGCCTGTCACAGCTCTTGCTGTCAGTACTGTCAATTCCGATATGTCAAGGCCGACGCGTCTCCATCGAAGCAGCTTTGGGGCTGCACTCCATGCCCGTACTGCGGAGGCAGAGCTGTTGAGCCTGCTAGCTTGGCATGTGTAAATCCTGTTAGTGCTCTTCTAAAGGGCTGGCTAATCACTTCTAGCGGTGGCTCAAGGCCTTGACTCCCTTCATGGCCTTTGGCCATGAACATCATGTTGGCTCAAGACAGCGGCACATCATTCGGCCGCCCCATGACTTCGCCTGACAGCAGGATCCAGTGAGGCAAACATCACGCTGCATTAGGCGTGACAAGGAACGTGTGGAGCGAGCAAGCGACGTGCACCCTTACGATCTGCTAGCAACTAGCCTTTAGTCCAGGGGGGTGTCCGGTACTGGTCTTAGAGGGTTGGAGTCCAACAAAGTTTGGTGACGGTGTTGTGGCTAAGAGACTTCAATCCCTTACGCCAGACTTAAACTCAGACTTCAGAGACTAGAATAAAGGGCTCAAAACTTTATTAGCAGCTTATGCACAAGAAGCATCAGCCTACACTTGAGGTTCACACAAAATTGAACCCTTTAAAGAAGCTTCTTCTAAGCTGTTAAACACAATAGGCCATTACACAAAAAGCTTTACATATAGTTATTTTAGTTTATCAAATTGGAGCCAATCCTTCACAAATCCACCTCATTTCAATATCCATCTCAATGGCTTAGATAGACAAGGCTCCTTGAAGATGAAGAACCTTTCAGAAAGAGATATCAGTGTTCCATCTCTTTCTCTATCCAGCCATCTAAAGTCAACATTCAAGCACTGTTTGTAATAATGTGTGCTTACTACACTTGGTGGGTAGGTTTGACATCGTGAGACATGCGAATGGTTCGCATTTCATGCTCGGACGCGTCTGCCAATGGTGCTGGCACTAACAGGATGACTCATGGAGGGCATCGCTGCTCAATCGTGGCTATTGGGTCACTCTGCAAATGTCAGACAATTCTCCGATTCTCTCTGTGGTTGGTGTTGGTCCCCCAGATTCTTCATGTCGCTGGAGCGTGCCTTCTTCTACCCACTGCAGTGTTGTAAACTTAAAGAAGAGATGCGATGCTGTGTAGGTGTTGAAGAGAATGGCTTCCGCCAGACGCTGTCTTATTTAAATATGGAAAGATTTATTAAAAAAAGATTGTTAATAAGCTCAGCATCTGTCCAGGCACCCTGGGATTGCCTGGGAGAATGGTCCTCCAGATTGATCCGCATGCTGACTTGCTACTCGAAACTTCTGGCTTATATAGCTGGGTTGTTTTGAACATATAGAGAACATCTGGAATTCATCTCAGCTGTTGGGGGTTTTAAGATAACAGAAAGAGTGGGGGCCTCCCAAATCTATACAATACCTCAACATACACATTCCATTCAATGCATGTCATATAGTCTCCAGACACCTCAGCAGCCAACAGCATAATATGATAGTATCTGCATGACCAGTATGGAGTGTAATATGTTGACAAGCCCATCCCGGTTCCCAGAGCCCTATGATGTGACCCGTCTCCAGCTGCTAAAATTGCTTTTGAACTCTTCTCCGAGGCATACTTTGCTTGCAAAGGATGCTGCCAACACAACAGGACAAGTCAGAATGGAAAGCAGGCGCAACAGGACGACCTTATATGGTCAGTCAGGTACAGCGATAAGGCCCGCCCTTGCTTACGTCACATGCTTATCTCACAATGTCAAACCTACCCACCAAGTTTCATTCCTGTCGGTTGATTCCTTCTTTGGTGGAACTATTTTTTCAGTGATGAGTGTATAATGGACAATAAAGTTCTCTTATCTTTCTTTACATAGTAGTGGGGATCGTTCAGAGACCTTTCCTCCTAAGTGGACCCCAAACCATGCCAGCAAAATGCCCCACTGTGGGGGTCCAGCATTCAGGCAAGTTCAGTATAGTTCTAATGATATATGCCACACATGCACTTTGTGGTTAATATACTCTCAAATGTACATTTATCTTTGTAATGAGAGGTCTGTTCCCAACCATAAGTGGTCTTCCGCCCAATGAGCACTGGGATGGGCTCCAACAGCCCCCACGACCCAGAAGAATAAGTATCTTAGAAGATGAATGAATGAATGAATGAATGAATGCATTCCCAACAGTATGTACTGGTGTATTCTACCACCCCTGTCTCAGTGACGACCCATTATATATATCATTAGATATTTTCCTTTTCCCATCTTGATCCAAAATCAAGCTCAACTGGGCCTACTCAGCACTGTATCAGCCAGAACACCTGTTGAAAGCATCTGCACTCATTGGGCTTCTCCACTAATTTATTCAGGTTTTAATTGGTCACCCATCTGTATCACTAACACGCTTTAATAAAGCCTAACTGTACTCAAGTGTGCTGGAGGGCCGCAGGGAGCTCAGTCAGGTGTGTCTGAGCAGGGAAATGACTGAACACTCAGTGTTGAACACTAGTCTTGCAGGACATGAGCTACATACCACTACACTCTTCTGAGAAGATCCAGTCGAAAAAACCTGACTCCAACAAGTACAGCTGAAGTCCATTTCCACCACCCTCACTCCCACTAACACCGCGCTTAGCCTCGGCCCATTAAACACTGATCAATTTGTATCGATCAGCAATGCAGATGCATTTGTAACAGGCTCGCTGCTGCACACATGGTGCTTCATCAGGGCTCGTTACAACCGTGATGCCAACTGAAATCTTTGTGCCTTCAGCTCAGCTCAGCTCAGCTCAGCAGAGAATTGTGCACTGTAAGAATGTGAGGACAAGGACATGACCAAATGATTGACTTCCATTACCACCTTAAGGAACCTGTATGTGAGTCCACACTTCAGTCTCTCACTCTGATTACTATATAACGTACTTACAAGTTTCATAGTCGTTATTAGGGAAGCAATATATGGACAAAATTCTGTATGGTGATTGTATTGCTACATGTAACTAAATAGGTTTAATAATAATCTAATTATGATATTAAACTTAACAACTCCATACGTTATTAATATAAACCAACCATGTACACTGCCTGTCCCAAAAAGCAGTCATTGGGCCACCTTTAGCTTTGAGCACAGAGTTGCCTTAATTTTTGGCCAAGATCTTGTAGTGATGATGGGTGAATCAAACCATTCTGTAAAGTCTTGTTCAGCACATTCCAACGATCAGATCAGATCAGATCAGTTTGTTTGCTTGATGCAGGCCAATAATTTGACTGTTCTAAAAAACACAGTAACATCTTATCCACAATCATGGGATCTTCTGATGAGGTGGTTTAAGAAATGAGAAGCGCACTGCATCTGTTAGCAAGCTTTAGCACAAGTTCTGCCAGGAAGACTCCAATGCTGTGTCATTCGTTCATACATTACTCTGGCCAGCTGCAGTCTGCTACATGTCCTTAAAAGGATTCGACTTGTCAAATCAAATCAAATCAAATCACTTTTATTGTCACGTCACATTTTCACAAGTGTGAAGGTGAGTGAAAAACTTAGGTGCTTAGTTACAACAAATATACATAGACAATAAATATATACAATACTAAGCACAAAATCTCTGTTATCCTAATATAGATTATACATTATATATATTTATATAACAGTAATATAAAGTAATGAATAAAACCTATGATATATTCAGATGTACACAAAAAGAGTGAAAGGAGCTCGCGACACAGCAGCCATACTCGGCGCCATCTTGGAGTTAACCTAGTTGCTCTTGCTGTTCTGGTGCTTTCAGGTGCTGGCATTTCAATGTTCTTCCTCCCCATTCCCACCCCACCAGTTTGGTCCCGGTCCTGTTATCCAGGGAGTAGGCTCCACCCCTGCCATCCACATCTGACAGGATCTGTGAGGGTCCGAACACTTCAGCACCTGGGCGGGCCTACTCCAAAGACTTAAGAGTTGTTATCCATTAAATTGTACACCTCACTGAGGATTCAAATATCATTGTCCATCATTTTTGCCTCTCGAGTCTTTCTGGCAGAACTGAAGTATTTACTTATTTAAATCCAAGCAGTGACTTGTTTTTGGCCAGGAAGTGTATTAAACCAATCAATTAAATGATTCCTTTACGTGACATGGATAAAGATTAACTTGCCTCATTTTGACCAGACTTATCTCTGCTAAATAACAAACAAACAGTTGTCCTACCTGAATTTTCCCATTCCCGTTCCACCTTAAATGGGTCTGCAGTTATAATAACCCCTGATGTCCCAGAATGCAACTGGTGCACCATTTAAGGTGCAATTGGAAAATTCAAACAAGAAGCTGACCAATAGGAAGCTGACTTTCATACTACATATGGATCTCTGCAGTTTGCAGAAAGAACTGGAATCCAGGCACTGAAAAACATAGATTTGCAGTTACCATTGTGGTTGTCAGGAATGCTAGATTTGGAAATTAAATGATGTTAGTCCAACTGCCTTTAATTTAAACAGATAATCCCAGGTAAAAATGAAGTATATTTTAATGTAATATCAGCAAGGGCATTATGGGTAATATCAGGAGTCATCTAGTATATTTCAAGCACATTATTGTTTTGTGTGCTACATATTAAAAAGTAAATGTAAGTAAACGTAAGTAAATATATATATATATATATATATATATATATATTGGTATAGTTACTTTTTTAACATAGCACACTTTCAATACATTAATCATTAATGCACTGTAAATATTTATGTACTTAATTTATGTCATTATAAATTACGTATACTTCACTGCACTTTTTTCCTCCTGGGTTTACTTTATTCATTCCTGGTTTCCTTGTTTCCCTTAACAAACACAGCTTTGTTGTGGACTGTTTTGCCCCATAGTCCGACTGAGGGGGCCATGTTCTAGACGGAAAGTCATGTCAATGCATACCCTCTACAGAGAAGGGTGTGAGGCATGGCGCATGGCAGATGCCCAGCTGGTCCTAATAGTCTATTGGTACGAATGGTAAGCTAGCAACCAGAGGGTTGCAGGTTCAAATATCAGGACTGACTGGGTGGTTCTGAAAGGGGTCACCAACTTTCATTCACATTTTAATATTTGATCATGTACTCATGAGCATACTATAGATATTATCAGGTTCTTATGTAGAGTACGCAAATGTCAGGATTGACTGGGTGGTTCTGAAAGGGGTCACCAACTCTCATCCACTTTTTAGTTTTTGGTCATATAATCATGAGCACACTATAGATATTATCAGGCTTTTATGTAGGGTACGATTACTACTGGCCCCATCTATCAATACTATATTCCACAGAACACTTTTTAATAATTAATACAGTATTCAGTTGCTGATTAATTATTAATTCATCTGTGATTGGTCAGGATGCGCACAGCACACATCCACATGTAGTGACTGGTTAGAGGCTCAATTACATATAGCAATATCATCTGCAAAATCATTATTGCAAAGGCCAATGTTGTGATAAACCTATTTTCTGTGGAGCTAGTAGTTACCAAACAATTTACAGCAGGTACTGAATAACATTAATATCATATTAAAGGATTAATAAGTGAATAATACGCCTGATTTATATGGGGATTAGTGGACTGTGCCAGATAGATCAGTGTTGATTATCTGTGTCATGCTGTGCAGACAGCAAATTCTGGATTGACACATATCTTCTTTTTTGCCTGGAGGGTTTGCTGTACTGGCCAGTACCAAAATTTGGCCCATGAATAAAAGATATATCCAAAAAATACCTTTAAGCGAAATGAAAAACATAAACCATACGGTCAACGACAGCACTGGTTTCAGCTTTCCCCACAACTCTACAACTGCAGCTTCCTGAGCACACGGTAATAAGCACAAGCTCAATTTTCCAGCATTCTGCCTCAGAGAGAGCTGAGAGTAATTTCCTGCCATGTATGGGAATTGATTCCAGAAGAGGCACTGTTGACATGCACTACATGCTTTATAGTGCTGGAACGGACTGGCCCGCTTAACAGGGCACCGGGGAACGCACGCACGCACGCACACATATGCTCAGAACACATCTCACACATGTCTCTCCCCATCTACAAGCTGCCAGCACAGACTATACGGGGGTCCGTTGTGCTTCAGCGCATTCACATGTTGCCCAGACACCTTGTGCAACCAGCAGCTCGACTCGTAGTGGCATTTTAATGAAGTTCCCCAAAAGCATGCAGCAGGAACACGGGGAGTGGCGGAAAACACAAACAGAGAACACGTCACTCTGCTACTGTTCCAGACAGAGAGAGAGAGGGAGAGAGAGAGAGTGTACAAAGAAACATAAGAACAGAAAAGAAAGCGGCAGCAAGAGAGAAACAAAGAAAGATTAAACAGAAACAGAGAGAGGCAGAGAAAAAGAAACAGAGATAGACTGAAAGAAAGACACAAAGACAAAAGCAAATAGAGACAAGAAAACATTAATATAGGAGAAAAGGGACATCCAGAATGAAAAATAGAAAAAAATGAAGCAAAACAAACGGAATGGAAAAAGAAATACTGATGAAATAAGACAGCAGGAAAGATAAAAAGAATAAGTGAAAATGACGGCAAAAGAGAAAGACGCTGAGAAGCATTCACAGACATAAACAGACAAAATATATGAGAAAGGCAAACAGCATGAGAGAAAACTAGAGAAGAGAGCAGTAAAGAGAGAGAGAGACATTATGACAAAGCAGTAGAGAGAGAGAGAGAGAGAGAGACATTATAACAGAGCAGCAGAGAGAGAGAGAATTATGAGAAAGCAGAAGAGAAAAAGAGACATTACGACAGAGAGGTAGAGAGAGAGACTTTATGACAGAGCAGTAGAGAGGGAGGTTACGACAGAGCAGTAGAGAAAAAGTGAGACATTAGGACAGAGCAGTAGAGAGCGAGGGAAATAAGGTAGGAAGATATAGACAAATGATGACAGCGCAGTAGAGAAAGAAACAGAAAGAGATGACAACAAAGCAGTACAGAGAGAAAGAGATCATGACAGAGCAGTACAGAGAAAGCAATAATGACAGAGCAGTAGGTACAGAGCAGTAGCTAGAGAAATAAAGGCAGAACAGTAGTCAGAGAAATAATGGCAGAGCAGTAGGGACAGAGCAGTAGCTAGAGAAATAAAGGCAGAACAGTAGTCAGAGAAATAATGGCAGAGCAGTAGCTAGAGAAATAATGGCAGAGCAGTAGCTAGAGAAATAATGGCAGAGCAGTAGGGATGGAGCAGTAGTTAGAAAATAATGGCAGAGAAGTAGGGACAGAGCAGTAGCTTGAGAAATAATGGCAGAGCAGTAGGGATGGAGCAGTAGTTAGAAAATAATGGCAGAGAAGTAGGGACAGAGCAGTAGCTTGAGAAATAATGGCAGAGCAGTAGGGATGGAGCAGTAGTTAGAAAATAATGGCAGAGAAGTAGGGACAGAGCAGTAGCTTGAGAAATAATGGCAGAGCAGTAGGGATGGAGCAGTAGCTAGGGAAATAATGGCAGAGCAGTCGGGGTAGAGCGGTAGCTAGAGAAATAACGACAGAGCAGTAGGGACAGAGCAGTAGCTAGAGAAATAACGTCAGAGCAGTAGGGACAGAGCAGTAGCTAGAGAAATAACGACAGAGCAGTAGGGACAGAGCAGTAGCTAGAGAAATAACGACAGAGCAGTAGGGACAGAGCAGTAGCTAGAGAACTAACGTCAGAGCAGTCGGGGTAGAGCAGTAGCTAGAGAAATAACGACAGAGCAGTAGGGACAGAGCAGTAGCTAGAGAAATAATGGCAGAGCAGTTGGGACTGAGCAGTAGTTAGAAAATAATGGCAGAGCAGTCGGGGTAGAGCAGTAGCTAGAGAAATAACGACAGAGCAGTAGGGACAGAGCAGTAGCTAGAGAAATAACGGCACAGCAGTAGGAGGACAGAAATAATGGCACAGCAGTAGAGGGTGATAATGACAAAGCAGTAGAGAGTGAGAGAAATAATGACAGAGGAGTAGAGAGAGAGAAATGCAACAGAGCAGTAACGAGAAACAACGACAGAGCAGTAGAGAGAAAGAAGTAGTGACGGAGCAGTAGATGGAGAAATAATGACAGAGCAGTAGAGAGAGAGAGAGAAATAATGACTGAGCAGAACAGAGCGAGAAAAATATTGACAGAGCAGTAGATACAAAGAGAAATAACAACAGACCAGAAGGGAGAGAGGAAACATTGACAGAGCAGTAGATACAAAGAGAAATAACAACAGACCAGAAGGGAGAGAGGAAACAATGACAGAGCAGTAGACAGAAAGAGTAATACTGACAGAGCAGTAGACAGATAGAAATAAAGGCAGAGCAGCAGGGACGGAGCGAGAAAGACTGAGAGAGAAAGAGATAGTGACCCCATGGTCAGTCTGATCAACCCCCATCATGTCACTGCTCTGCTGTAATCTGCGCTGTGTCCGGCGGGGCAGGAGTGACGCTGATTGGGTTTGTCCCTCTGAGCCCCCTGCAGGTCTGTGGAAGGGAGTTAGTGGGGTGTGTTTTCGTGCAGCAGGTGAGAAGCGCTTCCAGAGACGCAGCAGCGCAGCACTCAATCTCACACCGCGCTTTATAGAGCCGCAGCACACACACCTGCACTGTATCACCACCACAGCGCTGGGCTTTAGGGAGCATGCATTATTCAACAGCATTGATCCAGCACCACGCTCTACATCCAGCTAACAAACACACAGCAAACCTCACTCTCACTGACCACAGTGGCTACAGGACACAGCCGAAACTGTTATTTAACCCTAGCTAATTTTATTCAGTTTTATTTATCATTAATATCTTGTTTTGTATTCTGCCTTTTCTATTATTAGCTGTTTTCTACACTACACTAATACTGTCTGTTTCTGTGATAATGTAGGCTAATGATATAATTCATCACCATAAATTATGCAATTAGCCAAATAATCGCATTCAGTTAGTCTACAAAATTTTTTATTTATTAGCCCACATAATTGCAAGTAGTTAGCCTCCAAAACCAGTGTAATTCATTACTAATTAGCCTAAGTAACTGTTTAGTTTGCCTTCAAAAGTAGCCTCATTATTCACAGATTAGCCTACATAATGACATTTAGTTAGCCTACAAAACTGGATTAATAAGTCATTAATTAGTCTTTGTAACCACATTTGATGAGCCTACAAAATTGGACTAATAAACCATCAATTAGCCTATGTTATTACATTTGTTAGCCTGCAAAATTAGCATTATTCATTTAACTTTCCTACGCATTAAGCCTAATTAATTATAAAGTAGCATATGTAATCACATTTAATTAGCCTCTAATATTAGACTAATTAATTAGTCCATTTACAATTACAGCATTTAGCTGACGCTCTTATGCAGAGTGATATACAAGGTTAATCGTATTACAGGCAGGCCAATGTAGTGTTAGGAGTCTTGCCCAGGGACTCTTATTAATGCAGCACAGCATAGTCACCCAGACTGGGGCTGTATTTGAAATGGCAAACTACTGTACTGCACACTGCAAACTACAGTAGTATGTACTGCATACTGCATAGTGCCCCTGTGTGTAGTAACTTGTTTTGACATACAATGTAGTATGTTTATACAGTCACATGACCAGTTACCTCACATTTACCTCAGAGCTGTTATTACTGTATCCACTCTTTAGAGCTAGCTCCTGCACAGTTCACCTGAAATACGTTTAGCCTAGCTGTTAGCTACCCTCGGCTATTAAAACTAATCCTCTAAAGTGAGTTCATCTTTTATTAAACTTCAGACCTGTATATTTTAACTTTCTGAGATTCATTCTGTTGATAACATACCCCACTACAATCTCTATACCCACATTTATACTTGAAGTTGGCTGTGTTTTGCTTCCCAGTGTTACCCGCCGCCATTTTCTCTGGATAAAGCAGTACACCACACAGTACACCATGAAGATAGCTCCACCTGTATACTAGAATATCTGACTGGAGTAGTACACCATCCGGGTATCTCCAGTATCTTCAGCAGATTTACAGTTTGGACGCATGCTGTATACTACATAGTACATTTAGGTAGATTTAGTACACGAGTAGTATGTAGTATGCCATTTTGAATAGAGCCTGGGACTCAAACCCCAGTCTCCCACATAGGGTGGCAGCTCCCTGGCAGGTAGCGGTGTTATCAAAGTCATCACATTTAGTTATCTTACAAACCTGGTGTAATTCATTACTAATGAGCCAACGTGATCATTACGCACGTCTACGAAATGAGCCTAATCAATCATAAACAAAGCAAATTTATTAGTAATTAGCCTACTAGTCAATTCTAGTTAGTCTGTGAAGTGAGTCTGGTTCATATATTATTAATTGGCCTAGACAATCAGTTTTAGTTAGCCTATGTTAACTAGCCTGCAATTATGAATTAGCCTATGTAATTAGCCTGCAGTCATTCTGGTTGGACAACATTCAAAGGTGTGCATTTTTTTTCCCTTCTGACAAGAAATGACAAAAACATGATTTTTTTCCCTTCTTATAAAACTTTTACAAATGCAAATTAAAAGAATTCAAGTTAAAATATTGTTTTTATTTTGTAGTAAATCAATACTTGAAAGTGCTTTAAGTTTGGAATCCGCACTTTCGACAGAAGCTCTCCGCTCGTTTCAGTGCGCTGAGAAAATGGGTGAGAAAAAAAATGAACTCAAAATCAAAAGATGCTTTATCACCTGTAATAACTGCGACCTCTACCTGGGCGGCTCCAGCAGGGTGAGAGGTCAAGAGGTGACCGTGAAAAGTGAAACGGCCCTCACTGCACAGCAGGTAGGATACAACACTGCCGCAAAAAGGAACACCGCACACACACACACACACACACACACACCGAGGACAAGACTGCTCACTTCACGCACAGACACAGGTGCACATACACACACATCACTTTTGGTTTGGCCACGGATCATCTCATCTCAGTTACACAAGCCGCGTGGTCAGGTACAGGATCAATCACTGTACATTTACCTGCACCGCGGAGAATCAATATCCGGGATGGACTACCGAGACCAGAGATAAACTAAGAGAAAGAAAAGAGAAATAAACGCGCAAAGCAAAAAAGGACACATGAATGAAAAGTGTAGCCTGTAAACGAGCCGGCTACGAAGTCCTGAATTAACTGATCAAACAAGGAAATCTGGGGAGCCGCGAGCTGGATGGACAGCCAGCCCTCTTTGATGTAGTGGACACATGTGCACACAAAGATGCACACCTGCGCACAAAGGTGATCACGCGCGAGAACAATGCACCCCAACCAGTATCAAAAGCTGCGGTGCACGTGCATCACTACAACTGACCCAAAAGCATCAAGTCATTTTTCTCCCTCCCAGCAGCAACACGTTTCAGCCCAAACACGCACGAGCCGAGACAAAACACGTGTACTCACCGGTGCTCGCTTTTCTTCTCTTTCACACTTTTGCCTCCTCCTCCTCCTCCTCTCTCTGTCTTTCTCTCACTCTCTCTTTCTCTGTTCCGCACTCTCTTTCTCTCTCCCCTCTCTCTCCTTGCGACGCTAGATTAGAGTGGGCTTCTTTCTTTCTCTCTCCCTCGTTTCTATGGCAGTGTGTGTGTGTGTGTGTGTGAGAGAGAGAGAGAGCAGCCAGTCAGCGAGATACTGCAAACGTCTGGGGGGCAGCTCCACGCGCACTTACTCTCACGCGCTCCGCAAACACCAACAGCCACCCACCCCCCACTACACCCCCCCCCCCACCTCAATAATCCCCGTAGTGCTACAACACCGATCAACAGAGAGGCAATAAAGCAACAGAGAGACTTGTTGTTGCAAGACATCTGCATAAGTAGTTCAGCTCACTCCATATTAAAGCCCAAACCTCTTCATGAATATCAAACACGTTTATGAATAGACGCAGACTATGGGGAGGTTTTGGGAGGGCACCCAAAGGGTCCCGCATGTGTGTTTTTCAGAAGGGCTGAATGAGATGAAGCAAATGTCTGCACGGATGAAAGGGAGCGATGGTGACGGGAGCGAGAGCTCTCCAGGCTTTGTGCTCCTGCGGGCTGGTTAAAGGACGCGCACTGCATGCGACAGAGGGAAGAGCGGCAGCTATGTTCCAACATTCGCTGGAAAGCCCTCGCAGGATAGTAGAAGCTAATACTGCAGCAGAGAGGGGACGGGGGAAGGTAACGTTGGGCGAGCAGGTTGCACACCCAAAAGCAATAGTTTAGAAAGCCCACCCATTTTCCCCCTTATCCCAGAATCACTCTATCAGCCAGGATATGGTTTTGCTCGTTTTGCATCATAATGGAAGCCTATGTACAAACTGTATCCCTCACGCCATGGAGAGCTGCTAAAGGAGCAACCTGTAAGATGATGCAACCTGTCGGATTCATACTCCAAACAATAGGGGACAACATATCAGCAGCAAGTTGTGGTGCCCACTCATATTGTAAGAAACAAGGAAAATCACTGTCCCTCATCCTCCCTCTTCACTGCCTAGCACAACGGCACAAGTTCAGCATCCAACATTATCCCTTTACTTGAGAAACTCCAGCAGTGGAAAGCCGCGCCAATGTTAACTCGGTTGTTATAGCGATCACTTGCCAAGAGCTTCAGCCATTGTTCCTTTCCGGTTTCGTTCACTGGCTGCCTTTCCTTATATGATCTTATGATTGAGAAGAGGTTAGAATACGCTGCTGGATCAGTGCTACTTCTTCATCCTCTCATGTTGGTTGAATCGGTGCTACACTGACTCACTATCGTTTCTTGAGGTACAAAAAGGTGTTAATAGACAGCATGGCTAGATATCTCTGCAACACCATAAATAAACGTCTTTGATACACCATCAAAAGTGTTATTCCTTCATATTTGGGATGTTTTACACTAAAAAAAACAACATACGACTCTTTAATGGACAACTCCACTGATATTTCAAAATGTCTGGACAGATGATAGATAGGACCAAGGTAGGAAATGGGAAATACAGACGGTGCTGGGAGGGGTCCCTATAATCTCCTTGACCCTCCCGTTTGATACCTCTTTTCCACCAACAACAAGTGCCAGTGCTCATGCCAGAGCTGGTGCTGGCCCCCGGGATCTATCAAACCTGTTTGCCCCATTTTCCACTAGGTTTGAGAGCCGAGTCATTGCGTGTCTGAATGTGGGCGGTCCTTAGTCCGGAAGCAGAGGTCGGTGGACAACACAAAAAAGCAACATGGCGGAACATGTTGTTCCTTCAGCAGACCAGTGATGGGTCATTTTGTTGCTGCTTTCATTGTTTTCACTCCTTCTCCTGTTTTTTTGGAAAATTATGGCGTGAACAACTATACATGGTGAAGGCAGTGCCACTCCCTTGCCACTTGCCTCATGGGTTCCACGGTTCCAGACCAGTAAGTTCATGGGGCTGGAACCGCACTGATTTTGCGGGGCACAAACTTTTTTTTTTTTTTTGCAGTGGAAAAGCGGAGAACGCTTTGAGATCTTGGCACCATGTCAGTGGAAAAGAGCTATCAATGTCTCAAAATCTAAATTCTTGGGGGGCATCGGTAAAAATTTATTTATGACTTTAGGCAGTAATTAATTTAATTCAGAAAGCTATTACTTGAAATTGGCCATGACTGTGCTGCCTGATACCTGAGACGTATGTTGTTTTATGATAGTCCTGAGAAGGTTTTGTTCTAAAGTGTTCTTTTTTTCACTCATATCAGAAAGAAACATGCAGGGCGTTAAAGACTAGTATCAACACCACTTATAAAAACTCAGAAGACACGTATAGGTTCACTGTATATTTGAAACAGTAAATAAAATATTATTATTAATAAAATATATATTTGTGTTGTAGACATCACCAGCCCTGGTTCCTACCACCACCACTGTGAAGAGATGTGTGTATGTGGTTTCTGTCTCTTTCTGACTGTTATACATTGTGGAAACATAGCACCTCAGGTGAATGCTCTTTATTGAACCCAGCAGCAGTGGTGGAACCACTGCCAGTGCTAAATGAACGGCCTACATAGCAGGCAGGTCAGTAACAGCCATATACTACACTGGCTTAACTAAACCAGTCCCTCAGTCCAGCACAGAATGGAACAATAACTCATATACACATCTGTAGTGGAACCACAGCAGTTAAGTGTGTCTATTTTTATATTCATCATCAAACAAATATTTGCACCCAGAAGGAAGTGTCAGACTGCAATGCTACTGGGAAGGAAGATAAAGGTTACCAGGAACAATAAATGATGATAAATTTAGATTGATCTGGGCATTATTTATTGAGCTACACATACAGAAGTAGTGTCTCTCAGTATGGCGTCACTAACGCAACATGCCAGACGTCTCGGCATGGAGTTATAGAGGTTCCTAATGGTGTCCTGTGAAATTCCCTTCCATACAGTTTAAATATTCTCACACAGTTCCTGGAGTGACACCAGGCCTTTTGGACATGTGACGCATGATAACAAACCGTCCATCTTGGCGCTGACCACAGTGCCTCCACACACGGATTCGTAGATCGTCTCCACCAAGACAAAAGCGGGACTCGTCACTGTAGATGAGCCGCTGCCATTCTGAGTCACTCCATGATAGTCTGACAACAAACCATTGCAGTCTTTGGGGACGTTCACGTGGTGTTAAGGGCAGTCGTTGTAACAGTCTGCATGCATGTAGTCCTGCGTCATGCACCTGTCTGCCAATGGTGCTGGCACTAACAGGATGACTCATTGAGAGCATCACTGCTTGCTGAAGTCCACAATCGTGGCTGGTGGGTCAGCCAGGTACAGTGATAAGGACTGTCCTTGCTTACATCACATGCGCAGCCGAGCATTAAACTTGAATCATTCGCATGTCTCACAGCGTCAAAGCTACCCACCAAGTGTCATTCTTGTCGCTTAATTCCTTCTGGGTGCAAATATTTGTGCGGCTATTCTTTTGATTAATGAGTCTATATGCAAGTTTATAGAATCATATGCATTTGATGAATTTAGAGAAATTTGCCTTTAAAGATACACTTGGTTTTTGGCTAGAAGAGGTAGAATAATAAATGCAAGATAAATTTAGAAGCTTGTCCTGAGGATATTTTGTGACAAGATAGTAGACACTGTATGTCTAAAGACATCTAGACAGCTACTCATCTTGAAATCAAGGGCATTAAGAGGGAGTTTGTCATCTGGGTTGCTGGAGTAACCGCCTGTAGCCATCTGGGGAGGCTTTAAGCTGGATGTCAGAACATTGCTATTCCACTCCTCATTGCACAGGGTGATGCTAGACTTATATGCATCTTCTCCAGAACATCTTGTTCCACTGCTGCTCTGTGGCTAGTACACTGCAATGTGCACGTATATTAACACCAGCAGTGGTTGCACTTTGAAGTAGCTGGATACCAAAATTAGCAGGGGATTCTGGGCTGGTTTCCTGGACACAGATTAAGCCTAATGTTGGACTGAATTGCAGGACTAATGGCAAATCACTATTGGAAATTTTTTTTAGTCCAGCCTAGCTTTGATCATGGTCAGGGAGACTAGCCCACAGTTTACGCATCTCGACCAGTCAGCGTTTTCTTAGACATTTATGTGCGCTAAAAATTACAGCAATAACTGTCTTCTAAGCGTGTTCTGCCTCTGTCTGCGGGGGAGGGTCAGAACATATTGCAGTGCACTGTTCCCTCCCCCTCTACACACCTCCCGCAGCCCCCCTCTGCTGTGATTACCATCACTCCATCTACTGCATGCAGCGGAGCGCACCAGCAGAACCCAGAATACCACATTTCTTCTCCTCTCTCTCTCACTCTTTCTCTCTCTCCATCAGACACTTTTAGAGCCTGGGTCTTTTGCGCCAGTTCATGTTGTTCTGCACGTTACATACAAAACCAGTGCATGAGTGTAAACATGCAGTGTGCATGCAAAAAATGCAAGATGCACTTCAATTCCACATGCACATATGAATTCAAAGTAGGGCTCTGCTAACTGTGGGAGGGTTGCACGAAAAGTCGGTGGAGACGTCAGAACTGCGTCTGACTACCAAAATTTCAGCAACTCAGTCAGTTTTGCATGGACTTTTAAAACCAGGCGTTAATTTGCATTACGGCCTGAACAGTGGGGTTCCTGGGAGACTTCTTTCCTGAATGGGTTTAGATATAGCAGCTAGACAAAGATTCAAGTGTACTGAAAGAATATCTACCATCAGAATAACACTGTTTAAACCTTTATGACACATTTTTAACCCTGTGGAATATTTTGGTGGGCAAGAACTTTGTGTTTTGTCTGGATCTTGTTGGGGTCTCCACCATTGCCCTGTGGATCAAACCCTGTGGCTCACAAGTGTGCTTCTATCAAACCCTGTGGCTCACAAGTGTGCTTCTATCAAACCCTGTGGCTCACAAGTGTGCAAGTGTCAGGGGATATGGCTACACGCAGTTTGTAGGATAAGCTGCCATTTTAGTAAATTGTGTGTCAGTTTCAGGTGCATTTTGCGGTTGCATCACATCTTGCCCTGTGCCTGTGTTCTCCTGGCCCTCTCTCTCTTCCTCCCTGTTATCTGCTTTGCCAGGGATGCACCTCCTGCACCTTTCACCACAGTTGTTCACGAGCCGTAAATGAAATCCACAACACTGCGTGTGAGCCTCCAGTGATTTTTACGGCGCATCGGCGTAAAATTGCTTTTCCCTCTAATTGTTGAGGGCGTGCAGGTACTAAATCCATTGGTTTTCCCGCCAGTGCATGAGCTGAGTTATTACGCAAATGCTTTCTTGAAAAATAAGCTTCTTCTTTGCAGCTTGAACTTTTTTACAGGAACACTTCTTTGCTTGCACAAGCAGAGCCGACATTAAGTAACTATTTGTTCTGTCCATTACTGCTTCACTGCAGGCTACTGACTTGTGTTTGTTTTCTCAGTTGGAAGAAAAAACAACACAGTGGCAATTCTGTTATCAGTCTGGTCTTCATTTTACCTCACATTTGTATTGTATTAAGTGTTCATTTTGACCAAAAAGGGCTGCGAGTGGGGCTACTGGAGATGCGAAACCTTGTAAAAGCCATAAAGTTAAATTTTCGTAAATATGGGTTGATTATCCTAATTGCCGTCTTGTTTACAACTTTCTCCTTCAGTTGACTGATCCCCGCCCACAAATGCACTGTTTTATAGCAGCTGTTGCCATGTTGGTCAAGCTTTACACAATATTCTTTAAAAATCCCCGTACTTGACTTATTATATATTCCCAGATTTGGTACGTCAATAGTAGTAAAATATTGGTAATTTTTCATTCAGTCCAATACCAAGTAATACTGAGGCTAATATCCAACACTATAAAGTATATGATTTTCAACAACAATAAATGGCAAATGTAAACAGAATTATAACAGAAAGTCTGACATTAATATTAAATAAACCTTCATAAATCAAAGTTGTCTCTGAGCTTCCTTTTTAATAACTTAATTCAATACAGTAACAACAAATATAAATTCAGTTGATAATATTAATATCATACTGTCAATTGAACATTCACTGCCTGAATGCGTATTTATTCGATTAATTTCTGAATAGTTACATTTAAAAGTTCATTATATATTTAATGAGAGTTAAATATTACCAAAACTATGCCAGATAAAAAATAAGAATAAGTATTTTTAATATTCTGCTCTGTGTTTTCAACATTTGTAGCAAATTATTTTTATAAGAGCCATGTTAAATTATAAGTCCTCAGCTTGTGAGTCTTTTGATAATTTACTCAGAGAAGTCTACCAATTAAAAAGGTACAGTTATTGTCACTTTGTACATTATGATAAAAGTAATTTCTTACTCACCATTTTTTTTGCTGATGAAGAAGGTGAAAGAAAAATAGTACCTACGCTACTCCATCATTAACAGCAGCATTTTTTCATTGTTTTCACAGGATAGAATACACATCCATCCTACTAAACAAACTATTTTTGTGCCAGAATCGATTTTAAATAGTAAACGCCAGGATTGGAAGTATCGATAGTTTGGTATTGATCCACCCATCCCTAATCATTAGCAAATGAGTTACGTTACTCAATGAATTCTCCTATACACTGTAATTAAACCTAGAAGTTGTTAGTCCAAATGTTTGAAGGGCTCCTATTTAGCTACCCTTTTTTGGTGGCCAGTGTACTTTACTATGAGAGCTGTGCAGCATCACAACGGCAGAATATCCACTGTGGTTTTAGGTGTACGTCAAATAATTCATGATTTATCTGCTGTTGTTTAGAAGAAAATGTGTCAACCTGCCCTGGTTGCACAAAGACAATAGCAAGTTGGCAAATACTTGGCAAAGGTAATTCCAAATGCATTATGTTCTAGTATTATTGGGTTGTAGCCAATCACTGGTGCAGCCATTACATATTCCAAAAAATAGTGGTAAAGATCAAAATGGTAGTAAGATACATACACATTTTCAAAAAATACTCTTAACATCAATACGAAACATGCCAAGCACAAGGTTTACCACACTGACAGCTGAAAAGTCTAATCTTCCCTATGTGGGTGAATGACCTATGACCTCTGACCTTTGTGTCGCCTGTAACATGCTCCAGTTGCATTCTGCTTATAAGGATTTCTAGTAGTGTTAATAAGTATGACACATCTGGATTTCTAGTTTTTGTTTTCAGGTAAATTTTACTTCAATTAAAGGTTATATTTTCTCTCCATTTTGTTTAGATTTAGCTAATAATTACCAAGACATTTTTTACCCATCTTTACCAGTCATGCCAGTAATTATGAAGCTGACTTTACTGTCGCTGTCCTACAAAAACCTATAATCCTTTGAAATTTTTCCTTCTTTTATAAAATGTCTATTTAAGAAGATTTTTCTTACCACAGTACATATACATAGCTATCAATGTGTTTACATGCACTTTATAACCTGATACCTGCAAAAAATCTGATCTTGTCCGTAACCCGTTCAACATTTTTACATGCTGTGTTGAATGCATATATTTAGATAGGAAAACTTTGGGTCTACATGAGAGAAACAATAATTAGATTACTGCTTAGCAACCGGCCAATAAACTCACAGAATAAAATATAATATAACATCATGTACAACTCTAACTGCATGCTGCATCATGCTTTTTTTAAACATCCAATCACTTTAGCAAAAAAAAAAAATGAACATACATCATGAAGAAGATGAAGAAAATGTATTTCTCTCTTTCATTTCATCATGCATATAGTTGATTTCGGTGTCTGTCCTAAAGTGTTCCGGTTGCTGTGTTAAACACTCCCTGCTTATTTCTTGTGGCATGATTTGTTTGTCTGATTACGAAAGAAATCAGAGTAAGGGTATACATGCTCTGAGGAGGCTAAAATCCAGCTCTCTTTTTCAGATTTTTTAAAATCAGATGTCCAGGCCTTAAATGACAATTTCTATAATCAGATAACTGCAAATCAACTGTAAATCTTCAGGCAACACAAACTATATTTTTCCTACGAACTAAAAGCTAATTATCTCAATATATCTGGTTATATATATCTCACTTTGAAAAATGAAGAATCTCTGATGCTCTATAGACAACATGGAGGTCCTGTTGAACAACCCATTCCATCTGGTTCAGTATTTTCATATTTCAGATCCACATTTAAAATTTCACATCATTTCCTCCTGATGACAGATTGATATATAGAATGCAGTTTAAGAGCTGGACGACATGCTAAGCAAACATAGATTTTCAATGGCGTGACTCATGGGTCAGTACGAATTCCGGTCAAGCCTCATAAACCATGTGAAGGCAAGATTTGTATGAGAAATGTCAGCCCAATGCATGGGGCCTATTCATCACATTGGGCATGCTGGCTAAAAAGGTTACTAAATCAAAGAACAGCGATCTGAAGTTCCACTTATTGACTTCAAGGAAGATTGCGTGAGAGTTTGTGTTAAAGCCCCCCTGTAGGAAAGCCAATATGTTGCCAGCATGCGAGCCGGGAGGAAGGTGTGATGTGAATAAATACGAGCCATTTCAGGGTCAGGCACCACTGGAGACGCTCTTTAGCGCAATTCATCTCTGTAAAGAATCAGATATCAAAAACTAGAGTGATGCATATTTTTCTACATCTACAATCTTGAAAATAAAGGCTCTTAAGCGACTCATCACTTCTCAGAAGAAATACTTTAACTGGGATGTGGATGCTCCATTAAAGATTCTTCACAGTCACACATCTGGTTTACCAAAGTGGCTATTCACTTAAAGTTCTTCAGGGAACCCAAAGTGGTTCCAGAGGAACCCGTTTTTGGCACCTGAACCCCTTAAAGGGTTTGTGAGCCAGGAGGTTTAAAGGGAGAGAGGCTCATGGCTATAGATTAGGTCCTTCAGGGATTGAGCTAGCGGGAAAGGGAGAAAAAAATCTTAATCGGAATCCACTTGCTTATTCAAAGGCTGCCTTCGGGGAGGCTTAGGGCCCTTCGAAATCCGCCAATCCCTCGGAAACGCAGGGCCAGGCCAGTGCTGTCTCCCAGAAGAGAGCAAGGAACGTGGAGGGACACACTTAAGCGAGGACATTCTGAAGAGTGCTGAAGCACCAGGGGGAAGATTACAGAACAGCAGGCCATGAAAAAAGCCATTTTGAATAGTACTACTGCAATGGGGCGTTCAAAGCCCTCTCTCCACTCCTTTATGGGAATGTGGCAGAATGACGAAAGCGGACTTTTGTTTGTCTTCATGCAGACTTTGAACAAACACTTGTTGCTTCGCAATCAGAGGCCACCTATTTTCAAAGCGAGCAAACAAATTAGCTATGGCACTACTACTAGTAGACGTGATAGCGCTTGTAATCACTTGATTGCTGCCTTTATCTCTATTTCTCCTGATATGATAGAAGAAGCGCTCTTTATTATACTCTACTGTGTCATCCATCCTCTAGCCCTTCATCAGTGGTCAGTTTCAGACCACAAAACTGCTCTTGGCTCAATACTAGCAGCAACAGTCTTTGTGCAAAGCCATTGAAGAACCAGTTTAGGTCTTTAGAGAACCTTTTCTGTAAGAGGTGTTTGCATGTGTGAGGAAAATATCCAGAACCTTAAGGGTGCCAGAGAGAATTGGTTAGAACCTCTATATTACTTGAAGGGTTCTTTAAAACTTTAAATGGCTTTTCTCACTACCAAATCTCTTTTTAGGGAACTTAAAGTGGTTCTTCTCTGGCATCTCTCAAAGAACACATGGTGGCATCTTTGTGGCACAAACAACTTCTGGTCAACAGCAGTCCTGTGGTCAGAAACTGACCCAAGATGAATGAGATAGAGGGTGGCTGACAAACTGTTCATGACAACAGATGGGCTACAGTCTATAACTGTGCAAGTACCCAGCAAATATGTCCATGTGTGTCCAGGGTGGGCCCTCTGCAGGCTGCCTCTTTTGCACTACTCACATTCTTCTACACATTACCATCTGCTTCATACCGTCTTGTTCTGTGTATGCATTGTGTTTATTATGAGGCACTGAGTCTAGTGTCGCAGTGTTGGGCACTTATTGTATTCTGCAACAACTGTAACCAAAAAAGCTAATAAATAGGGACTTTTATTGTAAAATAAGCATGATGATAGTTTGTAGGCTACACACTGGTTGGTCATCCAAAGCAATGAATTCTATTGTGTAAATGTGCATTACTGATTTTCATCATTTCAAAAGCGGAGACTTTCTGCTTCTGTAGTTCTGCTGTATTCTGCGTGCTGAGCTGGTTGTTGTGATTTCAAGTGCAATCAAACCTGCTGGGGAGAGGCTCCTGATTTTTGGCATGAACAGAGATTATGAATCGCCCATCCAACATTCCTTGTAGAAACTGTGCAATAGCTACACAGGGCTGACATTGTCACTGTTGATCTACTGCTACCCAAACTGTTTGAATATGTGTGATGCTGCGCAACAAAGCAAAGTGAACAAACAGTGCTTTTAATATGCATTGCTCGTTTTCAGTCCCATTAAATCTTGTAAAGTCTTTGATTATGGCACTTATAGGCCAAGCCTTTATAGTGTCTGTTTTTTTCTTTTTGTTTAGTTCTTTTTAATTAACATTTCCCCCCCATTTCAGTCAAAAGGTCTGGCCAAATTTTTGGCTAATCTCCATTTGTTGTTTATGTCTTGGTCAGTTTTGCTGTATGGTTCTGTAAATACACTTGTAAGCATGCTGTTGTCGCATATTTCACACTAAGGCCCGGACACAAGAACATTGTTTCATTTCACCCTTGATTTCTTCTTGACTCTTGCCTTTTTATAGCTGCTCTTTTTTCTTTATTTTCTTGATCAAATAAAGCACAACTCTGAACCTCCAGCCTCCCTGCTGAGAACGAGTGCGAGACAGCAGGCTGGACGACAGGCTGGAAATTGCAGCAGTGGACGACTGACAGAAGACTCACTCGTAAAGGAATTCCATGCGACACAGGGGAACATGATGCTCTCGGCCAGTAATCCTTTTACAGCCTCTGTTTTTATCAGCAGCTTCAGTGATGCGTCTACGGAGCGTGCCTCTATTTGTTCTGCCCTGTGCAACTGATTCGGGCTTTATCTTATTATTTATAGTGTTTTGCTTTCTCTGTTTATGCCAGAGAGTGTTGGTCAGCAGAAATCAATTGTGCTAACCCGATCTACGTGGAGTAATACTCCAGCAGACTGATATAATGTTTAGTTATTTCCGATATAATGTCTAACTCTCCAATAGTAGGAGACCTTGGGAATCTTTAATAATATCTCTATAGAGGTGTTTGTAGAACTTCCCAGCTGGCTCCATGCTGAGACGTCTGCATGTTGTGTTAGCAAACATGACATCGCGACGCCATACTGAGAGACACTACTTCTGTATGTGTAGCTCAATAAATATTGCCCATATCAGTCTAAATTTATCATGTATTGTTCCTGGTAACCTTTATCTTCCTTCCTTCCTTCCAGCACTGCAATCCGACACTTCCTTCTGGGTGCAACTATTCTTCTGATGATGAGTGTATAAGTGCATGGCCTCCACCACAGAACAACGAATGGGCTACAGTTGTATAATGTATTTTACGTTTACGTCTATAACGTATTTTACAGTGGCTTTGAATGCGGCTCAGATAATCTGCGTTTTGGAACCAAACTTCCTGTTCTGTAAGAACCTGTTGATTAGCGGCTAGGCTAACAGTCAGCATTGGTTCACAGCGAAGGGATTGCCAATGGCTGTATGATGTATTTGTGTAAGGCATGCTAGGTGTTGTAGTGAGAGAGCACCAATGAACAAAAACAGTATGCTACAGATTCTGGCTGAGGGACAGAAAACTGCACCTTTTTTTCCCTCCATCCTTCTATCACGTTTCTATGTTTGCGCACAGATTTAATCTACCACCAAGCACCACTGAACGAGAAGAACGTAAGCAGTGGATTACACACAAAGGAATGTGTCAGTTCTCAGGAGACGAGTGTAGGACAGGACTCGCCCGTCTGTTCACCCTGGCAAACATTCATAACAGACAGAGGAAGCAGAGCGTTCTTTTCCCTCAGCTCCTGCTGACCTCTCACGCCTGCTTAACATGCACAACCTGACCCACACTCCTCTTCTCTAACGCAGAGGTTTAATAGACTGAGCATTCTCTCTGTAATTTCCATCCCCCTGCGCATTTTCAAATTATGCTTTTCACTCGTAGATCTCATCCGGCCGGACGCAATCTGAAAAAGGTGGCCTACGCAAGTGCTCTACAAACTCGATTCATTCCACAGCGCCATCATGCATGGGCGAGCACGATTTTGTTCGAGCGCTGCCCCACCCTATCAGCTAAATAATACAGCCGGTTGGTTAGGAAATGAGCTCCACTGTTTAGCCCTGTAAACAGATAGGAAAGAAGCTTCGGCCTCGCTTTTCTCTGTTCAGTGAAAGTAGGCCTACTTTGTGATTAGCGCTCACGGTTTCTGCCTTAACTGAGCATGCAGCCACATGTTAAGCAATGCAAAAGTGTCACCGTGTGACAACAGCGCTCCCTTGTACCTAATTACATGCACCAGTGCGGATTACCTTGTGCCCAAAGACAATCATGGAAGACGGCAATTCATTCTCTGGATCCTGCATTTTTAAGTGGGAATTTTCATTGACCCAAGGCCGCCCTCACATAGTAATGAAGCAACGGCTTGCTTCACGGATGGCTGAAAGAGGTCACAGAGAGAAAAACGTTCAACCCGGAGCTGATTTAGCGTCAAGGTTCTCAAGATGATTGCACGTTAAATATCAAGCAATTTCACACTGACATATTGCATGCGTGTTGTGGTCTTCTGTGGTGGTGGTGGTGGTGGAGCCAGGCTTGATGATGAGTGGGACTCCAGACCTAATCATCCCTCAGGCCCTATCGCAAAGACGTCTATTCAACCTTCAACTCATGCCTCCGCCCCCGTTTGTATGTTAATGCAAGCATTTGCTGTGTCGCCTGTGTCGAGTTATTTATGTGCAGTGCTGTGCCATAGTCAGAAGACCATCATTGAATTTCCCGTCAAACAAGCAATTGATTAATTTTGTTAAGAAAGAAGCAGAAAACATATATTTAACGATTTAGCAAAAGTACAAAGAAATCTGCAACTGATATTTTCAGTGTTTAGTCTGTCTAGCCTGACATTACTATAGTTTTAATTTAGGCTTTTCAAAGAAATCTGATTATTGTTATTTGAACTCTTTGAACTAAATGAAAACACTCCCCCTTCAGTGTTCCTTCAGAAGCTCGGCTCCCCAAATTTATGGCCAACAATGGCATAGAAACTTGTTCTTTTAGATTTTTGTGGCCATAAAACCCTTCGTCCATTGTACCAACAAATGCCACAATATAATGTTAGTGTGACCAACAACACAGCAGTAATGTAACTAATGTCAATGTAACTAATGTCAACAAGGTTGTAGGTTAGTAAACCGTCACTACAATTGCTGCTGCAGTGCTAACAAGTTATTATCACAATCATTAGCCGACAGGACAAAGCAATACTCACCTACTGATTCTGTGAAACCTGTCAAGCAGAAACAGATGACCCAGATAGCAAGATAATTCCAGCTTAAATCTGGCCCACATTTCCCATTTTAATGTGGCTTACTTGCCACAAGGATTGATGGCAATTGGGCGGACCACCTTCGGTTGCAAGATGTGGGCTACACATGCACCAGATTAGGGCCACTGTACTGTATCTCTGCCAGAAGTGGGCCAGATCTGTTTCGGTACATGGAGGGTATATGATTTTTTATATATGTATATATATATATATATATATATATGAATTCAGGATGTATCTGTACCTAGTAAACAGTAGCTATTAAAATGAATCAATAACTTCTAAACAAGCAAAATACAGTTTTTTTATATTATATTCAATTTATTTTATATATTCTTTTTGATGCACCACTTTTAATCAGAAACATGTAGGAATAGGTGGATTTATTACAATATAAACACAGTACAAAGCCAGTGTTGCTCCTATAATTATGACAGATAACTAAGCATAGGGAAAGCTGAGCTTTCACTGCCAAAACCCTCTTTGGCTTTTTTTTTTATTGTCTTAGAATAAAACTTAACAGTAGTGTCACTTGTTGTGATAGTGAAGTGGTGATAGATGAATTTTGCTATATGGAATGTGCTTTTTGTAAGCCACACAAGGAGAGAGAGGGATTCAGAAAGCATGGGGCCTGTTTAGCTGCTGTCATATGAAGATTAATAGCTATGCTAAAGCCATTCTTTCACTCTCAACCTTATCTCCCCTGCACAAAAATGGAATATATAGGTCTAGCAACACATTATCACTGTATATATAGTATATCCCACGTATCATTCGACTGTATTGCAGCACATTTGTATTCTTTGTCTTTTTTGCTACAGCAAAAATCAAATTACACTCACATTTGTAGTGATATAAAGACACTTAAAGACACTAAACTAAGACCTAACGTACCTCAACAATGGCAAAGGCAATATAAAATGAATTCTTGTAGACGCAAACCAATGGGGTGGTCTCCTGGCAAAAGGGTATTAGCTAATTCTACAGCTGTGGTTCCATGAGTTAGAGTTTTATTGTATCACCTAGAATTTGCTGGCTGACAACAATGAGTGTTCTTAAAATCCTTAATATCCACAGTGAATGCTTGCTACTAGGTCACACTAAATCTATCCGTTCCTTAAATCAGAAAAATAAACAGCAGCTTCAATAAAACAGAAGCAGTTGTACATTAAGACACAAATTAAAACAGAAACAGAAGTATTTTATGTATTATTATTATTATTATTATTATTATTATTATCTATTAGGATCTGTGTATATGCTTGATTATGCAAATTGTAAAAGCCCCATGTCTTCTTTCTAAACCCCCAACCCCCCCCTAATTTTCACCACCTACACATTGTCTCTGTAATACATTCTGAGCAGTTGACAAGGAGCACAGCAGAAAGCACTAGTTACATGATTTCACGCCCTCAGATTTGGGAAACTGCTGTTCTCCTCGGAAGCTCCTACTTACAACTTGATTTGTTGGTTTAAGTGGCTGGAAATAATACTTTTTTGTTCATGTTTATATGTTTATCTATCAATAAAGAGCTGAATTAAGAATGATAAGCACAGAACACTTATGAGATGAGTAATTCTTTGCCCAGTAACGTGCTTATATTAGAGGTTTTGGGTGTGGCTGATTTTACCAGCAGTTTTCATGTGCGGCTGCTGTATAACTGACACAGCCAGTTTATAACACAAGGCTCTTTGAAAAATCTGGGTTTCCTCTCTAGTAACTACGGTGGTAACCATGGTGCCGTTCATGTGCAGTCATCTTGTAAATATGATATTTCTGACATAACCTGAAGGCAGCATTTATTCTCTAAACATAAGGTTAAACTAAACCCTGCACACAACAAACCACAGGTTTACCTGAAATTGGAGTCTTGATTCTCTGAACTTGCATCAGCAAGGCTTCAATGAACTGAAATAAACCTGTGTACAGCTGTTTAGGCCTTCTTACTAAGCTAACACTAGCTTCTAGTGCAAACAAGGATACTGAAGCAAAAGTAGCTTAAGCTAACGGCTCCACACACAAAAACACAGTTTTAGTTGCTCAGATTTGAGTCTTATCCTCAAAACATGCATCATCGAGGCTTCAGTGAGTTAGAATGAGCTTGTGCGCTGTAGTGCTGGTGAAGCTGTAGTGTGCTAAGCTACTGCAGTAGCAAGCTGCTCGCTGCTAGAACAGCTTGTGACGCCATATTCCACAGTTTATTAGAGAGAGGTGGGAAACAAATTTGACATTGCCATAAATACCAGCATTGTTCGTTTCTGTCATAAGCCCCTGATTAGCATACTTTGACATTTCCCTTTCACCCTGTTCTTCAATAGTAAGGACCCCCACAGGACCACCACAGAGAAGGTATTATGTGGGTGGTGGAGCATTCTCAGCACTGCAGTGACCCTGACGTGGTGGTGGTGGTGTGTTAGTGTGTGTTGTGATGGTGTAAGTAGATCAGACACAGCTAGGGTGGCCACTTTCATAACCCCAAAAAGAAGGACTTCCCAACCCCAGAATGAGGACATTATAAAGGGGGTCGTGGGGGTCCGGCATGATACTGGAACAGAATTAAAATCATAACCGAACTTATATAACACATAAATGATTGCTTTACTCACCTAATTGAGTGGAATGGATGGCATTCGTGACACGGATGTGAGCCAATGGCACACAAAATATTTTTTTGTGAGTGAACATTTTAAATAGTTCATCCCGAAAAAAGGACTGGGAGTTGGAAAAACGGACTGTCCGGCCTAAAACGGTATGTGTGGCCACACTAGACACAGCAGTGCTGCTGGAGTGTTTAAACACTGTGTCCACTCACTGTCCACTCTATTAGACACCCCCACCTTGTAGATGTACAGTCAGAGACGATAGCTCATCTGCTGCTGCACAGTTTGTGTTGGTCATCCTCTAGTCCTTCATCAGTGGTCACAGGACTACTACAGGACGCTGTTGGGTGGTTAGTTCTGGTTGGTGGACTATTTTCAGTCCAGCAGTGAGCCTGAGGTGCTTAAAACTCCAGCAGCACTGCTGTGTCTCATCTACTCACAGCAGCGCTACACACACCAACACGCCATCACCACGTCAGTGTCACTGTGGGGGTCCTGAGCATTGAAAAACAAAAAAAGGGGCTAACAAAGTAGACAGAGAAAACAGTACATCTATATGGCAAGTAGAGCTGATAAAACGGACACTGAGTGTAAATACTAGGAGGTGTACCTAATGAAGTGGCCAGTGGGTGTATATAATCTGTCAAAGGACACATTTTTGAGTGCAGGGGGTCTTTAAACCTAACAGAAAAGACCATAAGCATACAACTGAGCTCATCAAAGCTGTCTTCGCCAGTCCAACGTATGGAAAATCACAAGAGCTTGTCTGTTTGATGGAAGATCTCTTCAAGTGAGCTCCCATCTGATTGCTCGCTGAAAGCAAACAGTTTGATATGCGTGTAATTAAATTAAATTGGCCTTTTTAAGGCTCGCTAACGTCTGCTAACGTCTGCTAACGTGCTCTTTAATCCTTCCATCAATTTTCAATTACTGTCAGGTACCCCCGGCCACTGAAGGGCCATTACTGATTTTCATTGGACTGAGATTGCTAAAAACAGCACCCAGGCCACACCCTGCTCTCAGACGCACGCTGCTTGTTCTTTACTCTTCATCAGCTGCCTAGACAGTTATTCAAAAGCCACATCTCTCTGTGTGCTTATGGCCCTGTTTGTGCCCTGACGTAGCTCCCACTCGTTGTCTTCTCGTTCATTTCGTTTGAGAGAGACGTATCCCCAGGGGGACTCCAAATGGCACTTTAAAAGAAGACACAGCTTCCCGAGCACAACGGATTCCAGGAAATTGGAAATGATAACGTCTCTAATGACGATGAATTGCGAGTGGGGGCAGATGCATTCTCAGCACTGCGAAAGAATACAACATGTCTCTCACCCCAGCATGGAGCAGAAGGAACGGAAGGATTCGCTGCCAAACATGGATTCTCATTTGCATTACACTGACATGGGACATATTACAGGGCATGTAAATAACCTGGTAGGATTTATCTAGCCTATGTGGCAGTGTTTCATACACTGAGCGACGCTTTGCTTGGCTAGGCTACAGGATCGTTCGGTAATATCAGAGGGAGCCGAATGTGTCTAATAGAATTAGTTCTTCATAGCTGATTTAATAGCAGCTCTGTAACAGAGTGCAGATTTCGAGAGTTCTTGCACTCTAAGCTTTAGCGTGGGGCTTAACAGCGAACAGCTGCTGATTGTCGTATAAATGCCTGGCTTATACATGGCCTTAGAACACAGCCGCCTTTTGTTACTAATTTGGTCTTTCAAGCATGCAGTGTTCTCAACCAATTAGTGCAGAAGGTGTTGCAAATGCTACCGTCCCCTTCATTAATCTGTCAAGCAATTACCCTCGAGCTTTTGTCAGAGGTGCCTGGGCTAACGCCATTACTGTGGTTTTGTAGTCTGGGAATTACTGGAGAGCACTGAATCGACACAGACAGCGCAATGTTTTTCTCCGGTTCCACAAGACCCGCCTCTCAAGGGAGGATCGAATCAGCATTGAATCTTCGTCTTGTGAGCGCTCAATGGTATGGTATCCCAGGAGAAATGCACTCTTACAATAAAATGAAGGTGCCCGAAGGGTTCTCGAGAGCAAAAGTCATATAACAGTGGTCCCTGGAGATCTGTTGCCCTTCATCTAACAAGCTGCATCTTCTTCTTAACCTCCTCCAGCAAATCAAGAGTTTTTGACAAGATGAAATAGGTGGAGCAAGTGTTGGAACCAGAAGGTAGATCTCCAGGACCAGAACTGGTCAGCACTGCCAGTTCCCCAAAATGGTTCTCAAATCAGGCATCAGGGCTTCCCAGATGGCGCATCCCTATGTGTTGGAAGCTGGAATAGCACAAAAAAATATGGACCGCCTGGTGGCCCAGAGGGCTCCTTTGAGAAGCGCCAGCCTAAAGAATCTTTCAGTGTATGGTTCTTTGATATTCCAGCATTTATTGACGAAATCCCCATCCAGCATATCTATAGTAGATTCAATATTCAAGCGTTTACTATAACAGATACAATATAAATACTAACTGCTAAATAAAGAAGCACACAGAAAAATAGAGGAAAGAAAAAAAGATATGTATGTATATACATTAAGAAAATGTACAATATATATGCTATATAAGTCTGAAAGGCACAGGAGCAGAACGTATGTACAGTATGTAGTATTAGTGCAAATAAAAGACAGAACTGTGCAATAGCAGCCAATTATAGAGTCAAGTATCCTTGCTCATGCCCGTGCTGGTTCCCAGGCTCTACTGAACCTGTTAAGAACAGGCCCCCTTTTCCACTGGGTTCAGAGCCGAGTGGTTACGTATCTAGAGGTGGGCGGTCCTTAGTCCGTAAGCAGAAGTCAGTGGACGGCACATAAAGACAACATGGTGGAACATGTTCTTCAAGTGCAAACTTTACTTCTTGCTTTGAGGGAATCTTACCATCCAGAATCAACTTTCTCAGCATTCGCGTGCAGCCCAGAGGGATTTGCATATACAGCAATTCCGTGCAAGACGACTCGCAGTTTTGTTTCCTTTGTCCATTAAGAACGTGTACTATTATAAAGCAGCAGGTTAAGTTTCTTAGCTATCTGTAGTGTTTCCCACATTACAGATCTGCTGCACGTATTAAACAGTAAATGTTTAGAATTTTTCTCATATTACCTCTTTAGATGACAGACGCCTCCTGTTGACTGCGCTCATCCACAAGCACATCACTGGTGGGATACGATTGTTCCAGAGTTCAGCTCAGTGCAGTGCATCGTGCAGCGCCACGCCCCTTTGCCGCTTGCGGCACGGGTTGCACAGTTCCAGACCAGAGAGTTAATGGTGCTGGAATGGCACCGATTTTTCCGACCACAAACCATTTTTTTGCGGTGGAAAAGCACAGAATGGTTCGGGATTTGGCACCGGCACGATGTTGGTGGAAAAGGGCTTATAGTGTACATAATGCAGTATAAATATAATAATACTCGTCCTTGTATAGAAGTGATACATTGAATCACCAGGATATGTGTGTAGTCTGTAGTGCAGTCTGTGCAGTTAAGCAGTCTGTAATGTTCTGGTTGTCATCTCATAGAAGAGAGGACAGAGCATGAACTACATTACTGGTCAGATGCTTGTGGCAGAGGAGCATGAGGTAGAATGGGTGGTGAAGGAAGTGAGGTGTTTGAAGCCCTGATGGCCAGGGGGTAGAAACTGTTTTGTAATCTAGTGGTCCTTGCAACTTCCAACAGCATGGTGCGACAGGTTTACCACTGTGTTCATCACCTTTTCACCTCTAGCAGACCATTGCTGTAGTTTTTTTGTAAGTGTTTTTTTTCCTAGTCTTGCTTGATTTCAGTTGTTCAACAGTTCGGGATCTCCTTTGTCGTATTCGTCTTTCCATAATGAGATTCCCTGAAAAAGACGTCACCTGGATGGCAGTATATGTTGCTCCAAAATGTCGCTCAGCATTAATTTCTGCTCATTTACGATGGACTGGGGTGAAGTGGGAAAGTGTCTTGTGGTGTGATGAATCATGAAATTTTGGAAATCACGGATGCTGGGATAAAGAGGAGAGGGACCATCAGGCTTGTTATCAGTGTACAGCTCAAAATCCAGTATGGGGGTCTACAAATAGATATGTACATGTTCCAAAGGGGAGGTAATTGCCAAAGGCACATAGATATACAATATTATCACAATATGATACTGCGATATGTGGAGTATTATGACACAATGTAGAATTGAAGTTAAGAACCATTGACCATTTTTGCTACACACAGAAGAATCTGACCTCCACATTTAACCCATCCATCCATGCAGTGAAACCACCACATACACACACACACACACACACACACACTCTAGAGAGCGGTGAGCACACTTGTGCGGAGCGGTGGGTGGCCCGATCCATGGCACCCGGGGAGCAGTTGGTAGTTAGCTGCCTTACTCAAGGGCACTTCAGTTGTGTCCTGTCAGTTCAGGGAATCAAACAAGGGTCACAAAGGTCACAAGGATGGTTCCCCAACCTCCAGCCTCCTCGAAATACAACCACCTGCAAGCAGTTTATTTCCATACAATGTTCCTTGCACACCTCTGCTGACCTCACCAAAAGCAACTGGATGCCATCCAGTGGACTGAAAATACAACTGGTTCTGTTATTCTAGTAGCGAAGGTCTCATGAAATACTTATACTTTGCATGCATGTGCCGATACAATATAGCAGGTACAATATCGCAATACTGTGGGACCTCTTATATTCCATAATGGATAGTTCAAATAAGATCCTCCAAACAAGCTGAAAGGAAGGGTTAACAAATCATCCAATGTAAAGTGTTGTTAGCGAGCTAATGGTGGTTCTCGTACAGCATAGCTCAAAAGATCCCCCTTGGCAACCTCTTTTTTTTTAAGAGAAGGCTTGTTCTGCTGATATGACTCTAGTTTGGGTCCATGGCTTGGTATGGTTTGGGTACTGATGCAATGTCTTACAGAAGAAGATCCCCCAGGATTTGGACATTGCATATGTTTGTCTCATGACTTAGGTGCTCCAGCACCAATGGGCTTAATTCCCAAAACGACAGCACTATGCAAGGCAAAACCAATGCACTGGACCTCTGGGACTCAAAAGCTGTCTTTACCACCACAAAGAAAATGATGTTATTCCCTTGGAGCTGTGTAGCCTGGCGGGAGCTGCTGAGGTATCATGGACGAGAAGGCAGGGCTGAGAGACAACTCAAGCAGTAAACAGCCTGACAGAGCTGAAGAGATTATCGTAAGCCAGCTCCTCATCCTGAACAAGCGATTGTATAACTGCTAATTCTTCCACACGTTACTCAAGCATATGCAAAGCATATTAAGAGATGCTTTTGTCTTTTGGTGGATCCTTCTGTGGCTGGCCCACTGCCACCCAGTTCTCTCTATCTAATCCTTGGCTCCATGGGAGAATACCCCAATGTGTGGCTTACCCAGCCAGAAGGTCTGTATGTGGTATAGCTGCACTGCTAAATTATTTATTCCGCCTAAATGGCAATGTATTTCCCCTGCACTGTGAAATGCCCGGGGTTGAATTAACACCTACAGAACTGTTAAAGTCCACTGGCTAGTAAAAATGAGCTTTATGTAACAATTATAACAGCGGAGTTCTTCCCATGTGCCTTATCAGGGTGTGTTTTAAATGTAGTGTAATTAATTGCACTCATCATCAAAAAAATAGTTGCACTGCAGAAATGAAACTTGGTGGGTTTGTTTGAGATTGTGAGACATGTGAATGATTCAAGTTTCATGTTCAGCCGCGCATGTGACATAAGCAAGGACGGGCCTTACTGGTGTACCCAACAGCCACGATTGCAGACATTCAGCAAGCAGTGATGCCCTCCATCCTGTTAGTGGCAGCACTATTGGCAGACGACTGCACGATGCAGGACTAGATGCACACAGACCATTACGACAACTACCCTTAACACCACATCAACGTCACCAAAGACTGCAATGGTGTTGTGCCAGACTATCACGGAGTGACTAAGAATGGCAGCAGGTCATCTTCAATGACGAGTCCCACTTTTATCTTGGTGGAAGCGACTAACAAAACCGTGGTCAACGTCAAGATGACTGTTTTTTATGTCATGTCTCACAGTGTGATAATATTCAAGCTACCTACGATGGATTATTGCAGGAACCTCTACAACTCCATGCCAAAATGTCTGGTATGTTGTGTTAGCAAACATGGCAGCCTGACGCCATACTGAGAGACACTAGTTCTGTATGTGTAGCTCAATACATATTGCCCATATCAGTCTAAATTTATCATCATTTATTGTTCCTGGTAACCTTTATCTTCCTTCCCAATAGCACTTCAATCCCACACTTCCTTCTGGGTGCAACTATTGTTTTGATGATGAGTGTATTAACATTAAGGCTCTACTATGTAGGATTTGGAGACCTCTTTGGTGGAAATGCAATTGCAAGCAAACAGAGCTTAATGCAGTATGTGTCTTCTGAGGATGTAAGTGAATTATCTACTACTGTCATATTTTCATCAGTATCATGTAAGATTTTGCATTTTAGGCCTAAACATCAAGCTGGAGCTTCTTTTTAAGTCAAGTCAAGTAGTTTTATTGTCAATACTTCAATATGTACAAAACATACAGAGGATTGAAATTGCGTTACTCTCCATCCCAACATTTAACGATAAATAGACTACAACTAAAACAAGAAAAAGAGTATATTTAATGTAATAAACAATAACATAAAACAGACTGACGCAAGACATATGATAGAATAAAAAAAGGGCCCTGAGATAGACATAAAATAGACAATAAGACACTGAAGACAATGAGGACGATAAAGTGACATGTGCACTACATGTGCACATGTAAACCAGTGCATGTAACATTAGTACGTAAAGACACATAGATAGATAGATAGATAGATAGATAGATAGATAGATAGATACTTTATTGATCCCGAAGGAAATTTACCAGCCAGTAGCAGTTACACAATACAGCACAGTAAAACAGTAAAACAAATACAAAAAACAGGGTTGTGCTGTTTCACATGACGTGATCTGTAAAACTCCTGTAAATATATATTTTTTAGGTTTTACAGGGCACCTTGCAGCATAGCATGAAGAACATATTTAGAATGTTTTCTATTCTCCTGACTCAGCAATGCTATTTCCTCAGATTTTATAGTGCTGTACCGAATACCATTTTTTGAGCTCTGGAGCTTTGGTGGTTATCAACACCGAGTGGAGGGGAGATGGTACAGGACGCCTGTGTTGAGAGCACATCTGTGGCTTCATCCGCTATAAAATCCAAATCTCCAAACCAGCTACTTTCCTCAGAGAGTGCTGCGATGTGGCCTTGCTCCATCTTCCAGTCCCTGTGGCCTCTCTAATAGGTGGGATAGGGTGTATTAGCATAATGCATGCCACGGGTTAACCAGCACTTCATGGCTTCACGGTACAAGAGGTGTGAAGGCCATACATCACGATCCTAGATAGGGTCCAATCCAGCCGGCCATTGTTTCCCTGTTCCATGTGAATACATGCTGTCTAGCACCGCATTCGCGTGCTGTCAGGCCCCCAACCAAGTTGAGGTGGTATATGTTTCCACATTTAACAGTGCAGTTAAAAAGTATAAATATGGTATAAGAATGTGCCAACAAAATGTATTGTAGGTTTGATTTTTAAGAGAAGAAGTGTCTATGTTGGGCTGGTTTAGGTTCATTCGTACAAGGACTTCCATGCTGAAGAGCCTGAATACGGGTGGAGTGGTGGGTTTTCTGGAGTCAAGCAGAGGGCTGTGTTTTTAGCTGTTCGGGCTGGAGAGGCTGTGTTTTACCAGTTCGCCATTACTGATAGCACACATTTTGCAAAATAAATCAATCAATAAAAATTAAAATCCTGAAATTAAAAACTGAATACCTACCCAACAAAGGAATATTCGAATGGCCAATTGTCAAGGTGCTGTCCAATAGTTTTAACAGATAAATCTCACATAGCGCAACTTCAAAACTGTGCTTCAGATCCTTCTCTAGGATCATAAGGACAGTGTTCTTGCCTAATACTGAGAATTTTAATCATGGGACTATATTCACATTCATTACAGCACCCTACTAGAGGGAAATTGTACTGCCTAGCTGAAGAGGAGGTACTGGTGCAGTGATGAGAGCCACCAGGGACGACGCCAAAAGCCAAAAGCATTGATCATCCAAATTAAACTGTAAAAAAAAAAAAAGTAACCCTCCGAAAGTGAGACTCCTGCCGCCTGCTTTGAGAAAAAGCACTGGTGTTCTGCTTTGTCTTCTGCACATTTTCACAAAGGATGTGTTCCATTTGGAAGGCCATTATTTGCAGCCACTGTTCCCCTGGCAGGGTGACCCTTCAGCTGGAGAAAAGAGGTGTTTGAATTTAACCTCTGGCTTTTTTATCAGCCGTTTCAGGCTGGGGTCACGCTCAGCTGCAGAATCAGGCAGCCCCCTCATCGGGGATTAAGGCTTACAGAGGTTGGTCGGCTCGGCCCATTTATATGCGCCTTGCATCCACCGGAATATCCGCGAATCAGCTAATATGTCCCCATCAAGCGCAGCGTGTACTTAAATTGGACAGAGCGGTTTTCACACGTCTCCTTCCTGTCAGAGCCTTCGTCCCCTCCCCGCCTCAGCTCCCCCTCACCACAGAATCTGTAACAATTACCCTGGTGTCGCGAAGACACGTAATAATCATGTAAATTAGCTACTGCTGCTGGACTTGTTTTGCCGTCACTTCGCCGCTGCAACCGGGTATTAGCGCGTAGAGCTGGACTGGCTGCTGGCCAGTGTACCACTTATATTGGGAAAAGTGTTGGGCCTATAAAAGGAGCAAGCAGTGAATGTGTATGCATTATTGAAAGCTTCATTTTGGGGATTGTGGAGGAGAGGTTTCAGCATCAACACAGTACAGTGGATTCGATGTTCTGCATCTGCCGCTTTTGAAGTTTACCTGCAATGCGCAGCTTCTCACTGTCCTCTCAGCATCGCACAAAGCAGCAGGTGCCCAGCGTGTAATGAACGATCTAGCGATGCTAATGTCCTCCGGCGGCAAGAAGTTGGGTTTAATAAAATCTAACATGAGACGGAGAGGATGAGATATGACCTAATAAGAGCCGGCACTGTAACTTCAATTTCAGGCCTCACCTGTGATTAGGCATCAGCCAGAAGTAGAGCCAGAAATATTCGCCTGGACTCGATTATTCATGACAGGTTTAGCTGAGTTCAGACATAATTTCACAAATATTTGCCTGGTTTAAATGAGATGTTTGGGTTTCTCATACATCGTCTCTGACTTGTGTCTAGGGTTTGGCCTGCACTTACTCCCACTTTACTTATTTTGCCCTGCTTTATTCCTTTTCCATATTTTTGTTACCTTAAAGAATGTTTAATCTGATACATTGGAGTCTCTCAAGTTGCTGGCACTCAGATTAAGTAGTAAGCGAAATGCACTAGTCATCAAAAGAATAGCTGCACAAATAGTTGCACCCAGAAGGAATCAACCGACAGGAGTGAAACCTGGTGGGTAGGTTTGACATTGAGAGACATGCCAATGATTCAAGTTTCATGCTTGGCCGCTCATGTGACAGATACGAGGATGAGCCTTACCGCTGTACCTGACTGACCCAACATCCATGGACATTCAGTGAGCAGTGATGCCCTCCATGAGTCATCTTGTTAGTGCCAACACCACTGGCAGACGGCTGCATGATGCAGGACTACATGCCCACAGACCGCTACGGTGACTGCCCTTAACACCACATCAACATCGCCAAAGACTGCAGTTGTTCGTGCCATGACTCAATGGCAGCAGGTCATCTTCAATGATGAGTCACGCTTTTGTCTTAGTGGAGACGACCAATGAAGGAAGCACCAAGATGAACAGTTTGTTGTCACACATTGCACGTCCAGAAGCCCTGGTGTCACTCCACCTCCATCCCTACCGAAAAACTGCAGGAGCTGTGTGAGAATATTCAAGCTGCATGGGATGGATTATCACAGGACACCATTAGGAACCTCTATGACTCCATGCCGAGATGTCTGGCATGTTGCGTTAGCAAACATGGCGGCCTGACGTCATACTGAGAGACACTACTTCTGTGTGTGTAGCTCTGTAAATATTGGCCATATCAGTCTAAATATATCATTATTATTGTTCCTGGTAACGTTTATCTTCCTTCCCAATAGCACTGCAATCCAACACTTCCTTCTGGGTACAACTATTCTTTCGATGATGAGTGTATTAACCGATTCAATAGAGAAGAGTTATGTGCAGCCAGAAGGTTGTTTGTAAGACATCAGAAATCATTTGACAATAATAATGTTTTATCAGGCGGTTGGCTGTGGTCAGGTCTAGTTGGGTTAAGACAGGGACAGATTTACTACGAGGGACGCTAATTATAGACAATCCACTGAACCTTTGTGATGGTGGGCGCAGCCAATTTAGAAGGTTATCTACTAAGGACTTTCTATGCAAATGAGTACTTCATAATTAACACAGGACCACATGTAACCATGTGTTTCACTCATGTGAAAGCCTGTTTCCACCAGGTAGGAGAAAACAGTCTTCTATCCTCAGGTTCAAGCTGTAGCTAATTAATTTTGACATTAATTTGACATAATATGTCAGAAAGTTGTGAATATAAGTGATTACTTTGGCTTTATATTTAAAAGAACACTCTGGCACTTGAAAACTCTTAAAAAATGCATATGCAATGAGGCACGGCTGCACATTTGCTTCCCTACATTCAAGGACAGCACAACAATATTTAATCAACTTCTGCTCCAGCAACTGGTACAGATTGTCTACAGGAGGGTTTTAGAGCTACATTTGCAAGAAAAATTAAGCGAACCTTTTGGAATGACTTGGATTTCTGCATTGATTTCTAAGAAACTGTGGTCTGATCATTATTATAGACAAACACAATCTAACTAGACCAATAACAAAAACACCGTTGTACTTTTCAAGCCCTTTATTGAGCATATTGAGGTCCACAGTGTAGGCTAGAAAGAGTAAGTGAACTCTAGAATTTAAGAACCAGTTGATTCCCCTTTAGCACCTTTGCCTCCACTGAACATTTCCTGTAGCTACAAATAAGATTTGCACGATATTAAGGAGCAATTTTGGACCATTCTTCCTTGCAAAGATGTTTCAGTTCATCAATATCTCTGGGATGCTGTACTTGCACAGCGCTCTTTAGGTCATACCCCAGCATTTCAATAGGGTTAAGGTCAGGAATCTGACTTGGCCGTTGCAAACCACAAATGTTCTTCTGTTTCAACCATGCTTTAGTTAATTTCCTTGCATGCTTTGGGTTATTGTTGCATCACCTAGCGTCTCTTCAACTTGAGGTCATGGGCTGCTGCCTTTGCATTCTCTCCTGTTGTTTTGATGCACCTGAATTCATTGTTCACTCAAAGATTGCAAGACACCCAGACCCTAAGGCACCCATGCAGTCCCAAACCATAATGCTCTTTCCGCCATGCTTCACAGTTGGGATGAGGTGTCGGCATTAGTGTCCCTTATCCTCGAACACAGCGTTGTGCATTTGAGCTAAACATTTCCACTTTTGCAGGACAGGCTGTAATATTGTTTTGGACAGTAGTGCCTACCTTTGTGGTGTCCTTCCATCAACACCACTCTTGTTCAGTGCCTTGTTAACCTTGTTTCAGGATTGCCCATTGTGCTCTTAGAGCGATCTTAACAGGATGCCCATTCCTAGAGTCTTGCATGTTCTCCATTTGATGGCTATTCTTCTAACTATGGATTGTTGTATACCCAGGATTTTAGCAATGCTTTTGTAGCCCTTCCCAGCTTCATGTTTTCATTCTGCAACACGTCTTTTGAGGTCTTCTAAAAGCTGTTTGCATCAAAGCATGGTACACATTAACCTTTCTTGAGAAGAACAGATTTGTCAGTAACCAGGCTCTGTGTGCTGCCTTTATATAATGAACAAAGCATCTTTGAAACCCAACCCATGTCCAGTCTCGTCTCTTGAATTGAACCATCGTTTTCCCAAACTTGCTCTCGGAGAAGTCATTAACACAGAGGTTCCATTACTTTTTCTCGCTTGCACTGTAGATGTTTACTCAACATGGTCCATGGTCTAACTGTTTGTGTATATGTAGTTAAGTTAAAGTGTGTTTGTCTGTATTTGTGACTTAGATAATGATCGGATTTGACTAGTCACCAATATAGAAATCCAGGCAATTCCAAAAAGTTCACCTACTTTATCTTGCAACTGTATAGGCTGTGTTTATGGTCAGGACATCACAAACAAAGCATGTAGGTTAGTTTCTGCATAGCTGATGTCTGTCCATAATAAATGTTTGGAAAGGACGTTCTGTCCCGTTTAGACAAGGACTGTTACACCTTCGTTGCCAGAGTCCTGTCTACAGACATCTGCAGACTGTTAATGGGATTGTGCCTGGCCCTCCATCAATCATTCCCTGCAGCAGTATCCTCTCGTTCCCAAACAGCAGGTGTGTTCTAACACAGAGACACATGGAAGCCATACAACCTGGAAGACATTCAGCCTTTCCTGACCAGTTTCAAATTATACAATTAGCGCCCCTGTTTGTCTGTCGGTTGAATTCTTCTCTGAAGCTTACATGGTCGTATCCTACTTTCATTCTACTTTTGTTCTGCTTGGGCTGCACTTACTCAACGTATACATGCCAAACCCTACAAGACTGGAATATCTTACCACAGCTATGCAGATGACACTCATCATCTCATCATCACTCATGACCCTGTCCCCAGACAAGTGCCTTGAGTACATCCCTACCTGGATAAGACAAAAAACTTTCTGCATTTGAATGAAGATAAAACAGAGATCACTTTATTCAGGAATAGCAATCAAACAGATAAGCTGCGTATCTGGAATCCAGAGCCTTAATATCTAAACACTAGTACACTACCTTGGTGTACTAATGGACTCTAATCTCAGTTTTAGCAGTCGTCTCAAAGCAGTCGTCAATCATTTCGTTCACCTTAAGAACATCAAAAAGATTACAGATTTCCTAAACCAGACCCGGAGAAACTCATCCACAGCTTATGATTGATCACTGTAATGGTCTCCTAACTGGAGTACCTAAACCAACAATCAAGCATCTTCACTTCATTCAAAATACAGCTGCCAGAGTTCTCACTAGGACTAAGAGGAGGGATCACATTACCCCCATTCTTAAAACCTTGCACTGGATACTAGTTTGTTATAAAATAGACCTTAGGCTACTATAAATGGCTGAATGGTGCAGGATCAGCATATTTATCTGATATGCTGCAGTGATATGAGCTCGGCAGAACTACTCTTAGATCATTAGGTACTAGTCAGTTAGTGCTGCCTAAGGTAAAGACTAAACATGGAGAAGCAGCGTTTAGCTACCATGCTGCTCTTAAATGAAGCCTTAAAAGGGCCTCAACACCAGACACTTCCAGGCTAAAACATTTGTATCTGAGCAGCTTTCAGCTCAGTTTAAAACACAATTAGCTCCACAACACTTCTATCCTGCAGCAGCACTTTTTATCCTAATGGATAATTAAACTTTTTAATGCAGTGTTTAATTTCCTCTTCTTTAAATCTATTGTTCAACCATGTCTTAATCATAATTTCTATTCTATTAAATTTTAGTCAAATTATCTTTGTGTTTTCTTATTTGTAAAGCACTTTGCATGGCCGCAGTGTATGAAAGGTGGTGCATAAATTGCCTTGTATTTTCATCCCCTAAACCCAGCTTACAATCTTTATATGGTTTAAACAAAAACATTCATAATTCATTTTTACATGGCCATTTCCCAATTTTTTCCTCATCTCTTACAACAAAACAGGCTGTTTTTGTTACTGCACCCATAAAACTGATATATGTAAATGACTTCTGTTCTGTTTGGCTGCCCTGCTTCGTGCCTCATTTACAAATGACGTTCAGACCGGGAGTCATATGATGCAGACAAGACAAATTTAAAGCTCTAACTTTATTATTCCTGCAGTGTTGCCTTTGTGCAATGTAATGTTTTCTCAAATCTGTGCACTATCATCTTCTTTTCTGGGCCTTATGTCTTATTTATGACTGTAAATGTGACATAATCATGACAGTCATGACAGTTGGGCTACACACAATGCCAACGCTAGCTAAGTAACTTAAATTAATGTCTTGTTTGTGCCCTTAAATTACTACATACGTGAGTGTTCTTGTGCTGTTATGTGTGAGTTTATTCATTAGCTCAAGCATACTGATTGGCTGTTTCACATTAACTTGTCGAGACGTTTGGAACTATTATCGCTAAGTTTCAAGTGAGTTGCAGGACTTTTGAAAATATGCATTCTGAGTTTCAAGCAACTTTCACAGCCAGTCAAACTTCTTATCCAGTCCGAATGTTGTACACAGTAAATGGAATTATGTTTCTGTATGCTTCCCTATAGACATTAACACTCTAACCTTACGTTCACACTAGCAGGAATCAAGTCCCTTAAGTTTGTCTCTTGTGGCTGTGTTCATAGCCACTCGTGTTGTCGTGTGGGGGCGTGTACAAGGTCCAGGAAAGCTAGTTAATGTTGAAAGCACATATTTGTATGGAATTTATATGGAAACCTTATTGATTGCATTAATGGCTAGAGTGACCTAACTCACTAGAGACATCAACTTTCTTCCGCCCTTCATTTTCCTTCAAGTGTATATGTGCAAAGATGCATCATATAAAATGGGAGGAAGAAGAAACAGCGGTTATGAGGTTCTCCTCCATGTTTCCCACCACAATGTTGAAAATAGAAACATAATGCCGGTAGGAACAAAATGTCCAGAGAGCAGAAGCTGGGGACCTCGGACCCCTGATCCTGCTCAACATATTCTTGGTTGGAAGAATTTGTTGGAGCCGATCATTTGCAATGTCACTTCGACAGCTTCATGATTCATTTGCATAAAGTGAGAAAATCTCATCTCGATCTCAAATCTCAACTTGTTGCTTGCTGCTAAATCGTGGCTTCAAATCACGTACTCCCATAGGAAATGACTGGTCGCTTGTCACTCAGTTGCCTGCAAGTGTGAACGTAAGGTAATGCTACAGTGTCTGCAGTATCAACACTAGTCATCACTTCAGCATGAGTTTGTGTGCTAAAGTGTCTTTATGGTTGTGACATCACAGACAACCTAAAATGGGCTGTTTTTGCGTCTTAGTTTGCATATAAAGACGAGTTTTGCAGCGTGCGTTAAAGAAATGGCATGTTTTGAAAGTTTAATGATGTTTGCGCAGTGCATCAAACTCTTTCATTTAAAAAAGGCAAAGGAAACTCTGTTTTCCTCCACGTGCTTTTGAAAGCAGTTATGAGCAAGAGTAATTGGCTGTGTCCTATCTCAGCTGTAATGCAATGCATGGGAAAAAATGCCGCCTCTGATAGCTGAAGACGCTGCAAATGTGTTTCTGGCTTTGACGCTGCCAATAAAAATGACTTCTATCAGCACTTACCAACCTTACAACCGTTCTTCCCTGGACGTGAAAGGAGCACAATACAAACCAAGCTTGCTTGAAAGAGCCAGACAAATAGATATATATATATGAATAGAATTAGACTGAAAATGTGGGGTTGTTTTTGTCTGTTTGTTTGTTTTGTTTAGTTTTTTTTTATGAGTGATATATTCCCTCTGACTTCATCTTTAGGTTTCCGGTGTGAGACTTTCTGTCAGAAATGTGTGAGTGCAGAAGGTACACCAGTGCTTTTGACATTTCCTTTAGGATCAGGTGGCCAGTGATCTGAGGCGAGCCTGCTTCTGTGGCTGTAAATCTCCCTTGCAATAAGAGGAGGGCCGCTGTTTAGCCTTTATGTGGCACTGGTGATTCACAGCGACGGGCTGATAACACATCGTGGCATTTAGTGCCCCCCCAGCTTAGCCGAGGCGCGCTCCGGCCTCCTTCCATTGGCTTGCTGAGCCTAACGCAGAGTGACACCGGATTTTTGTCCGCGCTCGCGTGACACACTGCTGCCAAACGGGGATCCGTCTTCACGTCGTCGAAGAGCGACAGGCATGGAACTGCCTCAAAAATACCCGCTCTAATGACAATCGTTCCTGCATCGTTTGGTAAATGGTTTTACTGTAGCAGACATGGGCTTGTTTACTGCGCAAATGTGTCTAATGAAGGTCTATGTGTTGAGTATGAAAATGTGACATGATTCAGTCTGCTGGGATTGGTTTAAACTGAACTGGACTTTCACTGAAATCCTCTTGCTTTGAGTGACCTTATACCTTATCTATGTTCAGTTCATTCATACAAACGATTGATTGAACGATTGAACATATCATTTTGTTACTGCCTAAACAGTCATAAACACAAGTGAGACTGTAGTGACAGTTTTACCCCATTTGAGCATAACTCAAAAACGCTGGCAAGTGCATGACTAGCAAATACAGCTTTTAAACAGCTACACACAAAAAAATCATAATAATTCTCATTAAAACACATGAAACGAAAATACAGAAAATGTGTTTCTGTAGTCACAATTCCTAATGTTCACACTGATTCCCAGAGTTTGGCATGTTACTTCAAAACAGTGGGATCTGCCTGCTTACCATGTGGCCATGAGGAACAGGTATGAAGTTTAACTTCCTTCCCTAAAATGTGGGGGTGTGGCTAAAATAGGGCTCCACCTACTAACTAAAGCTCTTTGTATTTCAGTATTGACATGAAAATGTGAGACAGCAAGTTTTTTTTTTTTTTTTATTAAAATCTAAATCTAAATCCAAAACATACACTCATTGCCAAAAAAGCAATTGCACAAATAGCTGCACCCAGAAGGAATCAACTGACAAGAATGAGAATTTTCACGCTCGGCTGCTCATGTGACGTAAGCAAGGACAGGCCTTATCACTGTACCTGACTGACCCAACAGCCATGATTGGAGACATTAAGCAAGTAGTGATGCCCTCCATGGGTCATCCTGTTAGTGTCAGCACCATTGGCAGACGGCTGCATGATGCAGGACTACATGCACACAGACTGACCGAATGACTGCCCTTAACACCACGTCAACATCAACAAAGGCTGCAATGGTGTTGTGCCAGACTGTCATGGAGACTGGCAGTGGGTCATCTTCAGTGACGAGTCCTGCTTTTGTCTTGGTAGAGACGACCAACGAATCCATGTGTGGAGGCACTGTGGTCAGCGCCAAGATGAACAGTTTGTTGTCACGCCTCACATGTCCATAAGGCCTGATGTCACTCCACCTCCACCCCTACCGCACAATCTGCAGGAACTGTGTGAGAATATTCAAGCTGCATGGGATGGATTATCACAGGACACCATTAGGAACCTCTACGCCATACTGAGAGACACTACTTCTGTATGTGTAGCTCAATAAATATTGCCCATATCAGTCTAAATGTATCATCATTTATTGTTGCTGGTAACCTTTATCTTCCTTCCCAATAGCATTACAGTCCCACACTTCCTTCTGGGTGCAACTATTCTTTTGACGATGAGTGTATTTTCAAAAAACAACACTGAATAAATGTAAAAAATGAAAAGTATTATTATTTAGACTCCTCCCAGTAGATAGTAGCCTATAACAAATCAGAAGACACATGTAGCTTTCACTGGTGGTTATGGATACTAAATAAAATGGCTATATTTGTGTTGTGGACAATGCAACCCCTGGTTCCTATAAGCACCACTGTAAAGAAATCAAAATCTGGAATCTCTTTGTTTAGATCTCACTGACAGTTTTAATAATGTGCTTTTTCACAAGCCAAGTGTTTGCCCAGAGGCACCCAAACTTTTGCATACAACTGTCTATTCAAAGCTCTTCGGACCTTGACATGAGCAAGTATGTAAGCACTTTCCCATAACGTTGTGCTAATCCTGCACACTATCCATCATTTACAAAGAGAGGTTATTTTATTCCAACTACATTCCTTCGCCCGCTGGCCTTGGGCCATAAAAACTCATTAAAGTTTCCACAGATGTGGAAAACAATGTCTGACCCAGTCCGGGCCAAGTGCGCAACACTACAGGACACGCGTAACAAATAGCCCGAAAAGTGCCCTGAGGACACGACTACGGATAAGCTCGGCAACTTCAGCAGAACGACTTGCGATCTCTTGCGAATTCTTGATTCTGAAGCTAATTTGCTGCATTTATGGGCATTTCCCTGAGCTCGCAGGGATTCAGGACTCGTTCTGTTTGTGATTGGAGCCGGAGAGAAGTTCATATCTGTCAGATGTGAGTGTTTACCCTTTGCCTCGCAAAGCTGCACCTCACAAGGCATTTTCGTCAAATATCAGGCCAGCTGACATAGGCAGTTAGTCACACACTGACTAACTCTGCCCTAAAAACCCGTAATGTTCAGGACCACCGGATGGAATACAGTCCGCTGCTACTCTCCCACGAATAGCACAAAGTGATCCATTTGAGTCACAAAAATGGAACGTTTTAGCGAGCTTTTTTTGTTGAACATGTTATATTAAAAGTGTCTAGAAGTATGTCTACACTGCGAAAGTTTGAGTTACATGTTTTGGCAACACATTCTCTAAAGACATTTCAATATGTCATTTTTCTGCACAAAATAAACATAAAATATACAGTGTGCCATAACTTTTGCACAGGCAAAGTTTTATGTTGTTTCCCACATTATGTTAAATTCAGCAAGAATAAACAGTTATGTTGTATTCAAGTGTGCAACAATGCGTTCTCGGCAGAAGATGTGTACTAAGGGTGACACAAACAAGTCAACTAGTCAACTTCACTGCTTGGTCAGTGTCAACTAGTCGCTAATCACATGATTATAACACTAACAACATAGACGCCTGAGCAGAGCCTGGTCGTTTGGGGTCCGCATCTCCATTTTCTGAAGGTTAGCAAGGCGATCCAGGGATTGTTGGGAAGGACACCTTGTGCTCTACTGAGATGTGGATTTTGGCTTTGTTCCAAAATTTCCCCACCAATCTACAGAGCTTTAAGGATCAGGTATTGAACATTGATATCTTCAGTTATCTGAAGACTACAACAAAAACCTCATGTGCCTTTGGAGAGGGAGTGTTACGCCCTGTAATCCTGTAAAATCTGACATTGGTTCCTCTTATTTCTCTGGCTCCTCTGGTTCTCCGGACCGCTGCCATCTCTGCAAGGCTGCCTAGGGTGTGCCTATAGTCGGATACAAATTTTTGAGGCACCCAGGTCCGCATCTCTAGTTCCCTGAAAGCTAGCAGTGTGATCCAGGGCTCTTTGGAAAGGGCACATAATGCTCTACGACATGTGGAGTTTGGCTTAGTCACAAATTTTTGTCACTTGTTGCAAAGCATTCCCATCTCCTGTGGTTTTATTCATGACATCATCAGCGATTAGACAATGTTGGACTTACATCACATCAGTGTCAACTTTAAAAAAAGGTGGAAGTTGGGTAACCCCTAATGCGGACTTATTTTCAAATGTAATTTGATCTGTGATTTGTTAATATAGAAAAGAATAACTGATCCATTTGAGTCATAAATATGAAGCACTATTGCGTGAACTATTAAAATCAAAATATACAAGTTTCATTACAAATTATAAAGTAGAAATTAAAGACCTATAGATCTATATTCTGTTGTAGAAGTAATGAAATCAGCTTTCCCCCTTAAACCACCTGGGGGAATCCACACTTCCACAGTTTTATGACAATCTTAGTAATAATTTATCAGTTAGATAATAAAGATAATAAAGGTAAAAAGGTGCTAAAAGTAATATAGGAGACAGTTACATTTAGTAGGTTGGTCGAAAAGTAAGTCCTGGTTTGAGTTACAGTTTGCAATGCTGGTTACAGTAATGAAATCAGCTTGAAATAAAAGTTCAGTACTAAAACCGATATAAAGGATGGGTATGTTCACCAGGCTTGTTGACATGTAAAGATTGATGTGGCAAATAAGAAGTGAGTACTTTAAGTGAGTTTTGAACAACCGAGCACTGAGCCACTTTTGGTAACTAGTAGTAAACGAGTGTGAAGAAGATTTTAATGGTTGAAAGAACCTTAATCTGCTTTTTCAGGTTCTTCCTCAAGCCTTTGAACTTTTAAAAAAGGCTCCTCACATTCACACATCCATTCTTTTACAAAATAGTTTTCTGAAGAACCATGCATTGAAAGGTTCTTTAGGGAACCAAAAGTGGTTCTTCTATGGAACTGTGCTTTGCGGTGGCTTATTTTTTAAAAACACAGCACATGTTGGAGATCTGGTTGGAGCTATAAGGGTTTTGTAGTAAAAGCAAAGGTCATTTTAAGAACCACCACAACTGAAATAGCCATTTGAATGCTTAAGAGGTTAAATGACTGTAGTCCTGGTTGGCGCTGTAGTTTGCATTGTATGAAATTCAGAGTTCAGAACTTCAGCGTGTTTGTGCACCAGGTTTGTTGAGACTCTAGACTATATTAAGGTGCCAGAAAGGGTTATTTGGAGCAATGCTATGGAATGACCACCTTGGATTCCCTGAAGAATTCTTCAACTGAGTGGTTTTCAATCAAACTTCTTATTGAAGAACCATCCACTGGCATTGCGTAATAGAACATTTTTTGGAACTTTTGATGGTGATGGAGATCTGGTCGGATCTGTAGCTTTGTTGTTATGGTAAGGCAATTAGATGAAGTAGAAGACAGCAAGACCAATACGTCAATACTCCAACATAATATAAGACTTTAGGCCTGGCTGGAGATCTGGATGGAGCTATAATTTGCACTGCACAATAATCACATTGGCTAGTAGAACCTCAGACGCTCAGTATTAGATGCACTAAACACTAAAAATAATATAAAACAATTAAACATGGGTGGAGTTTAGCAGGTTGTTCAAGACTGATGTTCTGGATTTACAACTTTCTAAGATTCTAGTCCTGGTTGGAGATCTTACTGGAGCTATGGCTTTGTTGAAGCTATGGCATGCATTGCACATTACAGTATAGGAAACATACAATTCAGGGAAAAGGTTTAGTCCTGGTTGGAGTAATTGAACTACACTGAAAGCTATGACATTCAGTTCAGTGTTGGATGTTCCACCTATTCTAAAAACAATGTAAAAGATGCCCTGGTTGACTGAGAGCCCTGATTGCAAATCTGATTTGAGCTATACGTTTGCAATGCGTGTACAGTGATAAAACCAGCAAGAGGAAAGTTCTAATACAGAAGTGATGTAAAAGAGGTTAAAGTTTTCATCGCATGGAACAGCAATGAAATCAGTAGGACAATCCAGTGCTGAGTACAAAAGGCAGTTGTATTTACCGGGTTGGTTGAGGCTGTAGTCCTGGTTGGCGATGAGGAAGAGGAATTCCTCGCAGGTGTTGTGGTCTAACAGTGGACTGTCCTGGATGCAGAGGTCAGCTATGAGGGCCACCGCTTTCTGACACACCATGTCATGCTCCTTCCCACCGGCGCTCATGCTCCCAGACACATCCTCAGCTCCAAAGGGATGCGCTCGATCCACAGCCAGCTCTCTCTCTCTCTTTCTCTCTCTCTCTCTCTCTCTCTCCTGGCTCTGTGCACGATCAAGTCTTCTGAACTGAGATTTTGTACTCGTGTGTCTCTTTGTGTGTGTATGAAGTGTGTGTATGTGTGTTCTGTGTGTGCCAGTGTGTGTGTCCAAGTGTGCGTGGGCTTAATGATTCATTCGTGCCCTCAGGTATTCCACAGACACAATTATTGCATCACATTAAAATCTGGAGCAATAGAACAGCAACAGATGAGCCCGGCAGCGCGGGACGCAGGCAGCGATTAGTCGGAGCCGAGCGTGTGCCCCCCTCCTGCGCCCCCTCCGACTTCTCCCCTCCCTGCCCCTCCTCCCCATGCTAACTAATGAAAGGTCTCTCCTCCTCAGCAGTAGGCTTGTTTTTCTCAGGTCAAGCCGTCCCTCCGTGCCCGCGTCCCCCTTGGCGCCTGTCCCCAGAGCTCAGCACCCTGCTGCACTGGCGGAGCATGTTTGTTTTCATACATTTTGAGGACAAAAGCGTCCTGAGAACACAGCGTTAATAAAATAGTTGTGATATTGTCAAAGTTTCTTTATTATGTTTATATTTTTATTGGTTTTACCAATGCCCCCCGTATCATTGTTCCAGCCATAGAAATCCAGAGTTGTCATTTTGATCTGGTGTTTATATGTACTGATATATAATTTATAGTTGGGTCATGTAATAAGTCAAACAAGCGATTGCACAGTAAATCGCGATTAATCGCATGAATGGCTTCCATTTTAAACAGAGAAAACCTTTCTTCAGGGTCAAATTTGAGCAATAAAGGCAAATGTGAGTAAGCATAATTAACTATGCAAACAAATGCGATTAATCGCAATCAATTACAAAGCTATTCAACAGGGCTTTCAAACCATTTAAATAATTAATCGCAATTAATCCGATTTATCTTATTCACTCAAATTTAGTTCTCAATCGCCTTGTTTCCAATTTTCATCACAGTCTAGCTAAAGCAACATTGGCTGTATGTTCCATCGAATAAGTGTGTATATCATATACATGAATCATTCTCTCTAACTGGTCAGAGTTCAAAACTTTTCTTCATTTTTTGTCTCTAACAAAACAGTAATACCATTACCGAACCTTTTTCTAGTTTTGCTAGTGACAATTCTAGCTCATTTTGAGGACAAAAGTGCTAGCCTTTACATGACTAGCACGCACACACACACACATGAAATCATATTTTTCATTGAAACACAAAAACGTTGATGTCTTAATTGCAGAAAATATGTTTCAGTTTTGACAATGAATATATTTTGTGTATATATGTTATTTATGTTATTTATTGTCACGTCCTGTCTAGTCTGTCCCCCGTTTATTTACGTTTTCCCTGGTTTTACGTTTCTGTCTTGTCACTTCTATGTTTCTTTTGTTGTCCCATGCCTTGTGCTGTTTGTTTTGGTTATTGCCTCTCCTGTCTCCACCCCCTCACCTGTCCCTAGTTTGTAGCTCCGCCCCTTCCCAGGTGTTCCTTGTTAGTCCTTGCAGTTTTATATTCCCTGTGGTTCCCTTTGTTCTTGGTTTGTCTGTTAGTTGTTTCTGTGACCCTGTTCCTCTGTAGTGTTTTGTTTCTTAGTGTCTTTGCTTTTTGTTTTTTCCCCTGTTAGTTTATTTAGTCATTAAACACTTGCACTTGCATCCTGTCTCCTCGTTGTGTCCCACTGTTACATTTATTATATGTCCATATTTTATTTATTGTTGCTGTCAGAACAAAATCTGTACCTCCATTTAGAGATTTTCTTGTACAGAATTTTAAAAGCACCAGCTTCACTCGTAAAAATTGATGAAGAAATGTCACAATAATTGGTCCAAAATTACGTGTTCCTATCCCATCCATTCCATGTTCTTCCTTCTTGTGTACATTAGAGTTTCTGCTCTCATACTGTTCTGCTCGCATGTCTTGTTTGAGAGTTCTCCACTTTATTATTGTGTTTGTTAGTTTGCTGTTCATTAATTTATATATATACACTTATATACACTTATTTTCATTAAGAAAATCATCAAATCATAGACATATGACTGTATATGTGGTTCTGAGAAAAGTTTAAGCTAGACTGTCATTACTGTAGCTGTCGTTTCTTAGTCACTCAGTCTCAGTACAGGCTTTTTCATTGTTTGAGGTTTTCGCTGTTTTAATTTACATGCTGTATTGACAGATTTGACTCTGCACTTCTGATTTTTTACTTCTGTTTCAATATCAAACACCCATTAAAAGGATTGGGTGAAATATTTTTTTTCTGCAAAATATCACTCAAATAGTTTTCATCAAATTTAAAGGAGATGATGTAAACAAACATGCATTTTCCTTGGCAGTTCACATACATGTTACCTGTCACTAGATATTCTATTTGAGAAATGATGTAGCGTGAAGTCTCTGCTGTTTCAGCATATTTTCCTTCTATAATCTATATGCTGCCAGCCCTAATAAAGTCACTGCGGCCTCTGCTGTTTCCAGTGTGATCTAATAGCGAACACCATGGTGGACGTAAAAGAAGAATAAAGGTGCCATCACCGGATGTCAGGTCTCCAGTGGACCAGTTTTATGATGTTTATGAGCAAAGATGGTTGAGGCTCCGCACCAAAAAATGTGCCGATGAATGATTCAACAGTTAAATGGCCCAGTTGTCCAAAATGTTACGACACTATTTTCAAAACTATAAATAACCCAATACTACAATAATGCATTGTAGCCTATGTAGTTACGGATAATGAGCCTTAAAATGCGATAAGTCTGGAATTTTAAAGGGATTGCAAGGATTACTTGCACTCTTTACTATGCATAATGTCATCAAAGGACTCCAGAGAAAAACTCGGCGCATAAAGGACAAGGCCAAAAATTCATCCCTGAATCCCTATGATCTTCAATCACTCAGACAGCACTGAAATAAAAACCGGCCTGTTTCTGTGATGGATATTGTCACGTGGTGTCGGGGATACTTTGACAAGTCATTGTCAATAAACACTGTTTTTCACTGCTTCCACAAAGTTAAGATGGTACAGCGGAAGTCATTTATCAACATCGTTCAGAAACACCGCCGTCTTCACTGGACTTCACTTCACTTCGACTTCAACTGAAATTAACTGAAGTCAAGTGGAAACTTGTATTGCGGTCCAATGAGTCAGTAGTCTTTCAGATCGCTTTTCTGAAATTATTGTCATTGTGTTCCATGAGCCAAAGAAGTAAACCACCATCCAGGCTAGTATTTCCTGAAAGCTCACAGATGATTCTTCAGGAGAAAAGTGACTATCACGCTGAAAAGTCTCTCCTTAAGATGATTTAATGGTACATACTTACTGTGGGAAAACTGGGCCCAGATTGTTACCAGCGTAAAGTTCAAAAGCCAGGGTCTGTAATGGTAAGCGGCACCAATAACTCAGATACATAAAAAAAATTTGAAGTAAAAAGAGCATTGCAGTTTGCTAAAGATCACATGGACAAGTCAAAAGGCTATTTTGGCTGAGACCAAAATAATTATTTTTATTTAAATAAGAAACAATGTTTAAAAACGGAAAACACTCAATTCCAGAATAGGAACCTTAACCCATCTGTGAAACATGGCGGTGGTAGTATTATGGTTTGGGCCTGTCTTTCTGCAGCTGGGCCAGGATGGCTTTTCATCATTGATGGAACAATGAATTCTGAATTAAACCAGCAAATTCTAAAGGAAAATGTCAGGACCTCTGTCCGTGAGCTGAATCTCATGAGCTGAATCACAGGAGTCATGTGGTAAGACAACGACCCTATGCACACAAGTTGTTCTACCAACGAACTGTTAAAGAGAATGTTTTGGACTGTACAAAGTCCTGACCTTAACCCTCAGAATTATTGTGGAGGGACCTGAAGTGAACAGTTCATGTGAGGAAACCCACCAACATCTCAGAGTTGAAGTTGTTCTGCTAGGAGAAATGGTTTAAAATTTCTCCAAGCAAACTAAACTGGAAACGTTTAATTGCAGTTAATGCTGCACCAGGGCGTTAGTGCAGATACTAAAAGCGAAAGTCCAAACTCTTTTGCCACTCACAGATATGCATAGTAATATGGAATAATTTTTTTCTCATTTGTTTAGACGGGTTATCTTTATCTATGCCTAGGACTTGTATGAAAATCTGATTATGTTTTAGGTCATATTTATGCAAAAATATAGCAAATCTTAAACGGTACGCAAACGTTCAAACATCGGTGTATATTTACAGCGCCAAAAACTTTTCAGGTTCCTCAAAAAATGTGGTTCCTAAAAGTTGGGAATAAAGCCAATAAAGTAACTACCATATGGCAACCACCCACCTAAAACTTCACATAAACATTTTGTTCCCTTTGGCTCCTGTCTGAGACCCACAGCTGAGGCCTTGAGATCACATTGGGACTACAGCTAATGCTTTTTTAACACTTCATTATTCACTTCTGTCAAAGTAGAAGAGAACCCACACACTTTTTTTATTCCTTTTATTCCCTGATAAGTTACACTTGCCAATTTGCTTTGACTGTAATGTTCTGTACCCATTTAAATGTTTAAATCTCACTGGGAGCTTTGGATGAAATATATAGCAATTTAATAGTGTTCAAGACAATAGAATTAATTCATAGCAGTCTCAGGAGTGCCAGTCTAATCAGGCATTTCTGCATGGTTAATTTTATATGCCGCTTCTCCAAAGACTAGCTTGTGTAGAAGTTCTATTGACGACGTGAGATGTAGAAATCATTGCTGGCTTGTAGAGATCTTTGCTCTTACTTGAACTGCTTTCTTACTTAATGAGGACAAAATCAGTTCAGCCAGAAGAAGCTTTCTTCTTCAAAGGAGTCAGTTACAGTTTCCAGCCTCTCATAACTGACAGGTTGTTTCTTTTTTTTGCACTTTGCCACTGCAGACCCTGAATGACCCCCAATGACCACCTTCTTCTTTAAGGCAACAGTCACGTCATATAGAGTGATATAGAAAAGTATCTCCGCAGGACATAATTGTTACTTACATCAAATTACTGTGTCAGATATAGACATTGAGTCTTGAGATATTGTGCTATTAAGTGACTTTTTTCCATGGCAGGGCCATTAAGCAATCTCCACTCTGAACTTCACTTGATGCGCCCCGCTGGATTCAGAACAGCAGGCCTAATGACATGCCTATAGCATGCCTGTACTTACTTTTAGAATGCTATTACTCAGTTGGGCCTGTTTGATTTGACCAAATTTTATATGATTTTCAATTTTTTTGATTTTCATTGTTCCCTCACCAAAACACCCAGCATGCATTTCGCAAATACAAATACTGCACACTGCATACTATAATAGTACATACTGCATACTGCCCCCTGTGTGTAGTATGCAGTACAGTAACACGTTTTGACATACAATGTAGTATACTATTACAGTCACATGACCATTTACCTCACATCTCAGAGCTGTTATTACTGTATTCACTGTTTAGAGCTAGCAGCTGTTAACGCTGCTCAGTTTACTTGAAATACGTTTAGCCTAGCTGTTAGCTGCCCTCAGCTATTTCACTCTAAAACTGATCCTCTGAAGTGAGTTTATCTTTTATTAAACTTCAGACCTGTATATTTTAACTTTCTGAAGTTCATTCTGATCAAAATATACCCCACTACAGTTACTATACTCATATTTACCTCAGAGCTGTTATTACTGTATCCACTGTTTACAGCTAGCTGCTACTAACGCTGCTCAGTTCAGTATTTTTGAACATATTTATTTACATTAGTTTATACATATGAGCTTTTTTACCCACTGCTTTTACACACTGATTGTGGCTCTATATTTGTCTCACTGGCAAAGATTGGAGTTTGGCTATTGAATTTAAAAAGTAACCTTCCCAATATAAACAACACTGACAGTTTTTTTTAACTTTCTAAAGGTTACCTTTTCCAAGACCTCCATCACAACCCTACACCATGACAGACGCTGTTTTTGTGGTCTTGTTTAGATGGTCCATTTTGTTTTTGGTCCAGAGCACATAGCATCCATTTCTTCCAAAAAAGACCTGAAGTACTCATCCATCAGAGCACAATATACCATTCCATCCCAAATGCCTAGACAACTTGATGGAGTTTCAAGACACAGTTAACGTAAGGCTTCCTTTTGGGGCAGTAAAGTTTAACTGCCGATTCTTGGTTCATATTTGCTCCTAAAGGACAAGGCCTTTCCTGGATGCTGCTTTTGTGCCAGATCATGAGTACAGGCACATGTTGGCGTGACCTGTTTCATTATTTGAATTGCCCTGTCCCAACTTCACTGGGACGTGTTGCAGGCCTGAATTGCAGGAATGGATGAATATTAACAAAATACAAACTATTTCTTTTCAGTGTGGAGTTACACAAAAAAATGCTAGCATGATTGTGGAATAGTGAGAGATGCAAACATGATCCATGGCATGGCAAGGACTGTTGAGCTGGTTTCAACTTCATGCAAATTACACACAGGTGCTGTTCAGCGCTGACCAGTCAAGCAAAAACAAAATTGCATTGTCCATGCCCAACAGTGGATGTGCCCACATAGTTCTGTCTGGACTATATGGACTTTAGTAGGGTGATACATATAGACCCTGTCCAAAGATTAACAAGTATCTTCCAAATGGCAACTTTACAGGAGAGAGCAAAAACCTAATTTGATTTGAATGTAAGTCAATGGAACCAGACTGACTTCCAGTCAAATTCTAAGCCATTTTTGTTGGTCCATCCACATGTTCACACAGTGTGAACAGCAGCTGCTATGTTCAAATGATGCATAAAAGTAAAAATCAGCAAAAATGGATATTCATGGTTTTCTTTGGACAGCCACAATATCTTTGTTGTTGGTTGATTGTGTGATTATGTAGCCAGCCGACATCCTGAACTGTACTGAGATTTCCAAGTAACCTATTTGTATTGTAGACAGCTACACCTCAGGCACAGGTGAAAAGGAAGCAGAGGGAGAAGTCCTTGCCATGTGCAATGAAAACATACCATTAAGATTCTTAGTTACATAGTCAAAACTTTCATAACAGTCACACTTGCAGATTTAGGAATCTGATTAAAGATCTGAGGGTGATAAAATTATGACATTAATTCATAATATTCATCTAGGTTTTGATCTGATAGGACATTACCTGCATAAAAACGCTGTTAAAACAACAATGCAAACAACAGATATCAGGTTTTTCAGTTCGGATGTCTGCGTAGCGTGTGACACACTGCAGGGTGTTGTTGGTTCTCATGAAAACTTTCTCCTGACTGGCCTGAATTGATTGTGAGAAGTTAGAAATGACAGGCATTAATGGCTCTGTCAGAGAGAAACCGTTTGGTGACACTTCAGTTATTCATGCTCTCTTGTGCTGCTGACGATTTTCTCCAGCTATCCGGCTCTCTTTGTCACTTTCCATTTCAATCTCAACAGTTTTGGGCTTCAAATAGACCTCACTTTACCTTAGGAGCATAAGCCCGAGTTTCATCAAGGTCAACCTTATTCAGGCGACAGTGACTCTGGTCAGAGCTAGGTTGCCATAAAGTATACAGTTGCATGCAAATGTTGGGTCATTGTTTATCAAATTACACAATTTGTTCATTTTCTAGGTGATAAGAACTTCAGGCCAACACTTTATAGAACTAACTTAAATATGGCATAATTTAATGTAGAATTATTTATTTATTTTTCTTCATTTAACATCTTGGACAAATAATAAAATGGGCCATGAGCAAGTAAGGCATTATTCAAACTGCCAGCCATATCTGGAATGGTATTTGATAGTCTGGATAGCAACAAAGCACATGCAATCATTTGAAGGTGGTTTGAAATACCAATACCAATATTCCAATTGGATTTTTATGGATGCAGCTCCGGTTCCAGCTTGGCCATGAATTCAGCTTTAGATGCAATGCTATGTCAGGTTTTTGTGTATACAACAACCTTCAGACATCTGTCCATGGTGTTGAAATACTGAGTGGTTTATAATAACAGCAATTAAAAATCCATTTCTTAGTTTATATGAACACATCATTCCAAATTCGAATGGGTTCACCTTTATGAGTGGCCAGGTGTTCTGTGTCATTTCTGAAGTTCTGAAGTTTGGACTGTGTGTGAATCCTCTGCTAGGAGGAACTGATAAGATCATCTTTGGCATAAAACAATAAAAGGAATCACGGAATATGAAATAATAATTCCATTTGACAACATATAGTGTTTCTGTGCATGCAAAATTGTGCAGAAAGCCATAAGTGTTCCACCTGAGGGCTTTTCTGTTAAACTGCAGAGCGTATCTTGACATTGTGAAACACTGTCTTTGTCCTATAAAGCCTGTTCTGAGGACTGATACGGTATAGGCATGGGATATATAGGCAAAATCCCTATATCAGCCTGTGGGTTGAGCATCTCGTGTTATCTATAGAGACGTTTTCATTATTTACTAAGAACGTCTGGTAACAGTAAGGCACTCCATATGTAGTACTGCCTTTCTGGCATAAAGCAGAAGCATCTCGTGCTGGAAACAGTAGTTAATTACACAACTTTCTTATTACAAGTACAATACAATAGCTATAACATATTTACAACTATATTATTACACTATTATTATTATTTTAAAAGATTAATAGCATAGTTAATCACTATAATATACATGTCATTAGTATTAACACTATAGTGTTACTATATCAGTACTTAATGGAACCCCTGTATAATTTTTTGGTGTTTAACTTAATATGAGGTACTGCAATACTGCCATAAAGCAGAAGCATCTCAGGCTGGAAGTTATTTAGTTATTTATACAACTTATTACAAGTACAATACAATAGCTATAGCATAGTTACAACTATGTTAGTAGTAAAAAATAGTATTACACTTAAGCTTAAGCTAGCATAGAAGCCCACTAGTCCAAAATGGGGAGTCTCTGTCGGTCAGCTGCATGACTCACTGTAGGTCAGGTGCAAAGTTTCTGTTACTGACACCATGAATAACACCATGCTATTAAACACCAGCAGAGTCTGAGATGCAAGCTTGACTGAACAAGGTGCACAGCAGAGACAATACATTTATGGATGGATCAAGTATTGGTGTCAGAGCACAAGACCACACCCACCGACCCATTACAATCTCAGTACAAACTGGAAATGGTCATTATTTGAAGCTATGTGACATAGGTCAGCCATTACTACTGTTACATTATTAACCATAGCTATAAGCCAGGCCTTCTGTTCCCCCTAGCCTGGTACAGCACTAGCACTACTTTACTTTATATTGCCCCCTTTACAGATATTAAGTGCAACTTTATCATCATCAGCAAGTTTATATCATCTTCTGTACTATGTTTTATCAGCTCTGGGACGGTGTCTAGAGCTTTGGACACAGTTGCAGCTAAAGCAAAGCTCCTCTGCCCACCCCAGTTAAACAAAGTGAGTCAGCTAAGGATGCATCACTGTAGAAGAAGCTCTGCCACTTTGTGTGTGAACAGCTATCCGGTGAAAATGTGCCATCAGGGCAGCTGAGTAATCAGTGCATCTCCCAGCCGAGTGAACGCTGTTTGAAACCTTAAGGCTACTCCTTTTGGTGTTCCTTACGTAAGCAGTGAACACTGGCTTTCTACATCAGGACAACATTTAAAAGCACCTAAATCAGTCTCTACATCAGTGTACAGTCATGTTTGATACACATTGTGCTCTATGTGAAATACTGTACCATTATAAACGGCTTGAACAAGAGTGGCCTGAACAAGCAGAACAAACTTATCAGGAATGCTGGCCTCTGTTGTAGGAGTTAAGCTGACCTCTCTGGAGGCTGTGACAGAACAAAGGACTCTCAACAAGCTGTTAGCCATCTTGGACAATACCTCGCACTGCCTGTATACTACACTGGAAAAACAGAGGCTGCTACAGCTGCGCTGTGAGATCTTTCCTATCTGCTGCTATACGGCTCTACAATCAGTCTCCATACTGCAAGGACAGCACTGATCTCCTGCCGTCTGAACTGTGCCGAATCGATCATAACTCATCACTATATATAGACTGTTGTTAATTCAGACTGGGCTATATATCATAATCTGCTACTGCAATGGAAGTGAAACAGCACTTTCACGATGTACTTACATATGTTTATAGTCGCCGAGTATTAACCTCATTCCATCTACAGCCACAGCACCTGCTCCAACGTAAATACAACCAATCTGTCTTATATGCTTATGTGCATATAGACACATGTATTAGCTTATGTAAAGGTAATAGATATACATTGTTTCTATTTTTGTATATACTATTTAATACTATTTAATACTATGTCTATTCTAATTTCTGAGTTATCTGTCTATCTGTCTATCTATCTATGTAACTTAATAATACTGGTTATTTGAAAGCAGAACACAATATACAATATTGTTCATATAACTTGATGGAAAACTGGATACAATCATTTCCAGATTGTCCAGAGTGAACTGCATTTAAAAACTCCTTTGATCATTCAGTGATGCTATTACTTTTGTTGATCTTCACAAATTATGACCACGCTTCATTATGATCAATTACCCAGTACATTTCAGCGATGCTGCATTATTTTTAAGCAGTCTATCGTTTATCATTTAAGCCAAATACTTTAGCGAATCCACCCTTGCAAAAAGAAAAAGTCACCTGAATTTCATATGTGAAATAAACGTGTGAGTACTTATAACCCCATGTGTTTTGCACACTTCACATCTGAGCTTTCCGTAAGGGCAGTGCTGAGTATATACATTTTAACTTGTTACCCAGCTGAACATTATTCTCTAATAAGACACCCCTTTCTCCCACTAGCACTTTGCCACACCAATAAAATTGCCAGGTCTAACCTGCTCACCCCATTAAAGGGAGTCTTTCTACACCCCTGAGTTATATCAAGTATGCCAAAGCTTAGCCCTGAACTTAGCTTAGAGCTAGCCAGAAAATTAGTTGTAGCTTGGCGGACATTAATATCAGACCCTTAACATGACATCACTTTAGACAGCAGTAATGTAGTTAATTAATCAGTCAAGGCTGAAGTTGCTAATTATTGCAATTTTACGATCCACCTTAAATTAAGTCAACATGTTGGCATGGGGAAATCACTGGTACATTGTAATTAAGTATTGTTACTGCAACCAGTGATACATACCTACATAGATACTTTGACAATACTTCTCAGGTCGCATTAGTTCATTCCTTTTTTTGTATTAATTATACAAATAATTATTAAAAAGTATAATAAAAAGTATTTTATAGGAAATTTTACACCCCAAAGTTGGCATTTTACAGCAGTGACTAAAGGTACAGAGTCATTTAATTTCAAAGGGATATTTTATTTATTTATTTACTTATTTGGTTGAAACTGCAACTCAGAAGACAAACCTTTCAGCATTGAGTAAAATATGTGTATTTCATTGTTGAATACTGTTGCTCATGTAAAATTTGCATTGACTAATTAAAGAATAATTAGGAACTGAATAGTTAATTACAGGATAAGGATGAACTAGTGCTTTACTAAATTCCCCGTGAAAAATGACAAAGACGGATAATATTTTGGCAATTTCTGCGCCAGTGAACAAACACACATCTACTCTTTCCTCACAGTAAGGCAACACAGCAGTGACAGTTGTGCACTGTGACGAATGTATTGTCTCCATGGCTCAGTGAATTGGAACTTATTCTGACAGTGATCTAATGATTCCTTTGGGTTTGCATGCTAGCCCAAAGGAAACAGTCGTACAAGTATTAAAAACCTGTACTGAGGCAAATAAAGGCCCAAACTCTGCTTAGATTACTGTCCTCATTTGTTGGCCTAGAAAACAGGTTTTAAAACAGGCAGAAATATGGTTCATTTCTTTTAACTGAGAATAAATGTGTTAATCACGTGTCAGTTTGGTAACTACGCAATGAGAAAATCCATACAGTCCTAATACAACCTTGTAACTTTCCAGTTTTTTTTTAGTTTCACAGCGTTTGAAAACACCAGTTACGACCAAAGTCTTTATAATGCTTTATAATACTAGACATAAGCCTTTGGAACTGTACATAAATGTTCATAATCACCCACATAGACTGTTTTAACACAACAGTATAAGGCTTCATAGCACATTCATAGCAAGTGAGTGCATTATAATTTATATACAGTATTTTTCCTGTTATTAACATCTATCATAAAGTCTAATAACTAATGTTGTGTTCATTTGCATAATGCTTCATAATCTAATGCTTCATTATCTAATGTTCCTCAGTATCTTGTAAGTGCACGTAACTTCTTATGAACACCTATAAACCCTCTTTACAGACTGTACGTGATGTTATTGATCAACTCTATGAATTAATGCATTATGTGAATGAATGTATTAAGCTTTTATGATTTAATGATTTAATGATTTAATGATATTATGAGATTTATCAGTCTCAACAATAATATATATATGCAAAGCTATACCAGTTTATATGTGTGATTGTAAACATTTATGAACAGTTTCAAAAGCTTATGTCAAGCATTATAAAACATTATGAATGCTTCATATATTTCCATGGATGTACTTTATGTACATTATGGATACCTGACTCATAGAAGGTGTTACCAAATTTAATACATTAATGTACAATACCTTGCAAAAGAGCATCATTCATTTATTGTATGTACAATAAAATCAATAACTTGTACAATTCATGCACAAGCCATTCATTTCAGACATCCAAGGTTTTATTAGGACTGACAATATGGTTCTATCGCAGGTGTGGTCTGCTGTAAAAATACATACTGGAGGTTGTTAGGGTGAATTTCTTGGTTTTGACATGGAAATGAGCGTGCCGTGTGAGAAATCTCTGTGAAGTGATGAGACCAAGGCTGCAGGTGCTTAATCGAGTGATCCCGTGGCAAAGGAAGCCAGTTATTCAAAGCCATGCTAATCAACATCACTCTTTCAAACATGCCCAAAGGCACAGATGTGTGTGAGAGTGGTGGGTGTTGGGGGGGTGGTGGGGTTATGGGGGGGCAAGCTTGCTTAAATCAAACCATAATCTTAAGTCCTCTTTCAGGTGTGTCTGATAGGAGGTGTTGGCCTTCTACTTCTATATTGAATAATAAGATCACATTATGCCCTTCTATAAGATAACATTACACCACTAGTCCACTTGGTCAGACTCTGAAGATGAGTATAAGCAGCAGCTGTGATGGCAGAACAACTGAACATGTTAGAATAAGGCAGAAATGAACAGAATACAATACAGGTGGAAAAGACGGATTGTGAAATGCTTTACAGACTGACTGGAACGAAACAACATTCATATTAATCTGGCAAATAAATAAAGAGCTGGCTTTGATATTGCAACAGTTTTAACAGTTTTATCACAGGGAGTCGGGTCTGGACGGCAGGGCAGGCCTATGTATATATCTTTCAGTGTTAATGGTGCATTCAGACGTGCAGGTTACTCAAGGCACGGCAATGAAAACACATCCGTACTGTTACACGCTAAGGCTTTTCAACTTACCAAACTAGATAGTCGTTTTCGTTTTGGTCAAGAGAACACAAGGTTCATTCTTCACATTAAAGATGGACTCGTCAGACCACAACAAGCATTTCCGATGTGCATTAGTTCATTTCAGATGAGCTTAAACCCAGAGAAGTCTTGGCTTTCACTGTGCACCACTAGTATTGGCTTAGCCTTCATTTGTGGATGCAGTGTCAAACTGTGTTTATGGACAATGATTTGTGAGAGTATTCATTTCACCAAGCTCATGTGGTGAAATCTGTCACAGAAACATGCAGTGCCATCTAAGGGATCAAAGGTCATGGGTGTTCAGCTGTGGTTTTCCGGCCTTTTCCTTTGCGCACAGATGATTCCTTTGGATTCAATGAATCTTTGGATGACATTATGCAGCATAGAGGGTGAAAAATATTTGCAATTGCTTGTTGAGGAACATTGGGCCTCATTTACCAGTATCATCCTAAGTTTTTCAGGAAGGTTCTAAGAAAAGTCAGAAAAATCAGATTCATGGTTTCTTCCTAAACCAGGGAACTGTTTGCACCGTGTGCTCTTGAGTATGTGCAGATCGTGTTCTTACCCAACAAGTCCCAAGTAATAAATGGCGAATATCAGAATTATCATGGAAACTGTGTAAACTGTGGGTTTTAAGAAGACATTTGGCGCATTGTTCTCGATGCCACAGCACACCTGACATCATTTAGCATCATTAGGATTAAGAACCTTTTGCCATCTGCGCCGGAGCAATGGGCAGCCCTATCCACAGCGCTTCATGGGCACTTTGGGGTTAGGTGCCTTGCTCATGTCACATCTCCTGCTGCTGTTTCCCCTCCCTGCCCACAGAGGNTTGGACTTTGAGCTTTATCTTATTAAACCTGCGCTTGACTCCTCACTCCTGTGGTGGATCCGTTTATGACAGCTCAAGGGCACTTTAGTCGTGTCCTGTGAGTTCAGGGAATCAAACCAGCAACCCTCTGGCCACAAGTCTAGTTCCCTAAACTCCAGCCCACAACTGCCCCTATCATGTACTGTCACATATTACAGAATGGTGGCAGGGGGAGCAAATAAATGCCAACCTTAATATATTTCACTGTACTCTTATAAAATTGAATTAAATAAAGCATTCAGCTTCACTCATCATGCTCGGCATCAGTTGCTAGCCTCAGTTTTCAAGCTGAAAGGCCAGGCCAATAAAATTAGGTAATTTACTATACAGTAATATATGTTTGTTCACCAAAAAGACTGACTGCCTTTATCTGTCTAAATTTCAGGCCACAAATCTCATGTGGCTTTCTGTGGTCTCCACAAGGCTGTGGTATTGGCACAGGTATGCAGACCTCCATCAAAAACAATGGTTTCAAATTTCTGGACACTGGGTCAACTGGCTCGTCCAATATAGGGTGGTCTTAAAACTGTTGGACTATTTGCTAACCCACCCTTGCTCATCATAAACTAGGCGTTTTCAAGATATCAAGCATGACTGCAACTTTTTTGGAACATGTTGCAGACATCAAATTCAGAGTGAGCGTACATATTACCAAATACATCCAAGTAGATAAATAAATAGATGATCTTTGTACTTATCGGGTTTAAATACAGGTCAAAGTGGATTTGCGAATCTATATTTCTTTGACTGTCTAAACTCTTTTGGATTTTTGTGTAATGGCCAATAAGTACAGGTACCTGGATGGATTCTTCAGCTTTTTCATTTCTCCAGTTGTTCTGATACGGCGTTCCCACTGCAGTCTTTTCCATCCTAGTGAGTGGATTATACAGTCAGAGAACATATCACTTCTAATACTCTGGCCAAAGTATAAAAATGGGTCCAGGTCAGAGGTTGCCCAAATATGTCCAAAAACCCTGTTTCGCTTTGCACAGAACTACTGAGACCTCAATTTTTAGATATTACTCTCACACAAAGGAACCGTCATGACCTCGCATTAAACCCTGAAGTTAAACTGCTTTAAACGCTTGCATGCTAATTAAGTTCTAGCAGTTAAAAAAAGTCCTTCTCTTAGAGGATATTAGTGTGCCACTGTTCAGCATTATTCCCCAAGAGATTCGGCAGGCTAAATCAAATTTTAATTGAAGATTATACTTAAGTGAGTGCACTTAATATGGACTCCAGGAGGTGATCTAACGAGGGGAAGGCGTATGATCATTATATCTTTAGAGACTGTTGGTGCCTACGATAGAAAATGAATATAAAGTTTTTTCACTATTATTATTATTTTGCTGTTTTTGGCATTGGCAGAGCACAAACAACAACAATGTGTGCAAAAATAAATCAAATTCCGTCTCACATTTGTGCACCGTTGCAAACCAACATGGCAATCATGCAGTAAGCAAGGGCTGCATCTGGCGGAGCATAATTCATGACAAAGTTATTTCCCTTTTTTCCCCGGCATGCTCGCTTTATTCTTTATTCAGCGTCTCAATTGAAATATAGAGGGGCCGATCATAATCACCCCTTTTGATGGGAGAGAAATGAAAGTGAGGAAGAGAAATCCGGTGCCGACTTTGATTTAATCCGACAGGAGATCAGAGAGAGGGAGAATGCAAATGGTGCCCTGCTTTTCAAGAGAGGACAGCCACAGCCTCTTATCCTCAAAGACAGCAGCACAGACAAGGACAAACAGGGATCATGTAAAGGGGTTATGATTTAATTTAGGTTTTCTTTTTGAATTGGCCCATCCTTAGTCATATGACTACTTTTGCTGCGGCTAAAATCAGCTTTGTTTCAGTAGAGTTTAAGCCCGTTCCATTTTTGTTAGTGTCTATCGTCTGATAATGAAATACTCCAAAGCCCAACATGATAAGGCTAAGCAGAGACTGCTTTGTCAAAATGCCTGTCGTTGCTGTCATTAGAGCACAGAAGACTGCCAGACATGGTGCAACGTTGTGGAAATCTTCTATAATAGAAAGAGCTCCTTCTCATTTCCTGAGGGCGGGAGGCCGGATCTGCTGCCTAATGCCCAATCACGCCAACACGCTAGCTAGCCTGTGACAATCTGGCAACCTAACATCATAATCAAAAGAGTCGTCTGTCTGTTATGCTTCAATTTTCCATCCATTACAGCGGTTTGCATCTATTATACTACATTTTCCTCTCAGAAGCTTCTAGTGCAACTGATTTTTGTCCACCAAACTGGAAATGCTAACCATATAGCTGAAACCAAAAGGTTTCAACTCTAATTACATTTTTTATCTTTCCTGATTAAAGTTGGGTCTGGGCATTGTGGTGTGGTGGGTAACCCTGTCACCTCACACCAAGAAGGGTCTGGGTTTGATTCCCGACCGGGGCATCCTGATCCTTTCTGTGTGGAGTTTGCATGTTCTCCCTATGTCTACATGGGCTTCCAGGTTTTCCAGTTGCTCTGGTTTCCTCCTACTGTCCAAAGACACGCTGTCAGATGAATTGAAGAAGCATAATTGCCCCTATAGGAGTTTGTGTATGTGTGATTGTGTATCTGTGTGTCTGCTCTGCAAAGGACTGGCGGCCTATCCAGGGTGTTTCCTGCCTTCCGCTCACTGGACGCTGGGATATGTTCCAGCAACCCTGTGACCCAGGAAGATAAAGTGGTTTTAGTGAGAGTAAGAGTGTTTAAAGCGGTACTACAACCACTGCACTACGTACTGTAGTTGTTCAATAAAAAAATTAAAAATGAGATTTGCTGCTTTTCTGTGTGAAAATATGCAATTGAGCTGGCTGCAGCGCATCCCACAGCTCTTGGAGGGCGCGTGGGGGAGGAGCCACAGAGTGAACACAGCGATCCAGGTGGTCCGACGGATGCTCAGTTGGGTTTAGGTCTGGGGAACGATGGGGCCTGGGTAGTACTTGGAAATCTTGGTCATGCTCTTCCAATAAATGTCGGATATTTCTAGCCATGTGACACATCGCATTGTCTTGTTGGAAGATCCCATCCGCCCCAGGCAAGACAATCAGCATGTATGGGTGTACGTGATTTGCAATGATGGATTCATGTGAAATCGGTTGAGAGTGCCTTCCACATGGATGAGTGGACCCAGAGAATGCCACGAAAATGTGGCTTCCTTCATGAGCTACGCGCTGCCGCTGTTGAAAGTAGGAAGTGGTCATATTGTGTAAGTTGACACATTTTCTACAGAGAACTACTTGCTGTTAGCAAATCGCTAATCCAGGGACAGCTGTGGCACATTGTTTCAACAGTCCCTGACTGGGGATGGTTTTCCGAAAGGTGAACCGATTAATCATAAACCCCCTGCACATTTTAACTGGCTTGTCTGTGTTTTCTTCTGTTTTCCAACAGCGCTGAAATATGAGCTCACTGTGAAGCGCTGTTTCGGTTGTCTAGCTTTTAACCTCTGGTCAAATTACATGGTTTGTGAGTCTATAAGTCAGCGTTTCTCAACCCTGGTCTGAGAGAGCGGCTGCCCTGCACTTTTCAGTGTCTTCCCTGCTCCCAGATCCAAACAATCAGCTCATTAAAAGCCCATTACTGAGTTAATGGTGTTAAAGCAGGAAAAGCACAACATGTGCAGGGCAGTGGACCTTCAGGACCAGGGCTGAGAAACGCTGTTCTAAGTGTAATTAGGTTAACACATCCTCTGCAGGGGCCAAACTTAAATATGACATATTGTCTGCAGAATTTACTTCACAATTTCTGTTTGTTTGGTGAGTTCAACATATAGAGAGAAAACATGACATTTGCCATCTTTTGTGCAAAGAGGACTGTGAGAGGAACGAGTCACGAAAGTGATGGAGACTTGAGTTGCATCAGTCGGTTAGTGTTGGTTAAAATTGTGTCCATCTTGTTTTGTGTTTGCTATTTTTGACACGGAACCAAATGGGAAAAGTCTGAAGTACAGCGTGCTTACTAAACCTGCTGTTAGCTAAGCACTAATCCATGGACAGATGTGGCACATTGTTTCAACAATTCCTGACTGGGGATGATTTTCCGAAAGGTTAACCAATTAAACACAAACCCACTGAACATTTTAATGAACTTGTCTGGGTTTCCTTCTGTTTCCCAACAGTGCTGACATATGACAAGTGAGCTTAGCGCTGTGTCTATTTTCCAGTAGTGATAAGCAATCAATAGTGATCATACCTTTATATAAACCCTGTAATAGAGCATTACTACTAGGATGGGATGTTCTGGAGCAGCCAAAGGTTGCCATGCCCAGACCCAAGCATCAGCCTAAGGGGTAAAAACCCCAGCATCAAACTATGGAGCAGCAGAACTATGTTTATTAGAGTGATGGAGCTCCATCCAATAGTTTTGTTATGAGCTGGAGTAGCATTTGTGCTCCAGAACTAATCATGCAACCTGACCACTAATGATCTTGTGACCGAATACAGCCAATTTCAATTAAAGTACATTCAATTCAATTCAATTCAGTTTAAACTTTATTGTCATTATACCAATACAGGGTTGTACAGTATAACAAAACACAGTCAGGTGTCAGGGTCGGGCAAATCAGGATGTTCGCAGAGAGGCTTATTAGTAAAGGACACAAACCAGAGCGAGTCAAAACACAAGCGAGTGGTCAAGAACCGGAAAACAAAACTAACGAAGGGCAAATACAGAGACGTAGTCAAAAAAAAGAGCAGAGGGCCAGAAAACCAAAACAGCAAACAGAGTAAATATGGCTCGGTACGTACTGGAAAAACAGAAATGTTACTTCACAAGGATGAAGCTAAACCAAACAGCTTATAAAGGGAAGACACCAGGTGGGAATAATCAATACTCAGGCGAGGCCGATCTGGGATTGGCTGCCGGCTGTGAGCGAGAGGTCACGTGGTAACCCGAGGAGTTCTGGGAAGTGGAGTTCACCGGCGGTATAGCCCCTGCCGGGTTTGACGGGTGTGTGACATCGGGCTCCTTCTCCAGTGCAGTTATAAGTATATATGTATATATAAATAGTGTGTAATGCAAAGACAAATAGACAAAAAGCGTGAAGAGCAGTATCTGTATGTCAGAATGTAGAGTACTAGCACTAATGTGCAGTTAGCATATGCAGGAGGCTAAAACAGCTTGTCAGTGTACATGTACAGTGTGTCGAGGTAGCAAGTGTGCAGTTAAGTATGTGGTTGTAAACACTATAAGATATATACATTGTACAGTGCAGGTAGGAGAATAGCAGCTCAATGTTCAGGTGAACAGCTAAACAGCTTACAGTACAGATGTTCATTATATAGATAAATAAATATAGATAATAAGTACACAGCTGAGATGTTCAAGTATACAGGTTAAAGTTAAAGTGCAGTGCAAATAGTCCTGTGAGCTAGTGGAGCCCAGTGTGTGTGCTGGGGTGATCCAGGCTAGAAATCAGTAACAGTCTTTAGTGTTGTAGTCATGTTCTGGTAGGCGCTGCCGGTGTGACCAGTTTGACAGCTCTAGGGTAAAAGCTGATCCTGAACCTGGTGGTCCTGGCTTAGATGTTCTGGTACCTCTTTCCAGATGGCAGAGGCTGGAACAGGGGATGAATGTGGTGTGTGGGGTCTGAGAATATGTTGACTGCTTTCCTCAGACATCTCTTGTCGTAGATGTCCTGTATGGGTGGGAGGGCAGTTGCGGTGATGTGCTGTGCAGTCTTTACCACCCTCTGCAGGGCCTTGCGCTCAGCAGCGGTGGCACTGCCATACCACACAGTGATGCAGCTTTTCAGGAAGCTCTCCACAGTGGATCTATAGAAGTTGCAGAGGAGCTGCCACGGCCGGGTGACTCTCCTCAGCCTTGGTAGAAAGTGGAGGCATTGTTGGGACTTCCTGACAATGTTTGAGGTGTTAAGTGTCCTCAGCTAAGTGGACACCAAGGAACTTGAAGCTGCTCACTTTTGTGCCTCCACGTGCCTCCGATGTTCAGTGGTTTGTGCGTTCTTTCCCCCCTCCTGAAGTCAATAATCAGCTCTTTGGTTTTGCTGACATTGAGGGAGAGGCTGTTGGTGGCACACAGCCACCAACCTTGACCTCCTCTCTGTATGGGCCTCATTATCTTTGGTGATGTTGCCGATTATTACTGTGTCATCAGCAAACTTGATTATGGTGTTGGAACTGTGGGTTGCGATGCAGTCGTGGGTGTACAGAGTGTACAACAGTGGGGAGAGAACAATGACTTGGGGACATCCTGTGCTGAGTGTGAGGGAGGGTGAGGTGTGTGTGCAGGTGAGGAAGTCTATGATCCAGCTGCACAACGTGTTGCTTATTCCAAGTGTGTTTAGCTTGTGGACGAGTCTGGAGGGGATGATTGTGTTGAAGGCAGATCTGAAATCGGTAAACTGCATTCTTACATATGAGTTAGTGCTGTCCAGGTGGTTGAGTGCAGTGTGGATTGCCAGGGAGACTGTGTCATCAGTAGTTCTGTTCGCACCTTTTTATATGAGACAGAATTAGTCTCTCAAAGCACTTCATCACTACAGGTGTGAGAGCGATGGGACATTAGTCGTTCATGCATGTGATGATGGATTTCTTTGGGATTGGGATGATGGTTGTGGCTTTAAAGCAGACAGGAACAGTAGACTGTGCCAGGGAAAGGTTGAAGATGTCTGTGAAGGTGGAGGCCAGCTAGTTGGCACAAGCTTTCAGTACCCGCCCTGGGATGACATTTGGACCTGCAGCCTTCTGTGGTGAAACCCTCATCAGCGCTCTCCTAACCTCAACTGTGGCTCCTATGTGGTGGGGAGCAAGGCAGTGTTGGGGGACTGGGCCTGAGCAGAGGTCTCAAAGCGGGCGTAGAAGTTGTTCAGTTCAGCTGATAGAGAGGCATCTGTGGTCACTGGGGTACTGACTTTGCTCTCATAATCAGTGATCACTTGGATCCCTTGCCACATGTGCCTGGGGTCTGAGTTGGTATTAAAGTGAGCTGCTATCTGTGAGCTGTACTTGTGCTTTGCAGCCCTGATGCCAGCCTTTAGGTTGTGTCCGGCAGCTTTGAGTTCCTTGCTGTTGCCAGATTTAAAGGCTGCATCACGTGCCTTGAGCAGGCTGCGGACATCAGTGTTTATCCATGGTTTTTGGTTTGGAAGTGTGCGAATTTGCTTTGTTTGTGGCACATCATCCACACATGTCCTGATGAATCCAGTGACAGATGTCGCATATTCATTTATGTCAACCAGAGAGTCTGTGGTGGCTGCAGATTTAAACATCTCCCAGTCTCCCAGTGCACTGGAAGCAGTCCTGTAGTACCGACTCAGGCCACACACACACTGCTCTCACTGTCGCTTTGACCTGTTTCAGCAGCTGCCGGTACGTGGGCTTCTTGAACAGAGATATGTGGTCACTCTTACCGAACGGAGGAAGGGTGGTGGTGTTGAAAGCCTCCTTGATGTTCGAGTAGACGTGATCCAGCGTGTTTTCCCCTCTTGTCCTCACAGCTATGTAGTATAAAGTAGTATGTAGCCTTCTCAGTGGAGTAGAAGATGTGGCTGCAGCAAATTGGGACAAACTGCCTCTTGATTTCAGAATGAATGTTGAATGAGCAGATATCTGAAAACGTAAGACCATAAAGTATATTGTGAAAAGAGTTTTTTTTATTTTTGGCTGAATAGACTTTTTGCCTGCATTCTGTCCGACTGTGTGTTTGATATAATGCATAGATGGGCATTCACAGGCTAATTTAATGTTCACAGATTCAAAGTTCAGATAGCATTTCTATTGCTACTTTCTACAACCTCCATGGTGCCTACCAAATCAGCTCTGGCACCCTGCCGTCAGGCACATCACCGGCTTCAGCTAGGAGTCTGACCATTATCACGCTCACACTAGATGCAAGGGAGCAACCAGATCCCTCAGTAGTCCAGTGACGAGCTCAGAGATCAGCCTGGTCGCATTTGTTGGTCCCTGCAGTGGATTGAATAGGTCAGAATGCTGGAATCATCTGATTCAAACACCAGCACTCTCTCTAAATGCCAGCTCATTAGGGCCAAATGAAAAAGTGTCTTCCTTGCTGCACATTAACATTTTATTTTTCACCCTAATGGACATCTCTGGGGTACCAGGAGGCAGGAGCTGACTATTTGAATAATCTTCCATTAGGGGAGAGGATAGTTCTGTTGCTCTCAGAGCTGGGAAACAGCACTTGGGGAAAGTATAAGAGGAGAAAGAAGGATGCGTAGAAGGATGCTTATATCAGCAAGTTCCTGCCACAAAGTTATTTTCCCGACATAAAGCTTCTTCTTCTGGACACTATTCCCAGAGGAATGCTTTAAATGATTAAAGTTGACCTGAGGACAAAGAAATGAACTTTCATTACCTTGCTTGTTCAGATTCCTGATCATATAATGTTCATTTATCATAAAATACCATTGACCTGACAAGATTTGAGTATTTGGTACCACTTACATTAAATACATTAAACACATTTAACTACATTAAATACTTACTAACTAACATGAAGTAATACATTAACTATGGTTACAATGCTTGACCAATCTTGTAAACAACTACATGTTTACATGTTAAGTAAACATGTAATAGAATAGAATAGAATAGAATAGAATAGAATAGAATAGAAATTCTTTATTTTCATTGTACCATGTACAACAAAAGTTCGGTGGAATACACACAGTGCAAATCAGCAATAAGTTAAAAGAACAATAAAAGAGCTATAGAAAAATAAAATAAAATGAGGGTTTTTAATAATTTAAACAGTTATATCAGTATGCAAAAAAAGATGCACGAATAAGTAGAAATTGCACATGTCCCTTGTTGTCGAAAACACTAGGGTGTAATGTGTAGTTAGGAGTTATGAGCTGGTTAAGGCTAATGTATTACTTCTTGCTAGTTAGTCAGTACTTACTGTAAAGTGTTAACATGTATTCTCATAATCTTTGAATATGACTTTTGATTTGTTTTCTGCACACCAGTGGGTGGAACACAATGATATTCACCATTAATATCATGTTTCACCGCCCCCTCTCCCACCTATCATCAAGACAAAATGCTCAGCTATCTCAGATACTATGATGCTATGCTTTATACTGCATTTAAGGCAGTTATTTTCAGCCATACAAGACCAGACTTCCATTCCTTTGAACTGGGAGAGACTAAAATACATGAAACTGAAGGTTAAATTACTGCTGCTTTTACTCGCCATACTTAAGTACATTTGAAGGTAAATACTTTAGTACTTTTACGCAAGTGGAGGTCTAAAGGGAGGAACTTCTACTTTTACTGGAGGAACATTTAACCTTGGGTATCTTTAACTCAACCACATGGTTTGTGTACTTCGTCCACCACTGCTGCTGCTGTTGTTAGAGGACGTCTCCCAACGACACATCCTTAATGCAAATTTATGCCTGTTTTTAAAGGGTGGAGGAAAATTGATGCACAACCAGCCTGTGGCTTGATCAACCTTTCATAAATCAAGTGGAATATGTGAGCGGTCACACATATTCCGCCTTTATGCACATGCCTCTAATGGACATGCATGAAGAAGAGGAGCATTAGTCTGCATTTTTATACTGCCCATAAACTAAGCAAATAGGTTTAACATCCTGTCCTGCTCGGTCCATGTCTTTATCTGTCTCTCCCCTTTTCTTTAAACTCTCTCGTGTCCATGTGCTTCTGTTGTGATTTCTTTGCTCCGTCCTAGCTCCGCCCCTTTGCCTAACCACCCACCTGACTTTAGCCTGTAGCCCCTCCCTCGCTTTAGCCCTAAGTGTTTCTCATTATGTTCCCTGTGTATTTATACCCCTGGTCGTTTGCCTTGTGTTTGCTTGGTGTTTTGGTTTGTTAGCTCTCATTTGTTTTCTAGCTTACTTCATGCCCCTTTTGTTTTCTTTCTGTCTTCTGATATTTGTGTCTTTAGTGTTCTGTCTTTGCTTATTTGCCTTTGTGAATTCATTTCCTTCAGTGTTTTCAATAAATCCAAGGACTTGCGCATGCATCCCGGCTCTTCGTATTCACTCTGCGTTACAATGGGGCAGATGTTCTAACGTCTTGTGGCGTCTCAAACCCACACCATCTCAAGTAGAGACAAAGCCACCTCAGTGCCCATAATAAGATCAAAGGGGAGGCCACAGCTGTTGCTGCTCTCTTGGGCTTTTAGCTCATTGCATATGCATTTATAGAACTTTCTCCTCTTTTCTGCAAGCACAACATTCTGGGAGGAGAGTATTATAATGAAGCACCCACTATCACTAATTTACCAAGACCTATAGTAAATACGGACTGTGCGCTCTTTAACGCCTGGGAAAACCACGGCTCATTTTTAATGCTAACATGACTGCCATTGACTGGCAGCTCAGGGAAAATCTAAGTGGTTATTGAAATAGGAACATCATTATTTTTAATATGTAACCAAACAGTTTGAGAAAAACAAAGTTATGAAAAAAAAAAAAAAAAAAAGTCTTGTATGTCTAACCTATCAAAGACCGGGTTTTCGTCATCATCATCACTTTTTCATATAGTGCCATTCCATGTGTAAGAATGCTTTACAATCAGATGCTTTAAAGTAACAAGATAAGCTCCCCAAGATAAAGACCACCACATAGCAGGTATTATGTATGTGGTGGATCATTCTCAACACTGCAGTGACACTGACGTGGTGGTGTGTGTTAGTGTGTGTTGTGCTGGTGTGAGTGGATCAGACACAGCAGTAAATGTGAATGTAAATGTACAGTTAGAGACGACAGCTCATCTGCTGCTGCTGCACAGTTTGTGTCGGTCATCCTCTAGTCCTTCATCAGTGGTCACACCACGCTGCCCACAGGACGCTGCCCACAGGATGCTGTTGGCTGGATAGTTTTGGTTGGTGGACGATTCTCAGTCCAGCAATGACACTGAGGTATTTAAAACACTCATGTGTCTGATCCACTCACACCAGCACAACACATACTAACACACCACCACGTCAGTGTCACTGCAGTGCTGAGAATTGATCCACCACCCACATAATACCTGCTCTGTGGTGGTCCTGTGGGGGTCCTGACCTTTGGGGAAAAAAACGGTGATGGGGGATAACACAGTATCCCGAGAAACAGATGGACTACAAGGTGGACCTACAGGGGTTGGACAATGAAACTGAAACACCTGGTTTTAGACCACAATCATTTATTAGTATGGTGTAGGGCCTCCTTTTGCGGACAATACAGCGTCAGTTTGTCTTGGGAATGACATATACAAGTCCTGCACAGTGGTCAGAGGGATTTTAAGCCATTCTTCTTGCAGGATAGTGGCCAGGTCACTACGTGATGCTGGTGGAGGAAAACGTCCTTCTTGGTGGTATGCTGACATTACCCTGGATACCGTGGCTCTTGATACATCACAAAGACTTGCTGTCTTGGTCACAGATGCGCCAGCAAGACGTGCACCAACAATTTGTCCTCTTTTGAACTCTGGTATGTCCCCCATAATGTTGTGTGCATTGCAATATTTTGAGCAAAACTGTAAAACTGTGCTCTTACCTGCTAATTGAACCTTCACACTCTGCTCTTACTGGTGCAATGTGCAGTTAATGAAGATTGGCCACCAGGCTGGTCCAATTTAGCCATGAAACCTCCCACACTAAAATGACAGGTGTTTCAGTTTCATTGTCCAACCCCTATATGTGGTAAGTGGAGCTGATAAAATGGTTAAAGAGTGTTGATACATTGAGGTGATTTTAGTGCTATGGCTGATCGGTGTATATATATATATATTTCAAGCACACAAAACAATAATGTAGTTGAAATTAAATTAAAACATACTTCACTGACTTGGGGGCTTTACTGTGCTGCTCATATATTAATTACAAAGTTGTATTCATGTTAATTGGCAGGGCTACCCGGACCAGTGCAAAGTGTCAGTAGACCATTTGTAATTAGCACCTCTCTTAGTAAACCTGCCCCATGGCCTTATACACCATTTAATACATAACACACAGTTTGTGTCTAATACACCTTGTACATCGAGCCCTGAGGCATCACATTTCAAGGTTTCTGTTGAAAGGACAAACAGAAGTAGAGACCCGCACGTAATGAATGTGCGACTCCAATAATCCCCTTTAAACAAGAAGTTAAAAAACAGCCAAAATTAAAATGTATTTGAATCAAAATGGAAAAACTACATACACTGTCCCAAACGATCACCGTTCCCTCCATGCTGTAAGGCATTTGTAGCGTTTCCTCTGCCTTCAGTGGATGATTTCACAGTAAACAGCCCTCTCATTATGACACTATGACTACCGCAGCAATGTCAGATGAAGCCAGTAATCATCTTGTGGCCTTTTTCCTCCTCCATATTTACTCTTATTATGAATGTCCCTGCGTCAGCAGCGGAAAAGCGGCACCTGGGGCCATGTGAGACCTTCATATCTGAGAACATGTCAGATCCGCCCTGGCTGCCTGAGTAGAGTCCAAAACGGCGCTTCCAGCTCAGTGAAGAGTGCTCATATGAATTCATTTCAGAGGAAGAATGGCTCACAGTCCCATCTCCTCATTGCCCTGGATTCAACAACAGCTACTTTCGAATGGCCTGATTGGATGGCGTTGGTCCGGGTGATTTCTAATGCGCATGGCCTCATAATAATCCCATCAGGAGTATTCCTGGGGACTCAAGCTGCTGTTTTGTTCCTTCTCAGCAGGAGATGGCCTTGGAATTGGAGCTCTAGGTATACAGTAACATTCTTTATCAGCAGATGATGGCGACAGGTATAGGACATGAACTTTTCTGGGATTGCCAGGTGGAAAGAGATGAAATATCCACCCATCATAACATTACATCTGAGAGAACTGTTAAATAGCCCTGTAACAGTGAGGCTATTTTTGCCTTTCAATCTACTCTTCTCCTTTAATAGTGTGAATTCTCAATGTTGCTGTTTCGTTAATTTTGATAAGTGAAAAACAAACTGGCTGATTCTGAGCAGAACCAATTTTAGACTGATATGGGCAATACTTAGTGAGCTACACATACAGAAGTAGTGTCTCTCAGTATGGTGTCGGACCACGATGTTGGCTCATGCAACATGCAGATATCTCTGCATGGAGCTGTGGTTGTGGAGGTGGAGTGACACCAGGCCTTCTGGACATGTGATGTGTGACAACAAACTGTTCATCTTGGCGCTGACCACGGTGCCTCCACACATGGATTCGTTGATCCACCAAGACAAAAGCGCGACTCGTCACCAAACATGACCTGCTGCCATTTGGAGTCACTCCATGACAGTCTGGCNTCTCTGCATGGAGCTGTGGTTGTGGAGGTGGAGTGACACCAGGCCTTCTGGACATGTGATGTGTGACAACAAACTGTTCATCTTGGCGCTGACCACGGTGCCTCCACACATGGATTCGTTGATCCACCAAGACAAAAGCGTGACTCGTCACCGAACATGACCTGCTGCCATTTGGAGTCACTCCATGACAGTCTGGCACGACACCATTGCAGTCTTTGGTGATGCTGATGTGGTGTTAAGGGCAGTCGTCATAACGATCTGCGTGCATGTAGTTCTGTGTTGTGCAGAAGTCTGTCAATGGTGCTGGCACTAACAGGATGACTTATTGAGGGCATCACTGCTCATTGAATATCTGCTATTCACCCACCCTTCCCTAGAACTACAGATTTTCTGCTGTTGCCTCAGTGCCTGTCCCAATTTAGTTTTACTACTTCATGTTTTGGCTTCTTTGATGGTGAGCATGTGCTTTTTGTGCTAAATAATAAGTTTAATGCTCCATTTGCTAAAGGTTGTGTTCTCAGTTTGTGTCTCACAACACAAAATGCTGATATCATTAGCGCAGCATCTGTGGTTTAATGTTTTATTGTGTTTTTAATGTACTGAATTCAGTTCAGACTCAGCTTAATATCACTACTTCTCTCTTGATAAGCTGATTTAGTCTGTCAGAACATCCTAATAATTCTTTCAGAACTGGTAACAATTCCCGATAAGAACATTTGCCAGCTTCTCGCTTTAATTTCCCCAATCCACCTTAAATGGTGCTGCGGTTACATTCTGACACCTGAGATGTTATAATAACTTCTGCTTCTTGAAGCTTAGTATTTCTGAGTTATATTTGAGATTTAATATGTCTTCCGACCAGTGCTATAACACAACCAAATTCAACCTCTCAGTTCAGTGTAAAAACACAAAAATATTCTCTCTACAGCTAGTGCGTGGTTTGTCCGCCCTGTTGGAAGACGACCCACTGCAATGCAGATTTGAAGGGCTTATTCTAATGAGAGCTAATGAGAAAACACAGGGATTTGTAGTAACAGGTGATCATTCACTAATGAAAGCATAGTTTTTATACTACATTACTGTTACAAGCCCAGGGACCAATGGCACATGGAGTCAAACCACCAAACTGTCTAGGGTTTAATTGGCTGTAACCTAGACACACTGCCCCTACGTGTTGCAATTTGTCGTGAGATATGAAACTACGTAAAGGTGTGTGCCTAAAACTGGTTGGACCCACTGAGAGACCAACTCACCTGAAGTCCGAGTCCTCAAATCACCTCAAAAGGAGGGGCAGCTCAATCCATGAGCCCGTGGTCGGCCAGCTCACATTGTGTTCATAGTATTGTTCAGCTTCTATATGTTGATGGAAGGATGTGCACAGAAGAGAAGAGAGTGACAGCAAGACCCAAGGAGAGCCAACCTCTCTCTGGAAGAGTCCGACGTGCAGCGTTCAAAGCTCCACCATTTCCCGCCATTGCTCCAGCCCCCATTTCCGGCTGAGCCCACACTTTATAAGACCCCAGTGATTGGCGCCCCCATGTGGTCCAACGTGAAAATCAGTATCTGCACTCGAGCCAATAACTTTCCCTAACAATTTCTACTAATAGATTTACCTAAATCTTACACACTGCTCCTTTAATATCAAGCTACATATCGTTGCTGTCCAAAGAAAAACAAGTATCTCCAAAATGGCAACTTTACAGGAGAGCACAATGTAAGTTTGTGGAACCAGACTTTTTTCCCCAAACAATTTTGGGTCATTTCTGTCATGAAATTCATCATGAAATGTTCGCACAATGTAAACAGCAGCTGCTGTGTTCAAATGATGCATAAAAATTAAAATCCACAAAAATTGAGATACATGTTTTTCTTTGGACAGCGACGATTCCCTATGGCTTTCTGTGGACTCAAGATGGCAGAATGCTAAGCAGCATGCTATATAATGCAGAGGAAAGTGTGCTGCCATGTGTAAAATGCTGAATGTCTGCACTGGTGTGCGCTCCCTCATTAAAAGCAGCGTTTTCCACAGCTTCGAGCAGTCTGCTACACAGCACACATGGTGTGCATTTGGTTTGTGGTACTTGGTTTGACCCCAGGTGAACTGAATTCCCACCTCACGACAGCAGAAGGCAATTTTCTTTCAAAACAGTCTGTGCATTGCACATTAACCATTAATTACAGCAGTCCACAGGATAGCTAGATGATTCCATGTACACAGTGCAGAGCACAACAATAGCACAGGCTAGAAGAGCTACATGGCTAACGCAGGGCTGCACACAGACATAAAACATTGCATGTAAACAACACACACAAAGCTCAATCAGCAATCAGCAAACAGGCCTGCTTATCTACCTAAAGCCCCTTTCACTCTCAAAACCCGGGATATTATCGGAAACTTTTATCAGTGTTTGTGTGATTCGCTCAGGCTGCGCTTAAATGGTATTTCAACTGGATGCACATGCTGCGTAACGTGGAGAGACGAGGAGGCAGGATGCAAGTGCAAGACCAATAACTACAAACAGAAATAAAAAACGCTAGAATAATAAGAAAGAAAACACAACGAAGAACAAGGAACACTGTAACAGAATAACCGACAGCAAGACGAAACACCAAGCAACCACAAAGTGACCAACAGAAAGTCTAAATGCACATAGACTAACAAGGAACACCTGGGAAGGGGCGGAGCCACAAACTAGGGACAGGTGAGGGGCATGACAAGAGGGCGGAGACAGGAGGAGCTATAAACCAAAACAAACAATTCAATACAGTTCAACTTTATTGTCATTATACCAATACAGGGTTGTACAATATAACGAAACACCGTCAGGCTCCTTCTCCAGTGCAGTTATTAAGAATACATATTTATTTATGTATTTATTTATTTATTGTTCCTGGTGACCTTTATCTTCCTATTCTTTTGATGATAAGATGATGAGAGTATGAAACGTCAATTTGCAGTAGTGTACAGTGTGGGAAAGGACAATGTAAAGTGTATAGAGGAAAAAGTCCATGTGCAACATAACGTTGTAAAATTGAGCAGGAGGTATTTAATCAGTTCTCTGTGGTTAAGTCCTGTGTTTGATGTGTGTGTGTGTGTGTGTGTGTGTGTGTGTGTGAGTCCTAGTGGCCTTGATTCAGAGTACGAATGGCCTGCGGGAAGAAGCTTCTCCTCATCTCTCTGTTTGCCTTCAGGGAGCGAAAGCGCTTTCCTGACCTCAACAGAAAGAGTCCATTGTTGGGATGGCTAAGGTCCTTCACTCATGTAACTGAAATATTCTAATAACATAGAATGATCTGGACCTCTTTATATGTACTGTTAATCAGGATTTTGACTCAGGCTTGTGTTCAGAGTTAACTCCTTCCTGTATACTTACAGTTATCATCAAATTAAAATTGTTTATGTTCATAAAACATGCATAGAAACTCAGTTAGTCTTGGTTCATCATCGGAATCTGTAGTGATAATGTTCAAACAGGCTGGAAAAGCTATAGTGTAGCGGGTGAAAGGTGGGGTCACCATCTTTCAGTCTCGAACAGGACACGTGATTCCCCGCTGGTCAGTAGAGGGAGCACAGTCTCCTTAAAAAACAGCTTGCTCCCCGCGTTGAGAGAGAGGATGCTGGCCTGTAGGTTGACTCTAGAGGAAGGACTCTGAAGGCTGAGTAAGGCTTGCATTGAAGTTATGTTTTGGTTTATTTGGTGCAATGTGTAAATAAAGCACTCTGGTTCACTCGTGCTGGGTGTTTGTGTGTGTGTCTTTTGGGCCTCATCAAGGTTTTCCCAAGCAGTGTGCTCGACCCCTCCCCAGGCTGAGCCACAGTAGCTGCACAGGCATGCTAGACATTCTGTTAATCTAAAGACTTGTAAACAGACATATAAGTGTATATAAGTTTCTTTAAATTCCTGTTCATAGGCTCACGGCAGAGCCACTTTAATAAGTTGTTGTCATCTGCGCAGCAGTGTCCAATGAAAAACATGTATCTCCATTTTTGTTGCTTTTTACTTGCATCATTTGATCACATGAGCTGCCGTTAACACTGTGTAAACAATTTCATGATGAATGGATCAAAGGAAATGGCCCAAAATTGCTTGGAAAAAAAGGCTGGTTCCATTGACTTACATTAAAGTAAAATGAGGTTTTTGCCCTCTCCTGTAAAATTGCCTCTTTGGACAGTGACGATATGTGCCATTGTGTGCTGGGCCAGGGGGTTAGTCATGTTGGGCTGCTTGCCTACCAGCAGATGTCTGCATCCCTGTCATCTGTCCTCTGTTGCATCACTCACTACAGACTGAAGTACAAGAACTTCAGCATCGGGAGCTTCATGAAATGAGTTTACATTGCCAAGCAACATCGGCTGGAGTGATGTAAAGCACACCACCACTGAACCACTCTAGAGCATTGGAAATGTGTTCTCTGGATTGATGAATCACGGTATCTGGCAGTCTGCTGAACCAATTTGGGTTTGGAAGATGGCAGGAAAATGCTAGCTACCAAAGGTAGTCATATGTATCCAACTTTGCAGCAACAGTTTGGGGAAAGTACCCCCTGATATTTGGTGGGGGTCCCAATGCTGCAATGGCAACAAAATATTTGGTTGAACTATTCTTCTTCTGGAAAGGCTCTTTTCTAGTTTGGTAATGTGCTCTTCTAACCATTAATTGAGATCATACATATCTCCTCTTCTTCTTCTTGGAGAAATGAATAACCATTTACTCTTTCTGTCTTTCTTTCAACTCTTGTGCAGGTTTTGAGATTTCTAAATATGCTATGGCATATTGTATAGTTTTTCAGAGGTATAGTTATACATTTGCCTATTAAGGACCAACCGGGTGAATGAATTTGCCACAGTGCCATCCTGAGATAGACCAATCCTGCTTCCCACGTTAGTTAAGACTTCTCGTCCAACAGCAGTGCCTGACCTCAACAAGGCTCTTATGACAAGGCTCCAACACACTCTAAAATCTAGTTGAAACACTTCCCAAAACAGTGGATGGTGTTATAGGAGCAAAAGGGGGTCAACTAATGCCAATGGTTTTGGAATGAGCTGTCCAGCAATTTCATATAGGTGCGATGGTAAGATGTCCACATACTTTTGGCCATGTAGTGTACTGGTCCATTTCACATGTCCAATGTGAACACACAGGCATCAAATACTTGCACCAGATGGATGAGGAGCTAACACCAGAGGCTCTGAGGAAAGTAGCACTGAGGACTCATTAGGTAACGTAGGGTTCTAACAGTTCTTCTGTTTTTGTCCCAGAAGTTGCTGCAGAACATGTTGCACATTTATAGTCTCCCCGATACTTTGAGAATTCTTGATGAATTACCTTAATTTAACTGTTGGACTCTTGTCAGACTAGTCTGAGTATGAAAAACTGAGCCTGCTGAAGTTCACTGGATACTCGTTTCATTTTAGTCACCCAAGTTCACTCATTAAAGGTTTAATAGTCGTTCCGTGACGTGATCCTTTAGGCAGTAAGTGAAGCCAGCTGCTATTTATATCTAAAGAAATGTCACATGATTTTCTCTCCAGGAAGTCTTCACGTCTCCTCACCCATCGTGCCTGATTTGAACAATTATGACTCGTGATTAAAGCCATTTAGCTGCTCCTAGGACTTAAAAGTGGGGGCCTCAGTTGCAACAGAAGTCCATTAGCAGTCTCGTGGGCATGAGGAAACGATGGGGTGCTGTACAGTTGGACGATACTTTTACAGCCGGGGCTGAAAATGCATTCTGATCTAATTCATGTGCCAAGTGGGCATGCAATATTGAGTCTTATGGGAGAGCGTGCCTGTGGCTGTCCGTGGTATTTTTGCACATGCTTCCAGGAGATGGAATTTCGTCAAACCCTATTCCAAAAAGTTGGGACAGTAGTTGAAATGCTAATGAACATAGACACCAGAGATTAGTATATTATGTTTGTAATGTTGTAAACTTAACTTGACGCTCGCTGAGCTAAAAGCAAAGCCAGGTTTATTAGGCAGATTGGCGGTTAGGCTCAACAACAGAACCAGGGCAAAGATAACAAAAAGTGCTGGACAGAGTCAGAAACCAAAAAACACAAGCAGGGGTCAAAACCAAACAAGCAATCAAACCAGCAAACAAATCAAAGGGAATAACCAGAAGCAAAAACCAAAGTACAAAGCGGAGTCAAACCAAGTAAGCAAACGAGATAGTCAAGATGTAGAATACTCGATATGCAACAGAGTGGCAATACTTTGCAAGGACCGAGTGAAACAAAGGGGAATATAAGCAGAAAGACTAATTACAACAGGTGTATAAACAGGTGTGTGTGGTTAGAACTCAGGTGATGATCGGGAAAACGGTTTGTGATTGGATACAGACAGACATGTGAGGATGATGTCGCAGGGTGGTGGGTTTTTGGAATGGAGTTCGGGAGTTTGAAGGTGGAAGGAGAACCCGGAGGCGTGGCAACGTTTGGCCATTATTATCTCTAAAGTAGAGATAGCCAAGGTAAAATATCCCTCCATTAAAAGTAGAAGTTCCTCCCTTTAGACCTCCACTTGAGTAAAAGTACTAAAGTATTTACCTTCTAATGTACTTAAGTATGGAGAGTAACAGTAGCATGATTTATTATGGCTCTAATGTCCTATTATCATTTCTGGAACAAGACTCTTAATCAGCTCAGTTTACGGTGGATTTGCTTTATGCTTCTTTCGTTTAGACATGTTACGTTTTTATGCACACATAAGCCAAAAGGAAGGACAGATTTAGCCATAATGTAGTGGAGTAAACAGTGAGATATTAGAGTTTAAAAATGTAGTGGAGTTAAAGATACACCAACACACTACCTACAGTACACTAACACATTACACTTACTGAGTTACTGTACACCAACACACTACTTACAGTACACTAACACATCACACTTACTGAGTTACTGTACACCAACACGCTACTTACAGTACACTAACACATCACACTTACTGAGTTACTGTACACCAACACGCTACTTACAGTACACTAACACATTACACTTACTGAGTTACCGTACACCAACACACTACTTACAGTACACTAACACATTACACTTACTGAGTTACCGTACACCAACACGCTACTTACAGTACACTAACACGTTACACTTACTGAGTTACCGTACACCAACACACTACTTACAGTACACTAACACGTTACACTTACTGAGTTACTGTACACCAACACACTACTTACAGTACACTAACACATTACACTTACTGAGTTACTGTCCACCAACACACTACTTACAGTACACTAACGCATTACACTTACTGAGTTACTGTCCACCAACACACTACTTACAGTACACGAACACGTTACATTTACCTACTTACTGTCCAACACTGAAGGCAGCAGATTTGTTCCAAAGTGTGTAAATACATTCTCAGCACTAATGGTGCTTTCATATAGATGTGCATGTTACCCAGTAATACCCAATCATATACTGACAGATCCTGTCTTTTAGACTTTACACTTCCAACAATCTGGTCTTTTATTCTTTGCCTTGTAGAACACAGCGTCCATTACTTCCATAAACAATCTGAAATGCTGACAATACACATTTTCAATGTAGATCAAACCTGCTCAAGCCCAGAGTCGGTGGTGTCCGTATGGACGTTGTTGACATATGACGTCCACAGTGCATAGTACAGACAGGGATAACATAGAGAAGCGAATCAAGTGTACTCCGTTCATGAATTTGAGGACCACAAATGAGCTTTAACTGTACATCTTTAGACCTGAATACAAACATGAAGAAAAGCATCACTTGGTTTATTAGCACCACTGACTCTTTGAGCCCGCATCTTCGCTACATATAGCATGACAGTAGGTGAGCATAAAGAAATAACTTAATTTAAAAGCAAATAAACAATAAACATCAACATACATACAGTGACTGGCCACTTCATTAAGGATCCACCACCACCACCATATTAGTGTCACTGCAGTGCTGAGAATGATCCACCACACTAATAATACCTGCTCTGTGGTGCCTGCTTGCACACAAAGGAATTTGTCTACCACATTTAACCCATCTGTGAAGTGAAACACCCATGTTCACGCACACATGTGAACACACACCATAGGGGACAGTGAGCGGTGCAGCGCGGTGGGCAGCCCTATCCACAGCATCCAGGAAGCGGGGGTTAGGTGCCTTGCTTGAGGGCACTTCAGTCATGTCTTGTCAGTTCAGGGAATCAAACCAGTGACCCTAGCTAATTCATAAAGCTGATTCCCTACCTTCCAGCCCACGACTGCCCCCCACAAAAAACAGTACCCACAACAAAACGCTAGGGGCAGTGTAGGCACTCAGTGACATCAAAACAGCAGAATGGTTTTAAGAATGTCACGTGGGGTCAAGGCGAGGAGGCAGGATGTAAGCGCAAGTATTTAATGAAGAGCAAATAAGACAAAACAAAACCAAAGAGAAAACTAGCAAACTGAGAAACACTGAACAGGATTGCAAAAACAACAGTGCAAAATGAACAAAGACTAACAAGGAACACCTGGGAAGGGGTGGAGCTACAAACTAGGGACAGGTGAGGGGCCTGACAAGGGGGCGGAGACAGGAGGAGCAATAACCAAAACAAACAGAAGCACATGTAACAACAAAAGGCACATGGAAGTGACAAGAAACAGAAGACCAGAGGAAACAGAGGCAAACAGGGGCAAGAGAAGACAGGATGTGACAAAGAAAGGCCGTGTGACCAAGTCCGCTATTACCTGCATCCGTATGATGTGCCCCTGCTTGCCAGAAGAGCTGGCGAGAGACCAGTATTATTTTAAGAGTCAATGTGGGCTGCCCCCAGAGGAAGCCTCCAGTAACACACGTAGCACATCGGCAAGTACGTGAACAACTACGTCCATGACGCAGCTGGCTGTCTATGCGAATGACCAAACAGCAAGTATATCTCTACTCTTAGTGTACATCCAAAAGTTTGTGAACACCTGCTACCTCATCTAAGCTTTCCCTTGAAATCAAATCGGGAGTGCCCATTTACTGCCTCTTGTCTTTGGGAAAGAATTCACAAGATGGTGGAACATTGCCATAAGGATTTGATCATAATAATCAGCAACATTAGCATTGGTGATCAGGTACTGATGTTGTATAATTAGCTCTGGATCATTCCAACTCAACCCAAGGGTCCTGGATAGAGCTCCGTCACTCCAGAAAACCCAGTTCCACTGCTCCACACCCCAGTGCTGGGAGGTCTTATACCTCTTTAACTGTTGCTTGGCTTTGGAAATGGTGACCTTAGGCAAACGTGCAGCTGCTCCGTGTCTCATCCTATTGGGAATGCTATTCTATGGAGATTATACAAGCAGTGTACACTAATCACAGGGGCTGTCTGGATACTTTGGACATAAAGAAATGCTGTGCCATTATCATCATTGCTGACAAAGTAACATACCATTATATGTAGTAAGCACAATGGGAAAATTCTTCACCTCATCCTGCAGTGCTGGAGACGGCAACAGCTGGGCTACTTCTCTTGCTTTTGAACCGAATTGAAAAATGTTGCCATGAAATGCCTCGGAGAAACTTGAGCCATGCTGCAGAAGTTAATGATGTAACTTTTACTAAGATTAGGTGAAGAGAGCTTTTCTAGACCCCAAGCTTCCCCTGTCTGTCGCAGCTGCGCTGTATCTAATGCCAGACGCTCAGTGTGTGAAATCAGGCAGGCAGAATAATGCAATATTTGGTTGTGATGCAGAAGCATGAGATTCGCTTCTATGTGGATAAACACAGCCTTCTCCGGTCTCATCTCCCCCCCTCTGTGCACCTTCTCCTTTTCCTATCCATACGCGTGAAACAGCCTCGGCTACATCATGTCTCAAAAAACATGGTGAGATTTTCAATTCACCCACTTTCAATTAGAGTCACATTAATAATGTGTGCTGTAGCCTAAAGCTAGTCGTCTTCAGAGCCATTAGCGATGCCTAAATGTCACTGGGCAACAAGTCGGTCAGAAACTTGACAAACAACGAGAGCCAGGCTCTTCAGGCTGAACTGGAGGGTTTGCCATTTCGTCTCTCTAGGTGTTGCCATTTAATCGGCCTCCACATATACAGAGCCAGACCCCCAGAAACACCCGGGTGACATGTAACAAAAGGTCACGCAAAAATAGACTAGGAGGAGGAGAAATAAACACTAACTGTTTTCCAGCAGCTGGAACAAGAAGCAGAAGAAGAGCAGAAATCAAGAGAAATGTCAAGGGAGTGAGGTCAGGAAAAGGGTTGAGCTTAACGTGCCCAATTAGGCCCACTGACAGTTTTCCAGCAGGACTTTCACTGGTATGTGAAACTTGATGCTCATGACAGTACTGCTCTGACACTTTCTGTATATCAGTACCTTTGCAAAACAACTGAACTAAGCCTCTATGAAAGCCATCAGGCCTTGAATCCCAGAGTTCATCATAACCAACATGAAAGCAATAGCTCTGCAAAAACCATGTGCATACATTTTCCCCCTTTACCCCAGATCAGCCATGATAGTTGGTACTAGGGTGGCCACTTTCATAACCCCAAAAAGGAGGACATCCCACCTCCAAAAGGAGGACATCATAAAGGGGGGAGGGCCAGGCACCATACTAGAACAGAATTAAAATCATAACCTAACCTATAGACGAGTCATGATGTTACATGACCTTGGTAAACCAATGAAATGCAAGGCATGTCTTCTGACACGGACGTGAGCCATTGGCATACTTGATAATGTTCGCACGTGAATAAATAGTTCATCCTGTCCATAGTTCAGGCGTCCGTCCAGGTATTGCACCGGACGGAGGACTGGGAGTTGAAAAACCGGACTGTCCGGCCTAAAACCGGACGTGTGGTCAACCTACTTGGTACCCAGAGGTTTGGCTCTGGAGCTACGAGGCTAATGTAGCTAGCAAGTAATGAAAGCTTATGCTAGGGTGACCAGATGTCCCTGTTTTCCTGAAACTGTCCCTAGAAATGTCCACGTGTCAATTTTAATTGTGGATTAAAACACTCTAGAGGGTCCTAAGAACGACCTGGTAGAAGATCAGATGTTTCACATTGTGCTTGTTTTGGCCAACAGGAGGAGATGCTGCTATCTGTTAACCACTTCACCTAGTTTTTTGCCTAGCTAGATATACTGCTGTGTTAAACTCCAACAGAAGCTAGCAAGTGTGAAGTGAGTCCACAACATTACTACATGCATCTGTTCAAAACACAAGATGACCCAGGGATTGAAAGAAGGGGTGGGGTCACAGGACTTGAATCATTCTACCAGGTAATGGTAGGTATATCCAGTTTGTATAGACATACAGTCTACTTGACCGTAGGCTACCATGGCATCTACAAATAGTGCATTTGGTTTTTAAAGCTACACATATATGGTCATATGACTCTGTCTCCAGAACTGGAGCTAGCCCAGGGGTGTGTTTACGGTCTTGCTATTGTGTTATAGTCTTATCTATCTATCTTATCGTCTTTGTTTCTTTGTGTCGCCACAGGTCTCCTTTTACAGCCAAAATATGAAGGTAAATTACGGGAGCGCATAAAATATTTAATAGTAAACATAGCCCTGTCTGCCTTCACCATAGTTTACTACAGCAAGGTACCATGGTCAGAATTCATGAAACTGAAACTGTCCCCACGTTTTTATTTCATTGATAAAACCATTTGAATTATATATTGACAGCCGAGCTGGAAATGTCACTGGTTTTCATTTCAGACGACTGGTCATAACCTCAGCTTATGCCTTATCATATTAGATCTTATACAACCCTACTAGGCTTAGGAGGGTTACTCAGTAAATATAAAAAATGTAAGATGTAAAATAATGCAACGGATTACCCTATTAAAATAACATAATCTGATTACTTTATGCGACTTTCAGATTACTTTGTACTCCCAAGTTTTTTTTTTATGTTATTTCAAACAATTTCATATAAACTTCAGTAGGAAGTCTTTACTCAGGGCAAACAGAAAAAAGACTTCTATAAAATGATATATCACAGGTCACATAAATTGCCAAAATTATGTCACTGGTGTAACTTCATTGTAGCTTCCACAATCTGCTCACTGTGGTGGTTAAAGGTATCTTAACCAAAGTCTTACATTTTACAAACACTGGCTATAGATCTACAGCATAAACAGCCTTGTTACTGGCCGTCCTCTTGTTACCTGTTACCATTATCATAAACCCCATTCCGCCCTCTGTGGTCTTTCATGGACGCTTCTAATACAGTAGATGACACACCCATTTTGCCACCCCCGCCAGAGCACTACATTTGAGTATGTTGGCAATTACCTCCTAAATTGCTTAGTAAAGTCAAACGGACTTGCTCGTGTGGTTTCTGACACTATACAGTAGAAGCAGCCATCTTGAATTCTGAACCTCATCCATTCTCCAGTCTATTTTTATAGCAGAAGCAGAGCAGAATGATTTAATCAGCTTTTTGGTCACCTCTGAAGAGCGGAACATGGGAGGATCTCGAGGGTGAGAGGGATAATGATGGCCCAGCAGCAGAAGGAGTTCAGAAGGAGCACAAGGCCTGGAGGAGAAAGGGAGAATTAGCACTGTGACTGTAAATGAGAAAGGCCTGTCTGTGGAGACAAAGAGAAGATAATGTGCTATATGAGCACCCATGTGTTCACACGGAGCGAGTCCTCTGGATTCTGGATTTGAAGGAGCCCAGTGAACGTTCAATCAATGTTCAGTCATGTTCAATCAATGTTGAAATCAGGACTGTAGTTTATGCTGTATACATATAATCCACAATACTAGTATTAAAAAATACCTTTTACACTACTATCATGATAATCTACTTCTGGTATTATTATTACCTTTACTGCTATTAATATTATTAGCACTACGAGCGATTAAAAGCTAAAGACATCATGGGGGCATCAGAAAAATGCATTTTGAAAAAAATATTGTGTTGCCAAAACAGACAGCTCATAGACCACCTTTCAAAATATAGATTTTGCCCCCCTCCAATGGACTTGAGTCCTGTCCAGGGTGTTTCCTGCCTTCCGCCCAGTGAGCATTGGGATAGGCTCCAGCACCCAGAAGGATAAGCAACTTGCTTGGATGCTTTGTTGCTTAGATGGATGAATGGATGGATGGATGGATCGATCGATGGATGGATGGATGGATTTTGTTCACCTATGGACCTATGGCGACTAATGAATACATTTTTTAAAAGGATCCTGGTCATCCATTGATAAATCACTTATGCAGTGTCAGCTCTATCTAATAGCGACATATGCAGCAGTTTAAACCCCTGCTGTCAAAAGCACATCCTAACAACTTCTGGATTTGCCATTATGTTGCCAAAAGCAGAGTGTCAGTTAAAGCTCTGCAAGACGGCATGTGAACCTGAAGTATGCACATTAGCGTAGTTAGTGCTTGACATAATATAATGAAGTATGATACATGTGGTTGTAGAGGCAAACCTGCTCAGCAAATCGCCTTTGAAATGCATTCATTTTCAAAGGATCGCAGCACAGCAGGCTGTGAACAGCAGGTTACAAAATATGAAAGGTGCAAGACCACATGCTGTGACACCGCAGTGCGTAAGTGGATTTGGTGTCTTTCTAATAAAGCAACTTAAACCAACTTTCTGAGTGTTCAGCTTCACAAAACCTAACAAACACAGCCAAGGTTACCTTGCTTTACTAGTTTAGATGTTTAGGCAGTGATTAATACTTGTGCACATGAAAGCGTGCAAAATGAGGAAGAGTCACCAATGAAGGAAAAAGAAATCATACAGTCTAAATATGTAAAAAATAAAGCATTTAAAGTGGTAAAAAAAAACTCTTTTCGCCATTGGTACCCCTGAATCGAGAATCCTGAGAAGGTTATCTGCAATTTAAGTTAGAAACCCAAACAAGCATCAAGTCGTACATAATTACTTATGTAAATGTATGTACTGTATTGATTTCTATATGTGACTGTAATATATATATATATATATATATATATATATATATATATATATATGTGTGTGTGTGTGTGTGTGCTGTCTCTTATACACATCTTAGGAAGCTGCAAGGCTGCTGCTTGACTGTTAATGCTGGAAGTGTGGTTTNATATATATATATGTGTGTGTGTGTGTGTGTGTGTGTGTGTGTGTGTTATAATTTTATAGTACATCAGATAGCAAAATGGAAGGGGGGGGGGGGCCCTAAAAAATTCTCATTTAGCTTCCCCCAGAAAGCTAACATGGCCCTGCCCCAACATACTGACTGTTTAAAATGGACTTTGGGCATCCATTGGCATTATTAATGAGTAAACATCACATTAATATTTTAGATCAAACTGACTTTCCAAAAAGATGTTGAATATCTGAGGACTTTCATTGGGAGTCCATGTAGACTGTAGCATAAATAAACCTAGAGCAACTGCATAGTTGCATATTGCATTCGTTTTATGGCTCCATTAAAAAAAATAAAATAAATAAAGAAGGAAGGTTTTTAAGAATCGTGACTACATTTGGGTTAAGAAGAACATTGTCTTTTAAATTTTGATGCTTATTTGTGAAATTAGATCTATCCTTGCTTTTCACTGATTTGATTCTGGTTTGGAATGTTGGTCAAGCCAAGTTCCTAAGAGATTATTGGTTGACTGGATGTATATTTATGATGTATATTTTAGAACCTTTGCATTATGTAAATGACTTTCACATACACACACCATCCACTTGAAAGCTCTTCAGGCTCTTCAGTTCTTCTATAGCAGTAGTGCCCAGTTATGGTCCTGGAGATCTACCACCCAGGAAAGTTCATATTCAACACACAGGTGCAAGAGGTATAAGGTAGATTAGGGCTGGAGCTAAACTCTGCGGGGCGGTAGATTAGCAGGACCAGGATTGAACACCCACTTTCTATGGAAACCTTAAAAATATCATGCTGATACTCAACGAGTAGTTGTGTTTAGCTATCCTCTGCCAGAAGATGAATTTGTATTCGGAACCCATGCTCTCTTAAGTGAAGATTAATTTCTGTGATCAAGTTATCATCTTTCATGATTTGCCCTGGGGACCTGAGGAGTATCTTTTATGAGTCATCATTAGAAGCTCTAAAGTCTCTCTTGCATGCATCTTAGGCCTTGGAGAAAGTGCTTTGTCCGAACGAATAATTGGCCGACTCCCCTCTCTACTCACAGAGGCTCGTCCCAGCCTCCATTTTAATGACACAGTTGCATTGCTGCTTTGTGAGAGGAGGCTTGATTGAAGGTTTCTCCAGTGGGCAGGGCAAAGCTGTTTTTTTTTCTCACGCCTACTGTGAGGAACAGACGGCTGGGAAAGTCTCCCAGGGTATAATGTCTTGTTATTTCCTACCAGCGGAACCAGATCAAGCTCGGTGGCAGGAGAGCGTAGTCATGCTGCCATTGTAATGTTCCACGCTTGGGGAGCGTGCAGAATATTTTGAACACTCTTTACCTTGTCATCGCCTCTTTTTACCAGGTGGCTACATGTCGCGCTCTGAACTTTTCAATCTGACAAAGATCATAGTTCCAGAAAGTTCTCCAGTTCTAGAAAAAGAACTTCTAAAATGTAGTTAATGTTATGAAGCAGAAAGATTGAGAGCACAATTGTACATTTGTAATCTAAAGGAATGGATATGAGACCTTGCCAGCATACATGCTAATAACATTAGCATTATCCACATTCCTGCCTAATGTTACCTTTAGTCACTTTAGTCACCTGTGACTGAAATGTACCTAATAGCGTGTAATATCTCCACAAGCACAAATAACAGCTGTGATTTGATTTGGCATGGACCGGACAAGTTTCTGGATGTAGGCCACATCAATGTTCAGCCACTGCATAAAGAATTGTGCAGTTGGGCCAGATTTGGTGGAGGCCTTCCCTGCCACAATTCTGAGAAGAATTTCCTGTAGACTGGGATTTTAGCCACTGCTGGTACACCTGCAGATTCAGCTACTTCCTTCACACTATGGTCTTTGGTATGCCCAAATGCAATCACTCCTTTTAGCCAATCATTATCATCTGCTTTGGGGCCATTTTCCACACAGGGAACGAGACATTCACTGCACTGTAGCACCTCTTCTCAATCTATGACTCCCGTCACTGACACCCTGCAGGTATTTATAGCCCTATCATCCTCATGCAGCACCATCTGCAGGAGCCTGAAGTTATGACTACTACTATCAGCAAAGAAATGTTTTGTTCCTTTAATTTATCACTGCATCTGTAAGGCTAACAATCCTAACAAACACTAGAATTCAATGAACACCCCGATCCTTTCGGTAAATACAAAACTTTTCTCAGTCTGTTTGATTCAAATAACATACTTTTGCGTGCATGCACATTATGTGGTTATATGGATGATACATCACTTTAACAATTTCTCTTTCTTTATATTTTCAAGTATTGCTTCAGTTGGAGAATTGAGGATAAATGGTTAGTTTTAAATCACAAATGTAATTTGTACCATTCATATGCGTGTGGAACATGCATGAATGTGTATAGACGAGTTAGATTATGAAGCCTGTTCATAACTGTTAAATTTTTCTAAAAATTTACAACTTTTCACATTTCTTGTGGAGTCCCACAAGGTTCTATTTTAGGGTCTTTCTCATTGTGCATGTTACTTCTATATCAGTGATCGTCCAATCCTTCTCCTTGAGGAAGTACAAATGCATTGGGTCCAAAAACTACTCATTAAATACTGAGTAACTTACAGAACGGCAGTGGAACTTCTTAGTACATGTATCAGCATGTATCAGCAATGGAACTGAAGCTTTGGTTCTTCTCTTTTTGGTCTAAAACAAATGCTAAAGATTTAAAGTGACAGATGTGGCGAGTCTCAAAGCAGCACATATGTTGACTCCAAAAAAACATTAAAAAAAATTAGAACAGAAATTAAACACAAAAAAGAAATTGGTAACTAAATATGAATGGCTTAAATGTAAATGTAACTGTGTAAGTATATGTAATACACATGAGGAGAAATTAAAGTTTTATGATTTGAAAATGCTCTGGAGAAAACATGTTCTAGCTGGCCTTATTGCAGCTAGGAAAAATCATCACAGTTCACTGGAAATCACTCACTCGTCATTACACTCCGGATCCTTTGTTTTCTTTCGTAATTTACATGGAACTCTCAACAGCTCGAATTAATGGTGCTAACACATCATTCTCAATCAAGACCTGTCATATATAATGTATCTCAATTCTCATCTTAGAAGACTCGGAATTCCAAAATTTGAATTTATTGATTTATTTTATTGTACATTAACAGAACCAGACCCAAGCAATTATGGGCCATTTCCGCTGGTCCATAGATCATGACATTTTGTACACAATGTAAACAGCAGCTCCTGTGATCAGCTGATGCATAAAAGTAAAAATCAACAAAAATGGTTCTTTGGACAGCAACGATATCAAATCGGTGAGGCCAATCATTCTCTGAGTAGAGAGTTTTTGAGCCATTTTGTGCCATTTGTGATTTTCACACAGAGGAATTTGTATTCTGCATTTAACCCATCCGTGAACATACATACACACACACACACACACTAGGGGGCAGTGACCACACTTGCCCGGAGCGGTGGGCAGCCCTACCCACGGCGCCTGGGGAGCAGTTGGGGGTTAGGTGCCTTGCTCAAGGGCACCTCAGTCGTTACTGTCGGTTCAGGGAATTGAACCAGCAACCCTCCGGTCGCAAGGCTTGGTCCCTAACCTCCAGCCCACGACTACCACCACTGTAATATGTAATATGCACTGGTAATATTACAAATATTACAAATAATAATCCAGAGACCACAAATCCATCAATATATTACCTAAGGACATGCACTTGACTAAATGGAGCTAGTTAAAACCCACCTCTGGTCGCTTCCGTGGCTTTTATCAAACCTATGCACTCTGACCCAGTCTGAAAAACTTAGTGTGTAAAGCTAACCTGGCAAGTGTAGCCAGCTGTAATGATGCCACCATCATCATGAACATCAACCACGGTGAATGTGAGTTCTCAAAGTCTGCATCAGTTCCTACATGTAGGGTTCAACAATCCTGATTCTTCTGCCATTATACAACTTAGCATAGAACAAGAAACCATGCGCATGTGGGGAAATGCTCTTTTATTGAACAGCAGCAGAGGAGATCTGCAGGTCAGTCAATACAGGAGAACGACGGGGGAGGTCACTAATAGCCATACACTGTAAACACAACACCAAAACCAGAGCAACACTTTAATCTTCTACTGCATGAATGATTGCTTAGGGACAGAGTAAATTCAGTATACATGGACTTTGGTAACAAATATCGACTGCTTCACGTTTTTTCCACCTATATGGGGGAAGCTGTTGTGCCTTTTCCACCTTTGTATAATTCGTATTGGGAAAGAGCTTATGACTGTAGCTGTGTGTTTAAAGAGGAGCCAAAATCACACAGTGTATTCCTGGCAGGAATGGGCCTAGGCAGAATGTTTTTAGCTACTTTTGTTTTTGACTGCCACAGCGTCAGCGGCTGTCTGTATGAGCAGGCCCTCCTTTGCTGCCAGAGTACACTCGGCTTAGACCACATGGGTATCAGTGTGTTGGTACTTGAGAATTTTCATGAGCACAAGTACCTGCGAATGAGCCTAGTATCAGTCTGATACCCCATCGGTATCAATGCATTCCTAACAACTAGCCCTGGTGATTTCTAGGTGATTTCTAATTCTGCACCTCTCTACTAGCATCTTCCTTCATATCCTACCACTACAAAGCATCCAGGCTGCTTGCCTGGTCAGCAACCTTCCCAAGTCCTCTTATGTGACTCCTTCACTGAGATCACTCCGCAGGCTCCCTGCGGCAACAAGGATCAAACACAAAACTCTCCTTCTTGTTTTCCAGTCCTCAAAGAGTTCCGCCTGACACTTTCTCCAAGCTGCGGCTCAGAACTACAGCCAGTAACTCCGATCCTTGACTTCAGAATACCTGGCACAAAGGCAAAATCTCACCCCGTTAGGGTCCTTGCCCTTCAAAAGTGGAACAAGTTTCGTTCTCAGGTCGAGACTGCCCCATCTCTGAACCTCATCCCTCTCTTCAGTGCTCCAAAGACTTCCTTTCTCAGGCTTGACAAACCCTGATATGTAAATCTTGCACGTCTCATTAGACCACACTGACTGCAGCCCTTTTTCAAAGATACAACAGCAATTTCACATGTTGTTAGCAGCAGTGAACACCGTGTCTATCGGCCAGTTCCTCTCAGGGTGGTAGTGCTTGCTTTCACGGACCTAGTTAAAAGATCCAAGATCCAAGAGAGAACTACAGTTCTGCTCTCCCCTCGGCAAAGGTACTGGTTTGTTCAATTATGATGGCATACCATTTAGAGAGTTTCCATCAAACTCCTGTTCCTCATTTGTCTGGGGGATTGCAAGTTTATAAGCCTATAAACACCTGGCTTTCGAACAGTTTCGAGGAATTGTTTTCTGTCAGTGTACAAAATACCCCCCTGGTATTTGGGGGTTCCGTGCTGGCTGGCTGCTAACTTGCTTGCCATACCGGTGCTGATGTTAGCTTCAGTGGCAACAAAATGTTTGGTTTAACAATTCTCCTTTTGGAAATGCCCTTTTCTAGTTTGGTAATGCACTTTTCTACATATTCCATTTTTGGAATTGGGCAAATTGGTGTATTCCAGGAATAGTCACGGGCTAAGAAAGACAAATTGGGTGAACCAATCCACTACAGCGCCCCCCTGAGGCAGAGCAGTGCTGTGTCTGTAGTTAGTTAGCAATGCCAAAGACAGAAGCTCGCCGACTGTGGGTGAAACAGGCTAAACAATGACCTTTCATTGAATTTGTATTTAAGCAAATACAAAAAAAGTATAAACTCATTCAGGGGGTCCAGCACAACCTGCCAGCACAAGTCACTGATAGCCCTTCTCAACCAAAAGAATCCTGGTTCTTGAATTGAAGTTCTAGCAGGAAGACTTCGTCAGTCATTCATTCATTACTCTGGCCAGCTACCTGTCTTTATAAGGATTCAACCTATGTTCCTGTTCTGCTGCTTTCAGGTGCCGAAGTTTCAACGATCTCCTCCATCTTGCCCCTCCAATACCAGTTTGATCCTGGTCCTGTTGTCCAGGAAGCAGACTCCCCGCTGTCCATATCAGTTATCTCATATAACGCTTCAAGACCTTGGCCCAGGATGGGGCCTACGCCAAAGACTCTTTATTCCTTAAGAATAGTTATCCTTCAATTTGTACATCTTATTGAGCACTGAAATATCGTTTTCCATGACGTTTACCTTTTGAGTCTTTCTGCACAGCGGTAGTAAACAGCAGATGGGGACAGCAAGATGGCGGACAGCATAGATTACCTGCGAGCATTTGTGCTGTTATTACAGATGCTCGTCTTTATCCAAAAAGCAAGCACGGATTAACTACTGGTGATAAGAAGACGTAGAGGAGTTTCTTCAGCAGACCACTGGGTGTCGCCATTGTTGCCTTCTTATTCCCCAAACAACTGACACGCCCACGAATGTTGTCACGGAAGGTGCTGAAGAACCTTCTATTCTTTTCCCCCGGAACAAACTTTTCAGGTTCCGAACTTATTCATTGTTGGTGGAAAATGCACTGAATGGTTCAAACTTAGGTGCACGAACCAGAACGGAACCTCATCCCAAGAGAGCTACAAATAGATTCGGCCATGTTTTCTTCACGGCAATGAGGGCCATACAGGGTTGGGTCTTATCTTTTTCCAATGGGGATTTTTTCTGCAAATTTAATATGTAATATTCATTTGCCAGGAAGCTATTTGCTGTTGCTCTTGTACTATCAGACAGCTATGACAAGCCTATGACAAGGCTATCTACTGAACCCTCTTAGATTGCTCGTGTGCTTTTAATCACCTCAATATCCACAATCAGGTCTCTTATGTGAATAATATTGTGCCCCACCCCCACCCCCCCAACCCCCCGCTTTATGATCGTCATGACCTTTAGATCTCCAGCTGCTCCATCCATCAAAGTTCACACAGAATTGAAACCCTGAGCCAGGTGACTGAGATGGGGCAGCTGGCATGGTGATAACCATGCTTGACCGCGTCCACATTACATCACATATTCAGCCCTCATCTCGGGTTTACATTCAGAGCCTTTGCTGGGTTCTGGCCTGTCAGCTCTTCTGCATCCTTGGCTTTGACAAGATGCCGTGGAGACTGGTGCATCTGTCTGGTTTTAGACGATGGACAAAAGAAAAAAACAAACACTATTTTTAGCTTGACCGTCTTTGTCTTTGTTGCACCCTGAATTCAAAAAGCAGTGGGCAAAATGTGAAGCCACCGATAAACACACTGAAAATGCATAGAACGGACAAACAAAGACTTTATAGTGAAGCACTTTGATGTTTGATCAAGGAGCCTCCAAGTCGGGATATGATTTAAGGTGAATTTCATTTGTTTGCAACATTCAATTTTAAAGACTCCCTGCTGGGAAATAAACATTCTGCTGCCACTCAAGAGTTGCTATTTGGAAGCACAAGCAAGATGACAATAACCAAGCCTACAGGCTGCAACATATAATGATTGGCTTCTGTCTCCTTCTACTGCAAACATTGCCAAATTTGAATGCCACTCTTATATTTGAGGTGCTTAGAACGAATTCATTTTCTTTATTATAACCATCGTCAAAGAAATAGTCGCACCCAGAAGGAAGTGTCAGACTCGAATGCTATTCAGAAGGAAGATAAAGGTTACCAACAATAAATGATAATAAATTTAGACTGATAAGGGCAATATTTATTGAGCTAGGATAAGCCACTGGGCTGCCATGTTTGCTAAGGCAACATGCCAGACATCTTGGCATGGAGTTGTAGAGGTTCCTAATGGTGTCTTGGGCTATTCCATCCCATGCAGCTTGAATATTCTCACACAGGTTCTGCAGATTTTGCGGTAGGGGTGGAGGTGGAGTGACACCAGGCCTTCTAGACGTATGACCATTCATCTTGGTGCTAACCACGGTGCCCCCACACACGGATTTGTTGGTCGTCTCCAGCAACACAAAAGTGAGACCCGATGACCTGCTGCCATTCTGAGTCACTTTATGACAGTCTGGGACGACACCGTTGGAGTCTTCGGCGACGTTGACATGGTGATAATGGCAGTCATCATAATGGTCTTTTGAACAATCAGACAACCTCAATAAACTATAAGTAAACGATAAGTGCTAATATGGGAGCGACAACACCTCAGCTACAAAGTGGTAGATCATACAAACTCATAGAGCGCCAAACAGCCTCTGGAAGTGACATCAGTACAAGAACTGCTGTGAGCTTCATTAAATGGGCTACCATGCCTGAGCAGCTGCACACAAGCCTAAGATAACTATGCACATCGCCAGGTGTTGGCTGAAGTAGCATTTTTCAGGGTTTGGCCTTGGGCCACCAAAGCCAGTGACGGACAATGTTAATGCTATGATCTGATAACTGAAAATGGGTAGCTGAGAACCTACAAAGACATTGTATTCACCCAACTTTGTGGCAGCGGTTTGGGGGAGACCCTTTCCTGTTCAAGCATGACTGTGCCACTGTACATAAAGCAAGGCCTATAAAGACAGAGCTTGACAAGTTCAGTATGCAGGTACTCCAGTGACCAGCACAGAGCCCTGACCTCAAGCCCACAGAACACCTTTAAGATGAATCAGAATGTTGAATCTTGTGCTAAGACTTCCCAGAAGAGTGGAGTCTGTTGCAGCCGCAAAGGGAAACCCAACCCATGGTTTTGGAATGGGATGTCCAACAAGCTCATATCGGTGTCCAAATACTTTTGGCCATGCAATGCATCATGGCTAAATCATTAAACCGTGTATTTCAGCATTTCCACCAGATTCTAATTAGTGTAGGACAGTCATTGTTCTCTCACCAGCATCACAGTGTTAGTTGTTTCTCCCCAACTGAATATATTTGCATATATTTCCAGCTCATGCAAACAGTGCAAACAAGGAGTAAACTGAATACGCCTCAGGTGGAACATCTTCGCCAAAGGAACAGACTTCATAAGCTGATAGCTTTTAGCCCAGGGCCTGAAAAGTAAAAACTTAGTTTCATTTAACTGCTTCCTGAAAGAAGATAGCAGTAGTACTACTTCATCCTAAGGCGAGAGCCAGGAAGTTGTTGTACTTGTAGTACAGTGATTAAACCTCCTTGAGTTTGTGCAATATAGGCCTGGGTAGTCATACTAGTTAGTAGGTTATGGGCTGGACTTCTACTATAAAATACTGTATAAAGCCTAAAATCCAGTTTTAATGATAGTGCTGGATAAATGATCTCTTAAGGTAGATTTATACTTGCTGTTAACTAAGTGTTCGCATACAGATGATGGCTGCCTCGCGCATCCTGTGTTTGGTGAGTCGGTTGTCCATGTCCTCACACGCTACGCATACACAAGGTGCAGTACACACAGAAAGCTTAGGGGGCAGTGCAGACACCCAGCCGCATCAAAACAGCAGAAAGTTTGGAAGAAAGATTCCGCTCTGGAGAGACACCGCCTCCCCACTGCTAATCACACCTGATCTAGAATTCATTAAGACACATATACCCCTTTTTGGCAAAGTCTCTGTGTTTCTTACCTGAGTACTAAGCTATGTTTTCTTTTGTGTTCTCTGGTTCTTCTCTGGTTTTGACCCCTACTTTTGTCTCTTGAGGGGTATTTCACAAAACAGGATTTCTCAGTTAGCCACATAACCTAAACTCAAAGCTCGGGACTGTCCAATAGGCCTGTTCCTCAGCTCTTCTCCACTTGGTCGAGCTAGACTTTAGGCCTAAGTTAACTGGCTGAACTGAGAAATCCTGCTTTGTGAAATACCCCCACGGTTTTTGCTATGACTGATTTGTCTCTGATTGTGTCTACCTGTGTTTTGACCCGTCTGCCTGAACTCTTAATGAAACCGCTCTATACATGCGATCAAAACAGCAGAAAGTTTTGAAGAAAGATCGCGTGACCACAAAAATGCGTCCTTGCCGCTGCACAATGATGATCATGCTTGTCAGAACAACTGGTGAGAGATTGGAATTATTTTACTAGAAAAGTCTTCTAGAAAGGTTTTTTTTAATTGAAGTAGGATTTTGCTTTTTTTGAGTTTGCCGTAGGCTTCGAGTTCAAAATATTGGTTTTTATTTACAAATACAATCAAATTGGTGAGCCAAAAAATTAATGTCATGATGTCTTTCCACTTTGGGGAAGCTCTGAGCATTAGACTGCTCTTAATAAAACCGCTCTGTGCATGCGATCTGCCTCAGGGCCAACATTACAATGCAAAGCCAATGGCGCTATCCTTTCCAGTAGGTAGCATTCCCAGTGGTACCTTCACACACACGCAAGGCACTTCAACAGATGTTGCATATTATGCTGTTAAAAGTCTGGATGGTCTCTTTTCATCTTTGGCACAGGGAACCCAGAGTCTCTTTTTTTCCCCGAAAACAAGCTGAAACGTGGGCTCATCTGACCACAGCACACATTTCCACTGTCTTTAAAGCCATCTGAGATAAGCTCAGGCCCAGAGAACTCAGTAACATTCCTGCATAGAACTGATGTAAGGCTTTGTTGGACTGCCTTGGACTGCCCTTAATAAAACCATTCTGTGCATGCGATCAGCCTCAGGACCAACACTACAATGCAAAACCAATGGTACTAAGCCTTCTGGTAGGTACCATTCCCAATGGTACCTTCACACATATGCAAGACACCCATGCCATAGGCACTGCAACAGATGTTGCACATTATGCTGGTAAAAGTCTGAATGGTCTCTTTTCATCTTTGGCACAGGGAACTCAGTGTCTGCTTTTTCCAAAAACAAGCTGAAACGTGGGCTCATCTGACCACAGCACACATTTCCACTGTCTTTAAAGCCATCAGAGATGGGCTCAGGCCCAGAGAGCTCAGTAACGTTTCTGCATAGAACTGATGTATGGCTTTGTTGGACTGCCTTGGACTGCCCTTAATAAAGCCGCTCTGTGCATGCGATCTGCCTCAGGCCCAACGTTACAATGCAAAGTCATTTCTTTGTAAATTTGTCAGTTGAATAAAGGCTCAGAACGAACAAATCATAGATGTATTTATTGCATTACACACACAAAAAAAAAACTTTAGAAATTTGTTACATTGGCCACTTCCTAGTTTTCTAATGACTAGTTTATAGGATTGCCTATTAGCTTCTACTGCTATAGTCCTTCTCTAGTACAGGCTAGTAGTGACTCAGTGAAATAATGAGTAATGCTGGCCAGTCCTCTCTTTCGCTGGCGGTGATTTTGTCCGTGGGATGAAGAGACAAATGGAAATTAATGGATGTGTGTCAAGGGCTCGGCACTGAGAGCGGCTTGTTGTTCCCATCCCTCTGTGTGTAAATGAGAGAAGAGCCTGATAAATAATGATAATGCTTACGCTAATGACATGCAACAACTTTTTCTAATGAGAAGCATCAACTTTGGCTTGATCACTCCCAAGCCATGAGATCTCCACAATTTAATAGCTTTTTTTTTTTAGCGCTTTGCTTGTTGCTCCTTAATGGATACACCACAAGACAAATGATTTTTTTCAGGAACAGCCTAACTAATAGTAGGCCTATGCCACAGGAAGCCTATGCTAATGTCAAATCCCGAGTGACTCTCTCCTGGATGCAGAAGCCATTATTTCACTATATGAGTGTACTATGTAGGGAATAGCAAGCCAATTTAGACTCAACCCAGGAACAAATATGCATACTTGTGAGTTGTAATGCAAAGTCACTGGGCAAATGAGCACTACACCTTCAATTTGTACCTGATGTGCTTTTAGAAGTACGTCTAGAAGAGTCGTAAACCATCAGCTAGTTGAAAAAAGTATCACTGACATCTTTCCTCAGAGTTCTCTAGACATGGGCAGGGTGGGGGCACTGAAGCGAGACAGTTTTGACTGTTAGTTTTAGCCTTATTACATCTCAATGGTGCAGTTATAATAGTAGCAGAAACACCACATTCTTCCGTCAGGGGAGTTAGTTACTGTGGGAGAGACGGATATGTAGGCATTAGGAATGCATTCAACCTGAAGGGATGTTTAGTCGTGCTCATACCAGAGAAGAGAATGAATAATCTAGGGAAACCGTCAACTCCAAAGCCATTCAGTGAAGCAACAGCACAGCAAGAAGTCGGCACATGGATACACGATCTATGGATATACGTTTACTGACGTGTAGAGACAATCCAGTTTAAACACACATTTAAAAACTCACCCTTCCAAATCATTGAATTCAGATGTTCCAATCACTTCCATGGGCACAGGTGTATAAAACCAAGTACCTAGGCATGCAGACTGCTTCTACACACATTAGTGAAAGAATGGGTCGCTCTCGGGAGCTCAGTGAATTCCAGCGTGGTACCGTGAGTCCAGTCGTGAAAGTTCCTCACTACTAAATATTCCACAGTTAACTGTCAGTGGTATTATAACAAAGAGGAAGCAATTAGGAATGACAGCAATCATGCTCCTCTATCTGGCAATCCGATGGACAAGTCTGGGTTTGGCGGTTGCCAGGAGAACGGTACTAGTCTGACTGCATTGTGCCGAGTGTAAAGTTTGGTGGAAGGGGGATTATGATGTGGGGTTGTTTTTCAGGAGTTGGGCTCCGCCCCTTAGTTCCGGTGAAAGGAACTCTTAATGCTTCAGCAGACCAAGAGATTCTGGACAATTTCATGCTCCCAACTTTGTGGGAACAGTTTGGGGATGTCCCCTTCCTGTTCCAACATGACTGCGCACCAGTGTACAAAGCGAAGTCCATAAAGACATGGATGAGCGAGTTTGGTGTGGAAGAACTTGACTGGTCCGCACAGAGTCCTGAACTCAACCTGATAGAACACCTTTGGGATGAATTAGAGCGGAGACTGCAAGCCAGGCCTTCTCGTCCAACATCAGTGTCTGATCTCACAAATGCGCTTCTGGAAGAATGGTCAAAAATTCCCATAAACACATTCCTAAACCTTGTGGAAAGCCTTCCCAGAAGAGCTGAAGCTGTTATAGCTGCAAAGGGTGGGCCGACATGTTAAACCCTATGGATTAAGAATGGGATGTCACTCAAGTTCATATGTGTGTGAAGGTAGACGAGCGAATACTTTTGGCAATATAGTGTATTGTTGTGTACGGACAACACAATACATAATTAACCCATCCATTTTGGTTTGCAGTTTAACATGATCTGGTGCAGACTGTACTGTACTGTTGTTGCTAACTCAAGTTATAGGCTGGAAATAATGAATTTGCCACACGTTGTCCTGATAAACTGGAGGTTCATATTGTTTTGGTTTCATTCCTGAATAGCTGAAAAGGTTTTGGTTTAAACCATGTGGAAAATTATAGAGGTTTCCCAAACATTTATAACTTAGCAGCCCTTAAATATTAAACTATTAAACTAAATATTAAAATATTAAACTAAAGCTTCTGCGACCTATGGGATTAATGTGACCATGGGTGCATTTCCCAACAGCATTGAGGCGTAACCACTGTGATAACTGTGGAGAGTGAGTGTTCAAAATGATTGTCTCTCTATCATTTAACTACGGTATCTATTCAAGTAAATTAGCTCTGTCATTTAACTACCTAACTTACCTGATCGTGTATTGTCTGAAGGATTTCCCAGATTTCATTAATGTAAACATGATTTCCATGATCCCCTGTGCAGGAACATCATATTTTGTGAATTCTAACACATGGTTTTACCTACAATCCACCATGGTTTCACCTAAATCGACCCTGAGTTCAACTTGGAAGGGCCACTTTGGACCGTTTGTGAGACAAAGATGGTGGGCACGATGCTGTGAAAAGGTCTCCATAAATGGCTAATTTGATTGGAGCATGACAGGAAGGCATTCCCAAATGAGCCACAGTTTGTCAAAAAATGCCACTCTAATATTCCGATTGGGCATCTTCTGCAATTTTTGAAAAACTTGGTGAAACCTTTGAGTCAATGTTATATGAACTGTGTATCACATAATATGTCATGAATGACAAGAACTACTCTTTCTATCTGCATTGTTTTCACAGATGGTGGGGTACATAAGCAGACTCTAAATAACTGCTTTATTGCAGCTGACAGTGGTGGACAGTAACAATGTAAATGTAATTGGTTACTGTACTTAAGTAGTACTTAACTCCACTTCATTTCAAACTCTAATATCTTGCTGTTTACTCCACTACATTATGGCCAAATCTGTCCTTCCTTTTGTCTTATGTGTGCATAAAAACGTAACATGTCCAATTAAAAGAAGCGTGAAGAGAGCCCACCAATCAGGATACAGCGGTCACTTAGTTTCGAGCTTGTTTTGACCTGATGGACAGAACTTGGTTCTAGCTAATAGAAACTGTTCTCCTTCAGTGTTTTGTGCTTATGATCATTTGAATAGACATCAGTGTCAGACTAATTAATGACCTTCTATTAAAGACTGGTGGACTGAGAGACACTAGAGTCTCTTCACCTACAGTGAGTTGATTAAGAGTCATGTTCCAGAAATGATAATAGGACATTAGAGCCATAATAAATCATGCTACTGTTACTCTCCATACTTAAGTACATTTGAAGGTAAATACTTTAGTACTGTTACTCAAGTGGAGGTCTAAAGGGAGGAACTTCTACTTCTATACTTCGAGTATCTCTACTTTAACTACACAGTTTGTGTTCTTCATCCACCTCTGGCAACTGATCATTAGTATACATTCACCTACGTATGTTCACCTCATTTACTCAGCAACATGGGGTTTGATTTTTTTTTATGTGATCCAGAATCACTTCCACCTTTCATTGATGTTGTGCTGGAGAAAGTTTGCTTTGGGGAATGCCTGCCTGACCTGAACATTACCCCTTGAACCCTTAACATTGCCCAGAGATGCATGAAATCATTTGGACACATTTGTCACTGTTTTCTGGGTAGTGGATGGCAGTGTAATGGTGGTAATGGCAGGTGTTAGCTGAAGGATGGTACTATTTTAAATTCAGTGTTGGACATCAGGGAACAAAGCTTGTCCCTGAGCCACGGTACTTAATTGTGACCCCTGAAAGAATAATTGAGACAGTAATTGAAAACCCAGACAAAGTCACCTGTAATTATTGCAAGCACACAAAGGAGAACATTCAGATTCAGCAGCCGTTGTTTGTTGGATTGATGAGGTCCTTTGTGATTTAACATGCATGATTGTCAGGCACACTCCGTCTAGCTTAACATTTCAGGGGATATAAAGTCCTAGATATGTCAAGGTCGGGTCAAACTAATGATACATATTTTAGCCTTTAATGTACCACTACTACTCAGTATGATCAGATTAGATCAGATTAGTGCATAATGCGAAGTGCTCAAATGTACATGGATCATTCCACCGAACTGGACTATAGACCTTCAGATCCTTTTGCGTTGGCCTTATACCTTAATTATGTACATTTTATTACAAGATATGATTGAATGTTCTATTTTGTCACTACCAAAACAATCATAACACTACAGAAACTATACCAAATACTCTGGCAGCAACTGTTTCAGTAGTGTAGTTCATTTTAAGCACAAAAGAAAGATTAGCCAGTACATCACTAGCTTTAAACGTTTCTTCACAAATAAAATCAACATAATAACATAAGCCAGACAAACAATGAGTCATCTGTGACTGAAAGTACCTAATAGCATGTAATACCTCCATGAGCACGAACAACAACTGCGACTGGATTTGGCATGGACTGGACAAGACAGCCAGTCTTACATCAAAGAATTGTGCAGTTGGGCCAGATTTGGTTGATGCCTTCCCTGGCACAATTCTGAGGAGAGTTTCCTGTAGACTGGGATTTTAGCCACTGCTGGTGGACCCGTATGACTGTACGCTTCCATACACCTGCAGATTCAGCTACTTCCCTCACACTATGGTCTTTGGCACACCCAAATGCAGTCACTCCTTTTAGCCAATCATTAACATCTGCTTTAGACCCATTTTACACACATAGAATAAAACATTTAATGCACTGTACCACCTCTTCTCGAACTATGAATCCCATCACACACACCCCGCAGGTATTTATAGCCCCATCATCCTTGTGCAGCACCATCTGCAGGAGCCTGAAGGTACTACCACTTTAGATGCGCCAGTTGACCCATTTTTTGAGCTTATTTAATAAACCTTAAAAAATGTACTCAATTACAGGTAATATGTGTTGTTTTATAGTGACACTTCTTAATGTGACACACTGATAAATATTTCAGCCATTAAGACCAAATAAAAAGGTACATGTGGTGGCTTGTATTAGTTACTATTAGCCTCTTTAGTCCTTCTGATTGTTGACTTTGACCTACCTTTGTTGGTTCTTGACTGGTTGTTGGATTTGGCTGCATCTGCCTGACCTCTTTTGATCGCTGCCTCTCGGAATTCATCCAGTGAAGTGCACTGGTGAATGTCAGGATCTTTGTGAAAACGGCATGAGTGTGTTTTAGGAAGAAATTTCTTCTTAACCCATAAGAGCCCAGAACCATTTCCCCCTAAGGGAAAAAATGAGGAATCAGTCAAAAGATTATAAAAGATCAGTCTTATTGGGACAAAGAGGTCACGTGGCATCTTCTGTAACTACTTTAAGGTCAAATTGCTGGTCACATATGCATCAACAACCATTTCATAACTTGTATTTCATCATAGAACTGTTAAATGGGTTGGAACAGACCTTTTAGATACAGAGAACAAGCTTTTAAAATAAGATGGCTTTGCCTCATGCACCAACCAATCACATTGCCATTTTGTAAATGAGGTCACATGTTCACAAATTCACAAACTGTTCCAGGATGCTCAGTAAAGGTCACATCGGGACTCCGTAAGTTTAAGTGAAGGATAAAGCTGAATAATAAAATGTCCAGATTTTTAGGGGCTTAAGACACATACATCAACCTGGGCTCCTTTGGTTAAAGAATGGCTGGTGAATGAAGCCCATTCTTTTGGAGCCCAAAGTCTCAAAGTCCATAAGTAACATCAGAAATCGTCAGTACCGAAACACATATCTGCAACTAACTCTATATTTTTGTGTTTTAATAAAACATATTCTGATTTTATGTGTGAACAGCTGTTCTAAGCTGCGTTTGCTAAATATGTACCGGCTAATGTTGTTGAGTTCCGTTAACTGTAATATTTCGTCAATGATGTCACTACCATAAAAGTCACCATCGAAACATTTGGTAAAGAATTAGAGGCATTTTATGTTTCTATGTTTTATGTTACTATTTTTGTCTACTTAGTAACAAATAGGAAAGTTAAATCATTAGTTTTAATAAAATTAACATAAGTGAGGTATATGGTTACTCAAACCAAAGGTTTTTATACAGTCCATGTCAGTTAAAAGTACAAAATGTGTTTGACTTTGAACCAGTTTGGTGGGATGATCCATATAACACTGATTCATATAACAATCAATGCCATAAACATGATATGGCGGATGTCATATGCCGCCATGACTTTAATGAGTAGTGTATCAGAACTTCTGAATTTCATTTCCTTTCTCTAACATGATAATTTTCCCAGAACATGTTAAAATGTGCTTTACTGTTAATGCAAGTTCATCTAAAATGGGTTTATTTGGTGACCACTGTAGATGATGAGCACTACAGCAAAAAAACTGTTAGCATGGTTTGTTGTGCTGCTTTCAAGGGTCCTGAATCTTCTACCAGAGGGAGATGTCTGGTAGACGTGATGTCCACGTTGAAGGGCTGTGATTTTGCCAGCGTGCTTCATCACTCTGCTGCTGTAAATGTCCTGGAGTGTTGGCAGATTACATCCAATTATCACTGCTGTCCTGATTATGCTCTGGAGTTAGGCTTGTTCTTGTGAGGTGGAGGAACCAAACCAAACGGTTATGGATGATGTGAGGATGGCCGCAATGATTGCTGTGTAGAACTGGATCGCAGCAGGGTGAAGAGCATCCTTTGCTGTGCATTCTTGGCTGTGAAGGCGTGTTCCTTATCTACTACTAGATCTTTGGATATAGTGGTGGCAAGGCACTTGAGTGCTTCCACAGTGGTAACCACAGAGTGGTTCAGGTTAAGGGGAGGCAAGGGGAGGTAAAGGAGTCTGGGGGGCTTCACATTAAGTTCTCTACTGTCTGTTGAATAGCAGGTGGTTGCTGCTGCACCAGGAGACCAGCTGCTCAACTTTCTTTCTGTAGGCAGACTCTTCACCATTGGCTATGATTCCCATCACAGTGATGTCAAACATCTGCAAACTTCATGATCTTCACAGCTGGTTTCTTAGAGACACAGTCATTGGTGTAGAGACTGAGAAGAAGGGGTGAGAGCACACAACTTTGTGGTTCCCCGTACTGAGGGTCCAGGGGTCTGCACCTGCTGTGTCCTGTTTTTCAGGAAATCTACAATCCACCGGCACATGGAATTTGGCATCAACAGCCAGGACAATTTGATCCATCGGAGCTCCAGCACTATGATGTTGAACGCAGAGCTAAAGTCCACAAACAGAACTACAGCGTATGTTCCAGGACTGTCAAAACGCTGCAGCATGAAGTGAAGAAGCCAAGTTGACAGTGTCCTCGACAGACCACTTTGCATACACTGCTAGTTATCTTTTCCTAAACAACCAATGTGTGAAGACATATCCCGTTGTCATGGAAAAGATTGTTGGCCTGCATCAAGCAAAGAAAACCTTATTCCCAAATTTACTCCATCTTTTACTACAATAAGCTCACTCACAGTTTTTGGCTATCCATTCATTTTTCTTCTTTTACAGAAAAGACAGAATAGCGGCTTCCACTAGCAGCTGTAGTATAGATAGGTAGGTAGGTAGGTGGGTAGTTGGTTAGGTAGGTGGGTAGGTAGGTAGGTAGGGAGGTAGGTAAGGAGGTTATTGATCCCGAAGGAAATGTAGCAAGACAGAGTTACTGGAAAGGCTGCCACCCACAGTGGCGCCAGAAATCAATTGGCCTGAATGTGTCCACAAACATGAAGCGAGCTTGGAAAACCGTCATGTGAACATGAATTCCGAAATATAAAAGACTATATTTTAATACATAAACCCACAGAACAGTAAAAATGAGCCCTACCCTATTTAAGGGAAACAAATGACAACTGACTTTACCTTTCACATCTGCAGGGTTTGACCATTGCCCTGGACAGCAGAGACCAGAGAGAAACTGTAACAGCTGAAATACTGCTCAGAAAGGCAGCTTGACATTCAGACTTCAAGGTGAAGGGCAGTGTTGGACTGAGGCCTGCTGTCAGTGGGGATGATGAAAGCACTGGGCCTGCCTTTTAACTGGCAGATGCGTTTTATGTGGAAGGATGACTAGGAGTTGTTCTTCGGCCTCCACAGCCAGCATGAGGGTCATCAGCCCCATTGCATGCTCCATAAGGTGGAACGCAGGCCTTGGTCTGCAGTGACAACTGTGAGCAAGTCTGAATTCCTAGTTTCACACAGAATCTGTACTGTGTATACTGTTAAATATAATTTTTCTTTATTTGCTTTTATTAACTTTGTAACTTTACTTGAACCTTCTTCTTGTTCCCTTGCCTTTTGTGTAAATGGGGAGACTGTAAATTCCTGGGCCTAAAACACCTCCGTTATAATTACAAAAGGTAGAGGTAGTCGTCCATCAAGTAGGGTGGTTACAAAGGAAGAACAAGAACTATATAAGTCTATGGTATTGTAAACTTGGTGAGACTTGATTGATACGGAGACACGCATATTAAATTTCTCCACTCCTGTTCTTCAAGAAACCAAAAATTTTGCCAGCAGAAATCAACAATACTTATGAAATCAGTCTCATATGACTTATTCTGAAGAGTTGAAGAGTGTTGCTGAACTATTGAGCTTCATTTTTTACTGTAACAACCAGCCAGCCACGGGACGTAAATGAATTAAGCCATCTTAGCTTCCCCATAGGGGCATACACTGTGAAACAGCCCTTCTTACATTCCGCTTAATCATTTCTCACTCACGTTTTCACTTTTACGACTTAATGCGAGATTCAGAGAGATGTGAATAATTTCTAATTGCTCGTATCAGGAAAGCAAATGCACTGCAATTAGCACCTACTGACAGCTTTCCACTGAATAGCTTTAATTAATATAACCACCAGCAAATGCTTCATATAAACAACAAACAGGGCTGCAATTTTGTCATTTTTCAATAAAAAAATATTTCAGCATTTCCGGCTAAAGCATGCTCTTGACTGAGTGGCAGTTTAGCTGATTTTGTTCAGGCTCTTTTATTAAATCATGTTCAATTCTACTTGCCATTCAGGCTTCCCTTATCATGCAATAGGCTTGTTTGACTAAGGTATGTTTGGTGCCCATAATATTTTTGGCGAGTGAACATTTTAAATATTTAATCCAGAAAAGAGGACTAACAGGCATCCTTCAAGGTATCGCGCCGGACGGAAGACTGGGTGTTGAAAAACCGGATGGTCTGGCCTAAAACCGGACATGTGGCCACCCTAGTGATGCATCAATACCACTTTCTGGTACCATACTGACTAACCTACTTACAATTAAGTAGCTGTTAGTATAAATATGTGCAATGTAATTAAAAAACAGTTAAACTGTTAAAACCTACCTAATTTTAAAGGAAGTGCATTAACTAACTATGCTGCATTGTGCATGTTACACTGCAGTTGCTAAGAAGGCCCAGCATTGCTTGTATTTCCTGCAGTAGCTCAAGAAATTCAGACTGCCACAAGCACTGCTGGTCCACTTCTATGTTCCCATAATTGGATTCTGCCTTCATTTCTGTCTGATTTGGCTCAGCCTCTTCGTACACCAAGAGCAGCTCTCCACCCTGGAAGATCTTTACTTATCTAAGATGACCCCTCACACCCCGGTTACTCTCTCTTCCAGCAATTTCCATTTCAGCAGAGATGAAAAATGAGAGCCCTAAACACTCAAACCAACTGTTACCTCCAAGAGCTTCTTTGCCCAGGCCACCGTCCTCCTATATGAGAACACTTCTCCCTCCACTTTAAGCTACTACACACATGCTTTACTGTACATAACCATTGTACTGGAGATACCATACCATAATCTTTCTGAATAAGAGCCTCTCCCACTCTCCTCTACTTCTAGTCAGTGCACATATGCAGTTCAACAAATGTTTACTTTTACATTTATGTTTGCTGCACAAATCATTCTGGTGTACATAAACTTGCCAGACAAAAAATTAGTCACCTGTCACTGAAATGTACCTTATAGCGTGTAATACCTCCACACACACGAATAACAGCTGTGATTAGATTTTGGCATGGACTGGACAAGTTTCTGGATGTAGGCCACATCAATGTTCAACCACTCTTGCATCAAAGAATTGTGCCATTGGGCCGGATGTGGTGGATGCCTTCCTGCCTGTATATTTTTTATATTTATTTTATTGGATTTCATTTTTGTTTTGACACCTGCACCAAGAGAAATTCTCGAGAGAGCCTGGTGCTTGTTCATGTTTAATGAGGCCAAGAACCAGCTACTTTGACAGGAAGGGTCCATTTGACTAAAAAAAAAAAAAAATTTTAAAATACTCACTGCAAATTGTTGTTTTTGTGTGACGCGAACGAATTTGAAAACTACGCTAAAACAAGAACACCCCAGCAAGGGAAGAAACTACGCATTGTAACACACTCAAGTATGCAGTTATTCAATGCTTTAAAAATAAATTCTTTAACTTCAAGGTGTGTCTGTCAACCCCTGGGTTCTATGTGGAGCTTTTGGGCCAGTCACCCCTAATCGGTGATACAAATCTCCAGGCAAGTCCAGTCAGACCTGATTTAATAGCTCAGAATGGTTCACAGAACCATGAATATTATGATACAATAGTAGAAAACATACTACTATTGTATCATAGACGTATAACAACAGATAGTAACAACAGTAACAACAACAATAGTATTACAATGAATGTAATACATCTATTGCATCATAAAACCATGTCAACCTCACCAAAGACTGCAAAAGTGTCATGCCTGACTGTCATGGAGTGACTCAGAATGGCAGCGGGTCATCTTCATTGACGAGTCCCACTTTTGTCTTGGTGAAAATGACCAACGAATCTGTGTGTGGAGGCACCATGGTCAGCGCCAAGATGTGTCACACGTCAAACGTCCAGAAGGCCTGGTGTCACTCCACCTCCACCCCTACTGCAAAATCTGCAGGAATTGTGTGAGAACGTTCAAGCTGCATGGGATGGATTATCACAGGACACCATTAGGAACCTCTACAACTCCATCCTGAGACGTTTGTTGCGTTAGTAAACATGGTGGCCCGACGGTGTACTGAGAGACACTACTTCTGTATGTGTAGCTCTGTAAATATTGCCCATATCAGTCTAAATGTATCATCATTTATTGTTCCTGGTAGCCTTTATCTTCCTTCCCAATAGCACTGCAATCCAACACTTCCTTCTGGGTGCGACTATATTTTTGATAATGAGTGTATATCAATATTAGTAGAGACTGTCCAACACCCAACTAGAATTTTTTAAACTGATTTCAACTATGTATCCATATCCATATCCAACTACAAAGCAATCAAACTTTCTACATTTATAAGGGAAAGTGGGATTCTGAGTCAACTTTTTTTTTATCATCAATCATATCAAGTTTTCAGAGAGAGAAATTGCCCTTTTCATCCCATTACTATATAAACAAAACCATTAGGCCTACTGAAAATGACAGGAGGCTAATAAGAAACGCACAACAGCAGCTGGCTGCAACACAATATCAATTTCCAAATTCCCACATAAGATTGTGCACTGGAACTATGAATGAGTTTCTCACCTTTCAGCATTGACTTTAGCTGATGATGAGTCTCACAGGCCAACGATTCCAAAGCTAATATCCATTTGTTTGTTTTCAGGTGTGGGTAACAAAAACACACACACACACACACACGTACACACACACACACACACACACACTTTATTCTGTTTGGGGAGGAATATTGGTGTGCTGCAAACTAAAAGCAGCTAGAAAATGCAGAAAACAGATAAGCATCAAGCTCGTGCTCAAATAAAACTTTCAACAGTGAATTTATCGCATTTGGTAACAGCTGATTAGTCTTCACAAACTCTGGGGCACCATCGCCCTGTATACGTAACACTACTTGCTGTAAACTTTGTACCATGGATCAAAGAAAGCTAAGGCTTTTACACCGAGACAAACGTTCAGCGCAAAAATGGAAATGTTGGGTGTTCATGTGGTTTTGTGCATAATTACAACACCCCTACTGGGACTAAATATGTTGTTAGATATGATATGTTTTGCAAGGATAAGTTTAAATGACCCCCCTAAGGGATGAGCTCACAACTGGCGAAGAGGGAGTGTGGAAATACCCAATGCATACAAGTGTCTGAAACTAGGGGTCTAGTTAGTTTGGGAGGCGGTGTTGGCTGCCGTTTCTTTATTGGGCAGATAACTATTACTGTTTAAACTGGTTATGACAACAGCTGCATTAGCTATTCACTACACAGAATCCACAAACAACTAACTACTACTACTAACGTACCTCTCGCTCCAACAAATCTTGAGCAAGACTGACCGATTGTACAACCATCACCATCATTACACCATCACATAAGAACAGAGTGATGGCCTCTTCACAACACCAAGGGGCAGTATAGACGTTCCGTATCATCCATGCCGGAAGGTATCAGTATATAAGGTATACAACGCTGCCATACTGGTCGTTGGAGTGACACCAGGCCTTCTGGACATGTGACTTGTGACAACAAAGCGCTCATCTTGGCGCTGACCATGGTGTCTCCACACACGGATTCATTGGTCGTCTCCACCAAGGCAAAAGCGGGACTCGTCACTGAAGATGACCTGCTGCCATTCTGAGTCACTCCATGTCAGTCTGGCACGACACCATTGTGTCTTTGACAACGTTGACGTGGTGTTAAGGGCAGTCGTCGTAACAGTCTGCGTGCATGTACTCCTGCATTGTGCAGCCGTCTGCCAATGCTGCTGGCACTAACAGGATGACTCATGGACAACATCACTGCTCGCTGAATGTCCGCAATCGTGGCTGTTGGGTCAGTCAGGTACAGTGATAAGGCCCGTCCTTGCTTACAGCACACGCACGGCTGAGTGTGAAACTTCAATCATTTGCATTGTCTCAAAAGTCTAACCTACCCACCAACTTGCATTCATGTGGGATGACCTTGTATTGGTGTAACGACAAAGTTGAGCTGAATTGAATTGATTTTTATGTTTGCCAGAGCGTCTTTTTTATAGATCACATGATAAGCACTAAAAGCACTTAGTATGCTGCCCTTAGTTTGAATTTCATATTTTTCCCATCGCAAAGTAAGAACGCCCCTGACTGATTTCCACACATGACCAGAAAAGCAGCACACCTTTCTACACTGTGATATAGCAGCCCGTTTAGCATCTGGATGGCCACGATGCAAGCAGTTAGCATTCTAATGCCGATCACGCCCAAGTGCTCCACAATGCTTCATGGCTGGCAGCTGGAAAAAAGGTGGTTTATTGGCCTTCAGCTTTCCAGAACCGATGTGTTATCGGCCCACCTGAGGGCTAATACAGCATGAAGCAGGCTGCTCAATTGAAAGAAAAGGCATGTGTTTGAGGAAACAGAAGAGGGGTAGTATTGTTGGCCATCTAAATGAGATTTCTCCATTTCTCTAAGCGATGGATTCATCATTAAGCAGTCATCGCCAGGCGGACAGACTGTCTGTTTAGGTTCCTCTGGGAATACTCTGAACGTCTGTCATGTGATTTGCTCTTTTGCTGCCGGTGTGCCCTGCTTGATGGTCAAAGCAGAAGGCGTCCAGGAAACGGCATGCTCCCGAGCGCCAATGAACCCAGTGGCCCTCTCGGGACAACTCTCGAATTTCGATTCATGACCTGCGAGCCTTCCAGGATGGTGATTGGTGCTGAGCGTCTCCTTGGAGATGTACAGTTGCGGGTCTTTAATATATTCCTGTGCCTCGCCGGAGCACTGACAGCAGCCTTTGGCGCCTGATGTGTGCAGCCTCGCTAATGCAGGAGCAATAAGCAGGCAGTAAGGTAGACGCGTGGTCTGATTACCGTATCACCCACACATCATAATCACCACCACTGCCTTTTTACGCTCCGTTCTGATAGCCATTCCTTCTGCGCTCAGTCTGAGCGCTCGGTCAAGTAATTAGTGTCCATCAGCTGATTTATATATACGTTTTCATCTCTGCACCCAAAGACCTGTCTCACTCTTTTAGTGTCTCTCTCTCTCACTTTCATCAGCATTTGCATCCCCCCATCACTCCTCCTCTCTGTCTCTGTCACTCTCAAACTCGTATCTTCAATGGTCAGGGCCCCTACAGGACCACCACAGCGACACTGATGTGGTGGTGGTGTGTTAGTGTGCGTTGTGCTGGTGTGAGTGGATCAGACACAGCAGTGCTACTGGAGTGTTTAAACACCTCAGTGTTTAATAGTCCACCAACCAGAACTATCCTGTGAGCAGCATCCTGTGAGCAGCGTCCTGTGAGCAGTGTCCTGTGAGCAGCGTCCTGTGGGCAACATCCTGTGGGCAGCATCCTGTGGGCAGTGACCTGTGACAACTGATGAAGGACTAGAAGATGACCAACACAAACTGTGCAGCAGCAGATGAGCTATCGTCTCGGATTGTACATCTACAAGGTGGACCAGCAAAGTAGGAGTGTTTAATAGAGTGGACACAGTGTTTAAAGACTCCAGCAGCACTGCTGTGTCTGATCAACTCACACCAGCACAACACACGCTAACACACCACCACCACGTCAGTGTCACTGCAGTGTCAAGAAAGATCCACCATCTGATAAAATGGACACTGAGTGACTCTTTGTTTGGCCTGTGTCCCTCTCTCATACATTTCTCTCTCTGTCTCTCCATCATTCTTGATCTATCTCTCATTCTCTCTCCCATCTATTCCCTCTCTCATGCTCTCACACTCCCTTCCTCTCATTCTCTTTTTTTTATCCTGTCTCTCTCTCATCCATTTTTTCATTCTTTCTACCACCCATTTTTCACTCTTTATCACTCTCTTGCATCTCTTCTCTCCTTCCCTCTCCCATGTATTTTTTCTCTCTTGCTTTCTTTTACTGTCTCACTCTTATTGATTCTTTCTCTCTCCCATTCATTCCTATGTCTCTCTTTCTCCCTCTCATTCTCTTTTTATGCTGAGTATCTCTCTCAACCATCTTTCTCTTTCTGCCCCTCTCCCATCCATTGTCTCTCTGTGTCTCTGTCTCTCTCCTTCATCAATTGTTTCTCTCTCCTTTTCTCTTCCATTCCCTCTAATTCTCTTTCCTTCTCTCCCTATCCATTCTCTCTTTTTCTCCATCTCTATATAATCAATTTCATTCTTATGTCTGACTCCCATCCATTATTCCTCTTTCCCTACCTCCTTCTCTTTCATCAATTCTTTCTCTCTATCTTTCTCCCTCTCATTTATTTATCTTGCTGTTTCTCTCTCCCTCTCCTTCTTTTTTATCCTTTGTCTCTTCCATCTATTTTTTCCTTCTCTCCCTCATCCATTCATTGTTACTCTTTCTCTCGCTCCCTCTCTTTCATCCATTCTCTTTCTCACCATCTCTCTCCCATCCATGTTTTCTCTTTCTCTTTCTCTCTCATCATTCTCTCCATCTCTTTCTCTCTCTCTCTCTCTCTCTCTCTCTCTCTCTCTCTCTCTGTCTCTGTCTCCTACATTCTTTCTCTCTTTTCTCTCCCCATCTATTCTCTCCTTCCCCCCTTTCTCTCCACAGCACACAGTTTGATAAGGACTGTATTGATGTTCTCGTCCTCACTCTGCTTTAACAGTTGTATCAATAATTCACGCTCTGTCTGCACTGGAGGATTCTGAGGGAGTGTGTTCTGCAGAGAGGCCAGAGACCCGGTGGTCCGCCGTGTCGGCCTCAGTCACACCCAAACAGCGAGCCATAAGCTTTCAGTCCTGCTTTTTTATCTCTATCACCCTGCAATAAACATGACAGGTACTAACGCCGGGCTCTGGCCAATTCCATTAATCCGCCTGATTAATAGATGCACCCTCAAGAAGGTAAAGCATAAATCAAGACTAACCCAGGCGCACGCTGGAAATGAAAATATAATGAACACTCGATTTATGCGACAACACACGCCGTCATGCTCGCTCTAAATGAAACCTGTCTACCTGCTCCGTTCTTCTGTGTGGAGTGACGTGCTCAATTCAGATGATGTAGTGCTTGTCATTTGAAAGTGTGAATATAAAAGAATACCTGTCCTACAGAACGGCTCGTTACGGTGAATAATGTGTTTTGACTAAAATGACAGTCAACAGTCTTTTCAATGTTTGCTCGAATGAATAACAAATAATTACAACACCACAGCAATAACAATGACCGTGCCTCTCTTTCTCTCATTCGCTCCCTGATCTGACTTCGTTTGATTTGACAGAACCAAAGGATGAGTAACAGTTCCACCTACTGAGAACCGAGTGTCACTGCAGCTCTTGCTTGGATCATTGTAATTCAGTTTCTCTGTCATTTTCTATCGTCCTTGCTGAATCAACGCTTTGGGCCAAGCAGAGAAATCTAGTGCAAATTTGATAATTATGCCTCTCATATTGAACGTGTGATGATTTGAAACTTCAGGATTGTCTGACCTCAGCTCTATCTGCCATATTTCTACTACTGACAATCATTTTCCTGTTCTTGGAACAGGACAGAAAAGTCGCTGACTCTGAACACACTTATAATAGAAATCAATGAGCGGCTGCTTCGGAGTTCTGGGTTAATAGGTTCACTGTTCTGTTTGAGGGGCAGTCGTGGGCTGGAGGTTAGGCAACCAGCCTTGTGACTGGAGGGTCACTGGTTTGATCCCCTGAACCGAGAGGACTGAAGCGCCATTGAGCACGGCACTTAATCCCTAACTGGTCCCCGGGTGCTGTGGATTGGGCTGCCCACTGCTCCAGGCAAATGTGCTCATTGCCCCCTAAAGTGTGTATTCCATAGTGTGTGTATGTGGGTTTTACGTTATGGATGGGTTACATCCGGAAGACAAATTCCTCTGTGTGGAAGTGGTTCTAAATGCCAGAGAGATGACAGAGATGTTATTCTAAAAATGAATTCAATATCAAAATGAATATTTTTGTGATTGACACAGGGTATCAGGGAGCAATGCCAGAGTGGGAAATCAGGAGAGTCTGGAGAATCCCCAGTGGGCCAGTAGTGTGTTGGGTTGCTTACTTTGCGCTACTGATCATGCAAAAAGCCCATGAATGCTCAGACAAACTATAAATCTTACCTCCGAGTGTACAGTAATTAAAGGGTTGAACCAGTGGACCACGTCTTGGACCAGGTAAGGTCAATCGTGTCTTCCTGATGGGCTTCTTCAGGAACTTGTGAGACTGCAGAGGCACCTAAATGAGACAAATCGCCAGCCTGCAGTTCAAATTACCCCACTGCTTGTAGGAGCTGCACAGCAACAATTTGTTGAAAATGTTGAAGGAACATAAATAATCATGACATTCAACACTGCAGCACACGTTCACCAAATACTACTTCCTAATAATGGTCATTGTTAAATCAATAAATAACATTATTATTATAATTATTAATAATAATAATAATAATAATAATAATACTTTATTAATAGTACTAGTAGTTCCTAATAACAGTCAGTGTTAAATAAATAAAACAAGATTAAATAATAAAAGTAATAATAATAATTTATTATTAGTAGTAGAAGTAGTAGTAAATATTCAAAAGCTTGAATAATAATAATTCTTAGTATTTAAGCATATATTTAACTGCATACAATGTAAATAAGAGTTGTTATTATTAGTAGTAGCATTTCGAGGTGCAACTTTATGACATACTTTTTTGTACTAATGTTGATAAATGTTTCTTGTTGAAGCTATGACACGATGATCAAGCCTGTGGATCAAATGACAGTCCAGTCTCTCCAGATGAGTACAGGGCCATTAGGTGATCCTAAATGATTCAGATGTGCTTTTAGTTTTATGGAGAGAAGATACAAGCAGGCAAATAAGCCAAAGAAGTCACTCAAAGAGGAGGAAAAGATTTTAGTCTGAACCCACGTCGGTTGAAAAGCCTGAAACATGTTTGCATCTCTGTGTCACATGGGGACAGGACAAGGAGGCAGGATGTAAGTGCAAGTCTTTAATCAAGAACAAATGAAAACAAAACCAAAGAAACAAAAGACACTAGCAAACTGAGAACTGACAGGGACCAGGGTTACAAAAACAACGGACATGGAGACAAAACACCAAGCAAGAACAAAGGGAACAACAGGGAGTATAAAAGAACAAGGACTAACAAGGAACACCTAGGAAGGGGCGGAGCTACAAACTAAGGACAGGTGAGGGGCCTGACAAGAGGGCGGAGACAGGAGGAGCAAAAACCAAAACAAACAGAAGCACATGGCACAGGAAAACAAAAGGCACATGGAAGTGACAAGAGAAAAAGACAAAAAAATGGAAAATGGAGATAAACAGGGGCAAGACAAGACAGGGCGTGACACTCTGACTTTGAACCCGTTTGGCAGAATGATGCATATAGTGACAGCATCAGCAATACCTAAGACTGCTGCTGTAGCATATTATGGAACAGTATTAGCGGGGTAGTTAGTGGTATCATAAATCTGAAGAAACCCAGGTTGACCGCCTGTCCTCTCTGAGTGAAGACGCTGAGTGTGTTAAAAGTCACCCAGTCTCATGGCAAATCAATGAGGTGCAAAGGTGGCCAGAGAGACGTCGATTAAAAATGGTCAGCATTATTTTTGCCAGGAGAGTTGATTCTCCTTCACTTGGAGGTGAGACTGTGCCCTCAGGCTTTCCTCCTTTATTACACATAAAAGAGCCTGAATACTACATTACTCCTGACCCCTTATAGCAGTGCTCACCAAGCCTTCTCCTAGAGATCTGCTTTCCTGTGGAGTCTAGTTCCAGCCAAGCTCCAGTTATTTAACTTCTGCAGTCCTTGATTAGCTGGTTGAGCATTAAGGATTAGTGTTAGTGTTCGGTCTGTCCCTTAGTTTTAAACAGGCCTTTTGGTACCCCTTTTGGCCTCTTTGGTGATTGGTGGCCTCCTTCCTGTCCAGGCTCAAATGTGCAGTAGCAACACTCCTTATAACTTCAACCCAAATAGGTGGGCTGCACTTCTGCAGTCTGGTTGGGTGGTTAAATGTCAATGGCTTCATGGCTGTGAGATTACAACCATGAAGACAGGAAAATGGCTAGTTTTTGCATCTTAGTTTCCATATATGGTGGGTACAGACAAGCCAGTGAAGTGGACATTAACTTTAACAATATTTATATATTATATGAACCTATTGTACTTACAGAAAGGTGAGGTGAACTCCTGAGTGGTGCAAATGTATAGGGAGATTGTAAAGTCAAACCTCACTAATGCCACAGCCATCCGTTGCTGGAAACAATGCAGGCTTTTTTTAATTGGAGAGACCTATAAAAACCATAAAAGACTTACATAAACAATAAAAAAACACATTAATGTTTCCAAAATGTATCTGAAATCACTTGTCACATCCGATCAAAATCACGTAAATGGATTTGACTCAAGAAAAAATGTGTTTTTCCAGCATATTCCGAATTCTACGCATTTCCACAAGAGGTAGGACTTTTACCGCATCTTAACTAGTAAGCTGACTGGCCCACTTTATTGGGACTTTACCACCATACCCTCCCACCCTACCCAATATCACTCAGGATAATTGTAGCTAATGCAGGTGTCTGTTAGCTGATGGAACAGAATTAACAGCTAGCATTGTCCTGAGCTGTCCAGTCACGTTGTGTTAGTGACATTAGGTCACAATTTGTTTTGCCTTTTCCGCCCCAAGGCCCACTTGATAACTACAAAGCATAGCGGCCCACCAGAAAACTATAATCAACTTTTATAAATACAGTTTCTCCAGAAATTTGGTTGAAGAAAAACCATGATATGTTCAAATTCAAACAAGGTAGCTGTGAAAGTGCCCCAAGAAACCCTCCAGTAATGGCTAGACAGCGGCTATGTTGTCTTAAGCTGAAGATGTTTAATTAGCCTGCTACTGCAACGCTTTTATTAGTACATGTGTACATTAATATACAACATATTTATAATAATATACTTAATATAACACTAATATGGTTATACATGATGTTTCCGGCCCACTAGCAGCTACTCCCACCACCTGAGTACAGGCATGCGGACCCATAGAGGGTGCTTCATGGCCCACCGGTGGTCCATGGCCAACAGGTTGAGAGGCCCTGATCTAGCTGACAATTCACCACTATTAAACTTGAGGGAGAAACTGTGTGACAAAACAATGCAAGTTAAGTATTCTACAGAAGCCCTAAAGAACCATTGGTTTGCATGGTCTTTTACTCCACGATAACAAGTTATTTTCATTATTTCATATCTGGAGATATTTATGCCATTATCACAGCATATTGAATCTAGATAAAACAATGTCCATTATGTTGTGTTAATGATACAAATAGACTTAAGATCTCGAGAAAACAGCATTCGCTTTGATGTGATAATGACATAAAATAAAGATAAAACTTATTATCATGGAAAAAGTAAAAAAAACAAACAAATCCATGCAAATCCACTTCCATAATATTCCATGACATGGCCAATTTAATATCACGGCTCTATAAGTTGCACTATGAGTATACCTGACAGACTAAAGTGCATGTTTACCTTCCTGTAAATGGCTTGTGATATTGCTTTGGCCTCAGAACTAGGCGCTGATGATAAATTAGCGCTGAACACCATTACTGCTGATTTGCTTATCCGCTCTGAGGTCCATGTCAGAGGACGGTACATATGTACAAACACAGCTGATGCATGAAGACAGTGGCTTGGGGCCCTTAAAAGCCCTGAATGACGATGGCAAATGCTTATTTCTTTAGCATGTATATTTAATTTTACAAAACAAATGTAAACAATTTAAACCAGGGCCTTCAATGACTGGTCTCTGACTCTTGCGCAGTCCTGTACAGCAAACGACGAGGTTTTAAAGTAGGTCATACCTGTTTGTGCTCTGTTTGTTATCTTCATAAAATGGGTCTCTGCTTCTAAACAAGCCTTTTCCAACCATGTTAACTCCTCCACAATCCCTTGTAATTCCATGTTGTGGAAATTATTTCTGGCACTGTGCACTGCGGTTCCATCACTTGAGAAAGATTATTTCCAGCCACCAGGGAGTCGAACAAATCTCAAGACAAATCAGAAAGTGGCAATGCATGAAATACAGTATTTCTGCTCCACAGGCTGCTATAAATAGAGAAAGGTAGGTGTGCACACAGAGGACAAGAAAGACATGTGCATAAATACATGCAAAAATGTTCTGTCCAAATGGAGATATGAAGTTTGCCTCCGAGCAGGACAGATGTTTGTTTTGATTGTGTTTGTTGAGCAACTGGGGAGAAATGCATGAGATCTAAGGGGGCTGTTGTGATGAAAAAGGCAAACCAGAATGCTCCAGGGATTATAATGAACAGTCAACCATCACTTCCTATTTGAACGTCTGTCAGGATTTGTAATGAGGTTCATGACTGCCGGACCCTGTGAGGACTCGTAACCTGTCTGTGGAGGATGTAATCCTGCAGGGTTCTCCTATTGTTTGATTTTAGGGACTTTTCCTTCTGCTGTTGCTCTCTACATAGTAAATAGGGCGTCGGACGTCTGTACAGCTGGTTTGGGACAGTGTCTGTTATGAGAAAACAGGAATCCGTTAAGTAGCTAGTAAAAATTAAGTAGCCAGTAAACAACAGAGGGGGAAAATACATGCAGTGAACAACTATCTCAGTCATTAGGCAGCATACTCAAAGCTATTTCATATAAAGCCTTTATGTGAAGTACTTTCTAAAGGAGAACTCAAGACTGATTTTGGTGTAAAATGCTCCATTCTAGAGAAACCAGATATCTGGTTCCTACCACCACCATTGTGAACAATTCTGACTTAGAAAGTTCCCCTAGAATGAAGCGTTTCACGGCTAATCGCTAAAAGTGGTTTTATTTACATCCTAACCATTTAATAATTGTACAGCATCTTTGAAAAGTTGGAGGAATTAGCTCATTAGGCTTTATGCTGGGGTCTGAGCAATTGTTGAGGAAACTATAATTGAATTTGAAGAACTTTAAACAATAAGACTACATATGCATGCTAGCTCACTTTAGCCACACATGACTTTACCTGATAGCAGTGCTTATAGTACAGCATCACTACACCATTAGCACCATTAGTGCGGTTGGAAACCTTACTATAGCAGCCAAAAAGTGTTTTTCTGAGGAACTGAAATGAAATTAAGGTGGAACTAGGAAGTGTATTCATGTCATACATGGATATATGTATATCCTCAGCAGAGTAAAACCATTATTTTTGTGTTTTCGACAAAAAACGACCTAAATGTTTGAATAGTGCGAAAGGAAACACTAGAGGGCGACACATGCCAAGAGGCGTTTGTGCTTGCAGCGTTTTGCCTGTGAACTTGAAACACACTGTCAAATACTGAGCAATTATATATAGCTGGTTTTATGTGGAGTTAAAATATGTTTACTGTGTTTTCGCATTATTAACAGTGAATGTACCACTTTTATTTTGGCCTCAATACTGCACATAAAGTATGTTATGATTGTGTTGTTTTTTAACTAATAATTAACAATATTTTTTAAAATATGGGAACTAAGAAACTTAAATAAAAAATGTTTGGAATAAAGAAAAAATAATAAAGTACATTTTAAATAAATTAACATGTGAAAAAATAATAAGAACTAAGAAACTGTCTGTTCTCGCGATATTTCGAGCCGTCCTCACGTCATGCTGTAACTGTAGCGACCTATGAGAGCAGAGCGGAGCCGAGGAGCCATGGCGCTCAGATGAAGGTCCAGGACGTGAAGTTTTTTTCTAGCAGAAACCGAGGAGCTGCTGCTGAATAGCGAGCTGTCGGAGTGCGCGGAGTAAACGGAAAAGCGCGGAGAGTACACATTCGGTAAGTGAAAGGAAATGTACTCGGGTTTAAAGTGTCGCGTCTGGCGTGGTGTTGTTTCTGCTCCTCTCCTTGGGCTGAGGAGCTGGCTGGAGCGGCCGCCGTGCTGCTCTGCTGGGCTTCAGTCCCGTCCCGACCTCCCTCACACCTGCATGTTTGCCAGCACTTTGTTCGCTCTTGTGTTCGACAAAGCAGCTAAAGTGTACAGAAATACTCTGGCTAGACTGATGTTAGGTGTGGGGAGCTTTAGCTCTTGTTTAAAAGCTGTTTAGAAGCCAGTAGCGAATTAAGTCGCTTTGTTTTTTCGCATTCATCCACAGACAGAGAGGTATGCAACCCGAACAGCTCAGCATGTACTCCTATGAGTGTGAGCTCAATACTTCGTGGTCTGTTTTTCAGATTTGTTTAGATAGCGCCTTCTAGATGCTTCACCTGTCAGATTCATACCCTTGATCTGACTGCTGGGTTCACTTTAGGCTGAGAGTTAATAGAATAGAGACTTGTGGTTTTCACTGCTATTGTTGATTGATTCCTGCATTCTGCTCGCCCAGTTGATTATGTATAGTGAATATATACATAACCAGCAATAAATAAATAAATAAATAAATAAATAAATAGTGCATGCCTGGACCACTATATGTATGTATGTGGTATGTGTGTGTGTGTGTGTGTATAATA
>CM067492.1:7438933-7449782 GCA_034552555.1 Semaprochilodus insignis | reverse complement strand
CTCTCTCTCTCTCTCTCTCTCTCTCTCTCTCTCTCTCTCTCTCTCTCTCTCTCTCCCCCTCTCCTCAGACTAGTCAGATTTTCTCCTGATCATTGGAATAAGCTGGAAGGTCTCATTTTGGCCCAGATGGGTGATACTGAAACAATTTGCAACCAGCCATCATTTTCTCTCACCTCCCTCCCTCTCTCCCACTCTGCCTGTCAGGAGATCACATTCTGCCTGCTATTATAAGGTGGTAAACAGACTGGCAGTAAGCACTTTGGCATTCTGCTTTCCAAATACCCCTCAGGTATAAAGGGAACATGAGGGTTGCTTCATCTGGCATGCTGTATAGACATAGGGTTACTCATTGCCTTTAAAGAGTAACAAATCAAATGTGCAGGATTCTATGTCAGAGCCCAAAATAATGGCTGCATGGACGATATGACCAGAATACCATATTGTGATTTTGATATTTCTGCTAACCATAAAGTAGGATGGGTGGCACATGCTGAGAACTCTTCCATTAGAAGATATACAGATGTTTTGCTTTGCAGCGTTCAGTATTCATGTGCTCAGTAGTTCATGGAGTGAAAAAGCTAACTTGTTTTGCAGCTTGAAGTATTAGTTTAAAGTGACTGTATTGAAATACTGTGCTGTATCCCTTAAATTGCATGGTTCTGAATTGCATGAAACTTAAGGATCATCTTGAATCATCATGATACATTACTCATGGATGCATTTCATCTTAAATGTATCAATATGAGTAAAATCTTCTAAATGTTTCTTGAGTTGCTCAGCCAGCAATTTCCGCTCTTCTAGCCCTAAAAATAAAACCAGATTTGGTTAGCTTTTCTGACATACTTTCTGCCCAGCAGTTTTTCAACAACAGTGTGCTGGAGAAAATGTCAAGTGTATAACTGTGGCAACACAATTTGAGTGAAGTGTTTTTTCAGCTTGGTATTGTGTACCTTGGGATTGAGTGTTAGCACCAACTCACGAGACCTCATGTAAATTGTGGTCATGTTTTTACAGACGTAAAGTTGCGACAGCAGTTGTTACTGTTGTTGTGATTCTTTGCCATATGGTGTCCAGCAGGCAAAAGCCTCTCCCACGTCTGGGATTTGTTTTGAGCAGTCGACTGTACTTTTATGGCTCTCATTTGTACCATTCCACATGATTCTGGCCCAGGTAGTAAGAGGTTAGTAGTGTTTTGAGTCTGAACCAAAGGGAAATCGGCACCAAGCAGCATTGTGAGGAAATGGTAATGTTACATGGCTGTTTATTATTCTGTATTATCTGTACTGTATTATCATTCTTTCCCCCTTACAGCCTTTTCTTAAACTCTTTCGCTTTCCATAGTTCCAGTGTTGCTTGCTGTTGATTTCTGTGCTGTAAGTGCATGTGCCTGGGATTTTGAATTGTGAAGGAGAACATGAATTTAAGGGGGAACTGAATCAGATACAGCATCCTTAAAGTATTGCAGTTAGGGCTGGACCCGAGTGTTCCCGTATTTGGATATTCGTTCGTTTGGTAGATTTCTTTTGTGTTTGATTAATTTAGCCACTTTTTTCACCATTGCATAAATTAAATAGGCTGAATTAATTGTTGTCTTGGTTATCAATGAAAAATCAATTATTAAACTACTGTTTAAGTACACTTGAACTAAACTGCAGCCAGCGTGCTCCTGGGTGACTCACAGTGGAGAAATAAGGCGTTAAAGTGGGTTTTAGCCTCGAGCAGATGGCTCTAGCCCTGGAGCTAAGGAGGAAACAGTTCCACTCTGGGTCCCGTCTACATCCGAGAACTAGAAAAAGAGAACAGCGTCATTATAAACGTCATCGTTCGTAATCAATTGTTCTGTCTTTTCACTTATTCGGCTGGACACCAAAAGTGTTCTTTTCTCTAATTTCAGCCGAATAATTTGGGCTGCAGAAAATTCGGTGCATGCCTAGTAGATCCTGAGGCCGATGCCTTGGATCATCACACACATACAGAAACTCTCATCCTGAACTTCTGAGATCGGTTAGGATGCTCACACCACACAGTAAGATAATTAATCTACAACCTGGCCCATTTGAATATTGAAGCCGCCTGAGATGTTCTGTATTTCAAAAGTCAGTATCTTGGTAATGATATTGTGCAGGCCTAAATTACAGGTATGTTACAGGTATACATTTATTAAGTCTTAATAACCACTTTTACTCGTCCAGATTAACTGCTTAATATGTGTCTAAAGGAAGATGAGGAATTCCACTTTTAGCTGCCGCTTTATGGCACTGGATTGTGGTGTTTTCTGAGCCGTTCTGTACCTGTACAGGGAAATGTTATTATCCTCACATCCTGCTGCCCTACATTATGTAGGACAGGGTACTGTTCTTTCTCAAAACCTGCTTCACAGTGTTCTGACCCGCTGGGGCTCCTGTGTTTCTCTCTCGCTCTCTCTCGCTCTCTCTCACTCTCTCTCTCTCTCTGTCCTTGCTGGTGATTTGTCTTTCAGAGTTGTGCAGGCCGCATAGTTGGACCTCTGTGTGGAATGTGGACTAGGCTTACTGGCATCTAGTTGTTTTTTTTCTTTTGCCACGGACGACTTCTGCTTGTTTTGCAGCTTGTTTTGAGGCTATAAAGCAAGACTGTTTTACACAAAACCAATTTATCAGACATAGCTTCCAATAATTTTTCTGTGTCTGTGCATTTCAGTGGTTAAAATGTATACGGAGTCTTTAAGAGTGGTTTGATGCTCTTTCTGATAAATCCGAAATTATTATGAGATTTATTGCTGTTATTGCTGTACAGTACATCTTTCTCATCACTAGGCACTGTGTCATCACTCCTGGCTGTAAATGGCTTTCAAGTGTTATCTAAGTGTTTCTAACTTATCTGGTGACGATGGAGGGTCACTGGTTTTGCAGTGTCCCTTAAAAATCTTACCTCAGACAGGTTTCAATGTGGCTAAAAGAAGAGCAATTTGCGTGTCATATAGGTCCTCCAGCAGGGTTGAAAAAGATGATGTGGCTGAGGTTCTTCAAACAAAGGTTTAGACCCTGCATGTCTGCCCCAGCATGCTCGGTTTACTGCACCTGCAAGCAAACAGCAGAACACAACTGTCATACTGCACAGCCCTGCATTTGCTCACCTGTTCAGTTTTTCTGGCCCTCTTTTCTGGTTGGTTACCTCGTGAGAACTGCACATGACAAGTTGAACTTTTGGACACTTTTCCAAAAAAATAGGAAGCTTGATTTCTTTTTCATTTTAAGCCTAAACCTGTGCTTACAGTTTTATGCGGCTGAACACGCATGTACATGTTCCTTCTTTATTGAAAGAAATGTCAACCAGGGCTAACCAATAGTTACCAGAAAGTCTCCCAAGTTGATCTACCTTAGGAGTACTTATTTCTAGACGGTTGGAAACGGTCTCCTTGAATGCCTAGTGCATGACTCATGGTGAGAATATAAACTCTCAGAGATCCTCTCATTCATATTGGGTCCACTGCCTATGGCCTTACATGCGCTTTAAGAATCTGTAAAATGTAAATCCTCTGATGCAGTGGTTCTCAGATCTAGTTATGGTGACCCAATGCATCATACTTTTGTGTTTTCCGTGGTCAAGGAGATGAACCTGCCTCAGCTTTTTAAAAGGTGCCATAGAGTCGAAAAGCGTATTTATGTTGGCATAGCTGAATAAGGTGAGTTGAGTGCATAGAACTGACATAATGTGAACTTCAAACACTCCTTCAAATACAAATCCTGCGTTTACAAAATAGGCCAATAAAATGGGCCTATTCCAAAATCCTAAACTATACACATAACAGTCTTGACTCCACCCATAATGACACGTCCAACGTTTACGTATTCCAGCCCAGGAGAAATAACGTCTGAAATGTAATAAATGCTGCATATTTATACAGTAGTCTAAGGCAGCAAGGCAAGCAGTGATGTCCGATTCTAATGTTTGTATTGAAGTGTATTGACATGGTCGTTTTGTGAAGGCAGTGTAGATGTCTGCCTGCCTGCCTTATATATCCCATACCTTACACAGTCTGTGTCAGTGTTGATGTGGTTAGGAAAAAATACTAGAAATCGCCAGAACTGGCACAGTGGAGTACGCTACCCTCTAAGGCACCCACTTGTGAGACATCACAGGCCGCAAGGTATCAAGACAACTGCCTTCGACACCAGAGCAGCAAGGCTGTTAGCATGGTTGATGTTCACCTTTAAACTAGGTTGAAATGGGTTTCCTGTTCACCAGCTTCTAAATCAAACGTTCTGTGTCAACTGAAATGCAACCCAATGTTCTGTTTCAACTTGTTCTGACACCCAAATGTAGCTGCAGCACCATTTGAGGTGGCATGGAAAATTAGCTAAACAAGCTGGCAAATAGTTCTTGCCAAGTTCTTCTCGAAGATCTTTGACAACTTCAGTTCCAAGTTGTGCACATTTCATTCCGGACAGCTTAGTGCTTCTTTGATACAGTCATAAAACATTTGGTAGCACACAAGAAGCTCCAGTTCCACATGCTGATCCATTTCACCTTGTCTATAATGGACCTGCATGTTCCGCAGTTGCTGCAGATTTTAATGACTTTGCTAGATGTATTTCTAATTTGCTCCTGGGTTTCCGGAGACCTCAAGCAGACTGTTTATGAACCTGGATCATAAGTCTCCGTCGGCTCTGCCTGGCTACTGCCTCCTGAGTATGCCTTACTCAGAGGATATGACGGAACACGGGAGGTGGTTTGGGGGGGAGGGGAGATTTCAGTAATTCCTGGTGAGACAGCGTGGAGGGTGCGAGTACTCCCCCACTCACCGTGTAGAAATGGACACCGCCAATGTATTTATAGAGCAGGCAAAGAGTCAGGCACAACTTCTTAAGAGAGTAACGGACACATGCGTTCGTCATAACAGTGATACTGCAGTCTAGAAGCTTCTGGCTCTTCTGTGCTCTGATTTCAGAAGATAAGAAGCCTGAAGAGGCTACACAGGTAGGAAGCCAGGATTATGGTGTTTTCTGAAATTTGTGGCTTGGCTAAACTGGGTCAGTTTCCTGATATTAATGAATCCTAGTCCTGGATAAGGTCGGCTTCGAAGAAGGAGTATTACCAGTAACAGAGTTAGTAATGCAGGATTAGGCGTTATGGTCGTCGTCTCCTTCCGATACTCTTGCTTTTTCTTCCACACCTCTTTTTGCTCCTTAATCTGTAGTGTTTTTCTTCTCTTCCTTCTTCTTTTCGTCTAGCTCTTTCTACTCCTTCTTTTTGTAACCACATTTTTTCTGCTCTCTACTCTTTTTGTCTACGTGTTTCTTTTCTTTATCTTCCATTTAGTCGTCTTCGTCTGCCTTTCTTTATGACATTTGTCATGGGTCACTGATCTTTTCCCAGACCTCTCTTTAACTGTAATTTAACTGAACTTGGATGAAGATCGGCATGATTGACTTGGTACTGTCATGTGACATAAATACATAACTGCCAGAGGTCTGCTACCTGACCCATGCCTGACAGGCACGGACAAAAATCTGGTTTGTTATGAATTTGTTTTCTGATATATGCTTTTTTTATGCTGTAAATTTCTTTTTGGTTCACCTTCACACAGTTTTTCACTCGTGTGCACCTGCTCTGTTATATAGTATACTTCTATATCTCCTTAAGAATTCAGAATCGCGCCGTAAAGATACAGTTTGTGTCGCCCTGTGAAATGTGTGTGAGGAGTCTGGACCGGAGGGAAAAAAATCTTTCAGCTTGGCGCAGTTTGGTTGTATAATGTGTGTAGCCAAAAAAGTAGATAACTGGTAAAGCTGGTGAAAGTGACTTGTATGCAGTTAACCAGGGAGCTAACATCGAAGCTGGCTCATTATATAATTAAACACTGCGCAGGTGGAGATAAATGTTATGTGTGCAGCTGCGGTTAGCTAGCGAGCTAATATCGCAGTTAGGGTGCTGGCTAACTTGTCTACCTGTAAAACCAGTGAAATCACAAACGATATTTATTAGAGCCAGTGGGGAAGATGTGTTGAGAGGATCATTTCCTCCACTTTAGAGGTTCGGTTCTGCCATGAGGGAGCAGAGATTGGCCAAAAATGCTGTTGGGTCAAAGACACAAATTTGTGTGTCACCAACAAAATTTTTTGCTTGCACTAGTGTGACTGGTACTTGAACCCGCTAAAAGATGGACTAATCGCAGACATGGTTTAAGTTTCAATTTTGGAGTACCAACTGGACTTGATTGGATCTCAAAGTTGTGGATACGGGTCAAATTCCGCCTTCTAACGACTGTGTGTGTTTTCTCTCTTTACAGATGAATCAAGTGTTCTGAATACAATCACAGCCAGAGACCGAGACTGACTGACTAAAAGGGCTTTGCCATGGAGAAGCCAGTTCTGCAGACGCAGCCCTCCATGCTGCCGTTCTTTGACACAGCGCACGCCATCAACCTTCTGCGGGGTATCCATGAGTTGCGTGCCGAGCGCAAGTTCTTTGACGTGACTCTGTGCGCTGAGGGCAAGGAGTTCCACTGCCACCGCACCGTGCTGGCCGCTGCCAGCACCTACTTCCGTGCCATGTTTGCGGGCACGCTGCGCGAGAGCGCCATGGATCGTGTGGTGCTGCATGAGGTTTCAGCTGAGCTCCTGGGCCTGCTGGTGGACTTTTGCTACACCGGCCGTGTGACGGTCACACACGACAATGTGGACCTGTTGCTCAAGACCGCCGATCTCTTCCAGTTCCCCTCTGTCAAGGAGGCCTGCTGCGCCTTCTTAGAGCAGCGACTGGATGTCTCCAACTGCTTGGAGATCCAGGACTTTGCAGAAGCCTACGCCTGCCGAGAATTAGCAGCTAGCGCTCGCCGCTTCGTCCTGAAGAACATTGTGGAACTAGCTAAGGGTACTGATTTTGAGAAGCTGCCATGGAAGCGGCTGTTGGAATTTGTTTCGGATGACGGCCTGTGTGTGGACAAGGAAGAGACGGCGTACCAGATTGCCGTACGCTGGGTTAAAGCTGACTTGCAAAGAAGGTTGCATTACTGGCCCGAACTGCTCCAGCAGGTGCGGCTGCCCTTTGTGCGGCGCTTCTACCTGCTGGCCCACGTTGAAAGTGACCCACTCGTCTACTTGTCACCAGCCTGCTTGCGGCTGGTCAGCGAGGCGCGTAGCTTCCAGTCCTGCGAGTATGATCGACATGACCGACCTTGCCACCGCATGCGCCCACGTCCCTCTACAGGTCTGGCTGAGATCCTAGTGGTGGTAGGAGGCTGTGATCAGGACTGCGATGAGCTGGTCACCGTGGACTGCTTCAACCCCCAGACTGGGCAGTGGAGGTACCTGGCCGAATTTCCTGACCACCTTGGAGGAGGTTACGGCATAGCGGCGCTAGGAAACGATATTTACATTACAGGCAAGTTAAACAAATGTATATGCTACTGAATTCATGGAACTTCACCTGCACTACTAATTATTAGTATGTGAATATAAATAATTACAGATGCTGCAGAAAGGCTCTCTGATACCATTGTGTCTGTTTTAGCGCTGCCTTGCTCTCTAGGCCGTGTCTTATGAAATGGCAGCCAGCACAACTATAAATAAACCTCAGGCTCTTTTGCTGTATGGGAGAGAGGTGATGGGGACGTGCTGTTCTGCCAGAGAAACGCAGTAGTCACTCTATTAATGAAGGTCCTCTGGACTGGACAGTGTTTCCACCAGGGAAACATCTCACGCCTTCACAAACACCGTCTGTATGTCAAGAGACACTGGTAGTTGCAACAAATCATTAGCAAAGATAGCACTAGCTGCTTGCGTTCGCTGTTACATAAAGCCTAGTGCTACTAATAGTTGCTTTGCATTGACAGGTGGTTTAGTTGTTGACTTTTGCTCTTTTTAGTAGGACATAATGACCTCGGTTCTGAGGGAAGAGGGGTTTAGACTGCGTTACTTGAGCTCCATGGGTGTGTGGCCAGTCTCTATGGCTCATATGGTTTGTTCATGCTTCTTGCAGCTTTTGCTTTGATTTTATTAAATGCTGCAGTATGAAAGCTTTTGCGTCAGTCCATTTTGGTTGAGAGTATGCCAGTTGTTTTGTTATGTTCACATTTTTTCAAGTAAACGTTTAGGCTCCCCGTGAAACCATGTCACATCCAGGGGTCAACAGGCTGATTAGTGTGAGAACACAATATTGTTGGCATACGTTGTATTGGTCTAGGCAATGCTGATATTGGTGGCTTCGTTTCCTCTACACGGCCAAATGATTTTAAGCTTACAGCACAATGTCTTTGGTACGGTTAGGTGGACTGCATTGCAGAACCGCTTGAGTGGGATGGCCTAAATACTGTAACTATTCACAAAACTAGGAAATGGCTCAGTTCACAGTGACCGACAAAACAATGTAGTGCCCAATTTTGGGATGTGTTTATCACAGGACACAACAGTGATGTTCTTTTGGAAAAATGTTATTAATGTTTTAAATTAAATATAAAAATAAAACTTTTGGTTCCCTAAATAGGTAAGACACCAACCAGGATGTTCTCATAAAACTGCCACAAGCTATATATATATATATCTCTCATGCGATAAACAGTAAACAGTATTCTGTTGTACAACAACAGTGTTTTATTGTATTGTACAATATTTATATTGTTTAATAATTATTTTTGTTTTGTAATATTGTTTTACAATATTTATAAATTATATTAGAATAGTAGAACAGTGGGAGCTGTATATGCTGAGTCATCTGGCACGTCTCTATTTTGTCTTAGTAATATCAAAGTACAATACTTTGTAAAGCCTATGCTGTATATTTTAATAAATGGCTTTAAAATTTTGTTTTTATGGGGATTCTAAGTATTTTTCTGGATACTAAATAAAATACTTTGTACATAGAAATGTTACTATAAATTTACATTATATGTCTCCAAATCTTGCTGTCATAGTAGTGAAAATTTGGTTGGTTAAATTAAAACAAAGTTACTAAAATGTATATGAAATCATTCAGATATATTTTGATTTGATTCATCCAGGCATTATTGTTTATACAACCAAAAAACTAAAGTTTATTTTTAGGTTGGGTCCTGGTATAGATCCTGTTTTGTTGAGAATAACCAGATTACAGAATAATTTATGACTTCTAAGGTCCATTTAGATCTGTAATGTGCACATGATTCCTTTAAATAGTGACAGAATTGTTTGTGTTGTAACCATACTGATGAATGTTCTGTGGATTTTTTTGAAAGTCAAAGCTTTGAAGTGATCCAGTAAATTCATTTTGGTCAAATGAATGCTGGCCAGTACACAGTTGTGTTTTTGATGTGTTGGTATGTAGCAATAGAATTGCATTATGACATTTTGCTCATGTTGAGCAGCCCTGCCTGTGAATGCACTGTTCTTTCCCTCCTCTTATACCTGCCTGTTTGTTTGTGGCAGGCGGCTCTGATGGGTCCCGGCTCTATGACGGCGTGTGGCGCTACAACTCGAGCGTGAACGAGTGGACAGAGGTGTCACCCATGCTGAAGCCCCGCGAGTACCACAGCTCATGTGTGCTGAAAGGCCAGCTGTATATTGTGGCCTCAGATAGCACGGAAAGGTATGACAATGCCCTGGACTGTTGGGAGGCACTGCCACCCATGCCTCACCCTATGGACAACTGTTCCACGACGGCATGCGGTGGACACCTCTACGCCATCGGCTCCCTGACCGGGGAAGACACTATGGCCATACAGTGCTATGACAGTGACTCCAACCGCTGGACCCTGGTCAACTGTGGTCAGCTGCCTCCATGGTCTTTTGCTCCCAAATCGGTGACTCTCAATGGGCTAATCTACTTTGTGAGGTAAGGATTTTGGTATGGAAAATTGTCATTCATCTTGCTGGCAGTACTGTGAAGGGTGTAGAATGAGGATTGCATTAGCTTATCATGGTTCCTGTATTTCAGGGACGACTCGGCAGAAGTTGATGTCTACAGTCCAGAGAAAAACGAATGGGACAAGATTAATCCAATGAACCAAGTAAGGAATTTGATGTCATTGTTGGCCTTGAGAGAATGCAGCATTGATACATTACCGTTTAGGAGTTTGTAGTCACCATTCTCCATAAATATAACATATAATGTATTAGTCCTCTGATGAATCAAATATTTCAAATACTCTCATCGTCAAAAAAATACTTGCACCCAGAAGGAAACAACCGACAGGAATGACCGACAGTGGGTATCTTGAGACATGCAAATGATTCAAGTCTGACACTCGGTCGTCCGTGTGCATAAGCATGGACCATGTCTCTCCAACATCCACGATTGCAGACATTCAGCGAGCAGTGATGCCCTCCATGAATCATCCTGCTAGTGCCAGCGCCATTGGCAGACAGCTGCGCGATGCAGGAGTATATGCATGCAGACCGTCACGACGACTGCCCTTAACACCATGTCCATCTCCCCAAAAACGGTCTTGGAGTGACTCAGAATCTTCAGTGGCGAGTCCCGCTTTTGTCTTGGTGGATACGACCAACGAGTCTGTGTGTGGAGGCACTGTGGTCAGCGCCAAGATGAATGTGTTGTTGTCACGTGCCACACGTCCAGAAGGCCTGGTGTCACTCCACCTCCTCCTCGCAACATCTGCAGGAACAATATTCAAGCTGCATGGGATGGATTATCACAGGACGCCATTAGGAACCTCTACAACTCCAGGCCAAGACGTCTGGCATGTTGCATTAAGACACTAGTTCTGTATGTGTAGCTCAGTAAATATCGCTCATACCAGTCTAAATTTATTATCATTTATTGTCCCTGGTAACCTTTATCTTCCTTCCAATTCCCACACTTCCTTCTGGGTGCAACTCTCTCTCTCTGTCTATATATATATATATATATATATATATATATATATATATATATA
>CM067492.1:7417834-7429207 GCA_034552555.1 Semaprochilodus insignis | reverse complement strand
CAGTGAAAGGAACTCTTAATGCTTCAGCAGACCAAGAGATCTTGGACAATTTCATGCTCCCAACTTTGTGGGAACAGTTTTGGGGATGGCCCCTTCCTGTTCCAACATGACTGCACACCAGTGCACAAAGCAAGGTCCATAAAGACATGCATGAGGGAGTTTGGTGTGGAAGAACTTGACACACCTGCACAGAGTCCTGACCTCAACCCGATAGAACACCTTTGGGATGAATTAGAGCGGAGACTGCGAGCCAGGCCTTCTCGTCCAACATCAGTGTCTGATCTCACAAATGTGCTTCTGGAAGAGTGATCAAAAATTCCCATAAACACATTCCTAAACCTTGAGGAAAGCCTTCCCAGAAGAGCTGAAGCTGTTATAGCTGCTAAGGGTGGGCCGACATCATGTTAAACCCTATGGATTAAGAATGGGATGTCACTCAAGGTCATATGTGTGTGAAGGCAGACGAGCGAATACTTTTGGCAATACAGTGTATATCGTAACCATGTACCAGATAGAGACGGGAGGTGGAATGCTGAAGCAGAAATGAAAACAATTGTTAAGAACAAAGCAAAATTGTAAGCCAACGGGGAGCCAATACTCATCCCCGTTTCCATGCAAGAGCTCTGTTATTAACCGCTTAACCACATTTTAAATGAGCTAAATCACTCAAATTTGTACACCTGGCTATTAAGCAACTGTCAGAGCTGAGTCAGCAAGCATATTGTTGATTTACAATGACTCTTAGGGGTAGAAAGGTTACACAAATCACAAACAAGCAGCTCTGAATATGACATGCATCAACTCTAGAAACCTACTGTATAAACGCTTTTACAAATCTCATTAGCCACAGGTTGAAGAACTCCATTCATCATTACCTTGAGTGCGAAAGGTCTTGCCACAGAGGTGACACTGGAATGGTTTCTCTCCCGTGTGTGTGCGGAGGTGCATGTTGAGATTGGCCTTTTGGGTAAAGGCATGGTTGCAGAACTCGCACACAAATGGACGCTCATTCCTGAGGAGAACGGAGAGTACACTGTTTATTACTTCAGGAGGCTGGGTGGGTAGTTATACGTCAGTCTGTTCATGGTTATGATGTCATAAAACGGGCTGCTTTTGCAATTAAGTTTTCATATAGGGATTCGATGAAGCTTTAACAACGTGTACGTATTAGACCTTATTTTAACTCCCATCTTAAACAAGCCAGAGAAATAAGATTCTAACTGTTCTCTTTAGGTTCTGAATGTTTCTGTTCATACAGTGCACTTCCATGGTGATGTGATTCCAACTACTTTTCAGAACTGCTGATCATTCTGCCAACACAGAGATAATACACTCATCATCAAAAGAATAGTTGCACCCAGAAGGAAGTGTAGGATTGCAGTGCTACTGGGAAGGAAGATAAAGGATAGCAGGAACGATAAATGATGATAAATATAGACTGATATGGGCAATATTTATTGAGCTACACATACAGAAGTAGTGTCTATCAGTATGGAGTTGTAGAGGTTCGTAATGGTGTCCTGTGATAATCCATCCCATGCAGCTCAAATATTCTCACACAGTTCCTGCAGATTTTGCAGTAGGGGTGGAGATGGAGTGAGGCGACATGTCACATGGATGTGACAACAAACCGTTTATCGTTGCGCTACCCATGGTGCCTCCCCTCACAGATTCGCTGGTTGTCTCCAACACTGTTTATGCATTTATAATGTCTGCCATACTGTTAAAAAGACCATATATATTACCTGTGAATGGCTTTGATGTGCATCTGCAGGCCGTTGCGGCTGGACGCTCGGTGGCCACATTCCTCACACACAAACAGCTTCTCTCCCCGGTGCTTAGCTGCCTCATGGAGGCGCAGCTCTGTGCGTGACAGGAAACACTTGGGGCAAAGTGAGCACTACAAGAAACAAAAAGGATCAACTAAATACATTCACTTGAAAGACATCTGCTGAATATTAACATGATCACAGAATTACAGATAGTTACTGTATATTATAGCCAACACGGCATACATTGACTATATTATCACTGTGCATGCTTGCTAATAAAGACATACAAATTGCTAAAAACAGACATACAAATGAAGAACATGTTTCATTTTAAGTCTTTTAATGTTATAAAATTACACTATACTGATTGTATATTGTATATATCTACACTTCTTAAAATAAAATAAGACTTTAAATGGCCCCTATAATGGACAACTGAGTCTTCTTTCTGTTGTTCCATCCAATGTGGTATGTAAACACTGTTTAAAATACACTCATAAGCCATAATGTTAAAATTACCTCCTTGTATCCACACTCATTATACATTTCATCAGCTCCAATTACCATATAGGTGCACTTTGTAGTTCTACAGTTACGGACTGTAGTCCATCTGATTCTCTGCATACTTTGTTAGCCCCCCATCACCCTGTTCTTCGGTGGTCAAGACCCCCACAGGACCACCACAGGTATTATTTGGGTGGTGGGTCATTCTCAGCACATTCACAGCACACTATAGCTCATCCGTTGTTGCACAGATTTAAAGTCATGCTTTTAAGTCATCCTCTAGTCCTTCATCAGTGGTCACAGGACGCTGCCCACAGGACACTGTTGGGTGGATATTTCTGGTTGGTGGACTGTTCTCAGTGCAGCAGTGACACTGAGGTGTTTAAACACTCCAACAGCACTGCTGAGTCTGATCCACTCACACCGGCACAACACACACTAACACACCTCCACCACGTCAGTGTCCCTGCAGTGCTGTCCCTGTGGTGGTACTATGGGGGTCCTGACCATTGAGGAACAGTGTGAAACAGGGCTAACAAAGTATACAGAGAATCAGATGAACTACAGCCTGTAACTGTAGAACTACGTAGTGTATCTATAAGGCAGTTGGAGCTAAAATGATGGAGAATGAGTGTAGAAACAAGGAGGTGGTTTTAATGTTTCGGCTGATCTGACCTTTTACTCCCCAGTTCACACAGTACACATATAGAAACTAGCCTGCAAAACCAGTCAGATTTTAACTTCCTGCTTTGGAAAACACATTTATAGTCATACTCCAAAAGAAAATCAACTTGGAAAAACATAGAAAATCAACTAAACATGCCATTTGACTTTGACCAGGTGTGCATTCACCTGTACACCAAACCCTCTATCCACCTGGTAAACCCACACTAACAAATACAATACAATAATAATGTAGGATATGGGCTTTTTATAAAGGTACATAATAATACTAAAAATGTATTTCCCTCATTGGGTGAGGGGCTGGGATTAGGATAACTTTCTTGGTGGTCCAAATCAAATCTCCTTTCGGGCCAACTTTCACCAACGGGTTGTATTTTAAGCAGCCCCGGTGTTGAGTGAAAACAAGCCAGCACATTCATTGGCTAGTTTATTACCACAGTGTGTTACTGTGAACAGTATTCCAAAATGTAGGCCTAAAGTCTGTTCTTACCGCATGTGGTTTAGGAGCTCCGTGGATTTTGATCATGTGGATCCTGAGATCTTTCTTCTGCATGAACTGCTCAGAGCATGAAGTGCACTACCATAGGGAGACAAGGGCATGGTCACATTAAAACACAGCATGTTGACACCTCTCCTAATTATCGTGTTCAGGGTTTCAGACTCACTCATTGCTAACAGGTGTACAAAATCAAACACAAGGCTATGCATATCTCCATACACAAACGTAAGGACATCTCTTCTTCCCATCTTTACTGTGCACAATGGTAAGCGATGGCTGAAGTGTTGTAAAGGACACTGCCATTGGATTCTGGAGCAGGATTAACATGTTCTCTGGAATAATGAATCACTCTCATAGCTTCACTATCTGGCAGTGTGATAGACGAAACGTGGGTTTGTTGGTAAGGGATACTGGGATAATCCTTTGGTGGAGCAGGGATATTGGCCTGGGCCTGCTGTTATTCAGGGTTTGGGGCCCCTTAGTTCCAGTGAAGGGTGATTTTAATGCTACAATAAACAAATAGACAATTTAGACAATTCTATTTTTCTAATTTTGAGTCAGCGGTTTGGAGAAGGCCCTTTTCTGTTCCAGCGTGAGGTCCATACAGACATATCTTAATCAGTTTGCCAAGGAGGAATTCCTGTGGCCTGGACAGAGCCCTGACCTCAACCCCACTGAACACCTTTGGGATGAATTGGAATTTTGATCATGAGCCAGGCCTTCTTGTCCATCATCAGTGCCTGACCTCACAAATGCTCTTCTGACTATATGAGCAGAATTCCCACAGACACACTCCACAGTGTTCTGCAAAGCCTCTCCCAGAAAAGTGCAGGTTGTTATAGGCATGAAGACAATACAGTGTATCAAAAGTAGCGGTTCCCAGGTACCCTGGAATTAAGGGTATTACTCTTCTGGGAAGGCTTGATTGCATTCACCCACAAGAGCATCAGTGAGGTCAGGCTATTGTGTTAGATGATTAGTTATCCACACCCAACCTTTACACCTCATTGCTCACTAGCAGCTCAATACAGAGTCCCAACATTTGACATACACACTCTAAAAAATGAAATGTTGGATTTACTTAAAAATGTTATGTCAACCAGTCCCACACAACTGTGTTTAGCAGCTTTTAAGATATTTGATTGAGTAAAGCATACATATCGGATTCAAGTCACACTAAAGTGATTTGACTAAGTCCATTTTAACTGTACAGGTTATTTTCATGTATTACCCAAAAATGAAATGTTGGATTTAATAAAAAATCTCATGCCAAGTGGTTCCATGCAGTTGTGTTAAGTAGCTTTTAAGATGCTCTTTTGCGTAACATGTACTCATACTCTGTGCAGAGTTTTAACTGGACAGATAATTTTTATGTATTAATCATATTCAACTTTATGTGGTTATGTTCCACTAATTAAAGTAGGAAAAGTTCATTTTAAGTTAGATCTATGTTATTTTGGTAGGTTTCTACTGTGCTACTGAGCTGCCACAGAATTATACTCAGCAGTAGGGTGCATGGTAACTTGCACTAACAGCCAACATCAATGTGGCTAGGCAGTTAACTGTGGCATATAGAAAGCAGTATACACAGTGGAAGCCAGGCCAGGGGAAGAGACAACACAAAGACGGTGAGTAAAAAAAGTAAAACAATATGCAAATAGATGATGACAAGAGCCAATGGGAAAGACAGTTCTACTTAGCAATATTATACTGACCAAACAAACACTTATGACGTAAATTTGACAGGTCACTTAATTTCATTGAAACAACCCAATTGACTCAAGTTTTACTGATATACATACATGTATTAAGTCAACAAAAAGAACTGAATAAAAAAACGACGACAGAGCGATTTCATTTCTTAGAGTGTATTCAGTTCGGTAGTGCGTTTAAAGCGAGCTAGTTATGTTGGTTTTAATCTGTGGTATTTTGTAGCCTTGAAATCTCATATTATTATTTTAATTCAATGAAACGTGCTTATTTTTTACTGTGAAAATTAAATAGTACGAGTAATTTCACCATAAAACAATTATGTAATGCAAACAATACCAGTGTTTCATTTCTTAGAGTGCAGAGAGCCAACAGCGTCCTAGTTAATCTGATAACAGAGACATTCCATTGCATTATTCTGATTAGAAATGTCAGAGTTCAATTCTATTCCACTGGTGGAATGACCACTAGGTGGGCCTGTAGAAGGGGTTATGGATAAACCCAACTCTAGTTCATTTCAAAGGTATTCAACAGCACTCGACTGCTCCAAAACACTGAAGGGAATGTATAGCCCTCTAGCCGATGCTGGGTACTGGGCATGGTGGCCTCAAGCTCGTGTCTAGACAACTCCATTCTACTCACAATCCTTGTGTGGTTTGTACAAGCTGTGCATCTGAATACCTGTGTTGGCAATAGGTGCACCTCAAAGTAGCTGAATTCACTAACTAGAATCTGAGCACAGCGTATATGTGTTAAGAAGAATCAGGCTGCTGTATATGCGTGTGCTGCAGGGAGCGCACCTTATTTGGCATTTCTCCTGTGTGCGTAACCATGTGGAGACGCAGCTCCTGTCTCTTCTTAAAGGTCATGGGGCATCTGGAACAGGAAAACACCTAGACCAAACAAGACATCAATTTCAGTCGATTATCAACGTATGATGCATGTCGCAATCACAGTGGATATACGATATATAACGAGCAATTACAAAAATGTTTCATGTAATTCTAATTTTTTAATGATAGAGGTGGAAAAAGCATTGCATCCTGAGGCATCAATCTGGAGGTGTCATATCAGCTGCACATATTTTAGAATGTTAATGTTAACTGATTATAATAATCAATAGGGCTGCAACAAACAACTAGTTTGATAGTCGAAAAATCTGTCGCTTACTGAAACAAATAATCGATTATTCAGATTATTAATCGCTCAATTACCAGATAACTCTTCTATAGCTATTATATATATATATTTTTTAAGCTTGATGTTGTTTCATGCATTTGGTAATGACCAATAAGGACAATAAAGATGAATAACTTCATTCACAGTTTTAATGAATTTTCCTGCTAATACAAAAGATCAATAAAACTCCACTATCTTGTTTCTGTCAAAAACCGAACATGCACGAAGTAGAAGCAACAAAACATAGCAAAACTAAATCGGATTTCCCTTGATCAAGTAAATTTTAAATAATTAATTTTAATTAATTTTAATATTTTTTTAAATTTTTATTTTAAACTGTGTGTTCTGTGCTTTGTGCATTCTGCTGTCTGTTTACATACACACAAACACTCATGCTGGTGTCAACCAATCAGCTAATAAATTAGTCGGCAACTAATTTAGTACTCGATTAATTGTTGCACCCCTAAAACTCATTTATGGTAGACTGTGTTTACTGTCCTTATTCCACCATCATGTAAAATGTCAAATTTCAAAGTATGTATTTTATGTAAATATTTAACATTATTTAGCAAGCATAAGTAACCAAATCACAACAGTTAGTGTATATGACACTGGTAGTCTTTCCCAGGGACATTTATTATGGCCTTTATTTTTTTCTTATTATAGCAGCATATAAAAAACAGGCTGCTAAAATATCAGTTGTAATTATCTGTCTTAATTCTAAGAATAATTCCTGAAACAATTATGTTAATTCTGCAAATAATAAATATTGTTTTGGTAAAAAAAATGCAATTCCATTTAAAAGGGCCTACTAAGAATTAAGAATTATTAAGAATTAGGACTGTTCCTTTCTCCTATAAAGACAGAAAAACGTACATATTTAGGTAGTTCATTAACTATTGTGTATTACATTCCTGACATGAATATTCAGCTGATGAATTATTGCCATATAAATAATTGCAACTAACAATTCAATTGTCTTTTCTTGTACACTTGACAACTATTAAGGTACAAGCCTATAATGACCACACTGACTGAAAGTTCCTTCCAAGCGGCTGATACTCCCAACTTTCAGAGTGCTCTGACACGAAGCGGGTCATTATAGTGAAACTAGGAGTGACGATGTCTACAAAGCAAATATAGCCATTTTATTTACTATCTAAAATCACCAGCAGTGTCTTCAGAGTTCTTATTTGTAATGATAACAGTCACAAATCTGAAAAATCGTTTGCTTTTGCCTTACAACGTCCTGCATGTACCCCTCCACCACGAATGGATTCAAACAGGCCAAAGTATCATAAAACAGTGTCTCAGAGATCAGGCAGCACATTCACCTTTAGAAGAACTCTTCAGACGTCTGGTTCCTCTCACCACCACTGTGAACAATTCTGATTTAGCATGTTTCTCTAGAATGGAGCATTTCACCCTCAAACCTCTCTGAATGAGTTTGTTTACATCTCAACCATTTAATTATGTTATCTTTTTAGAATAAATTGGTGGAGTGCTCATTTAAGCTCAAATAAACAAACATTACTACATTCCTGTCCTATGACCTCTAGGGGTGTATGGCGTTTCGTTTCATTTACATTCAGCTGCTTCAACCCGACTGATAAAAATGCAACTAGTTCACGTTAATTCTTTCCTCCAACGTCAACGTACAACTGTGAAAGTGAAAAACTGTGGAAAATAACTTCGGTCAGGTTCAATAAGTCAATACAAGACCAAGTCGATATATACATAAATGTGTGTTTGTGTGTGTATATACAGATATAATAAATAATTACTGCATTCATATTGAAAATTCATCTTGGACATCTTGGTTGAATGAAGTGTTTATACCGGGCTAGACTGGACAGCTAGATACGGCCCATGTTGCTGTCTTTTTTTAACTTACCACCTCTATCCTGCTGAGGCAGTTCCTGGCCTCGTGCTCCTGTAAATTCTCCTTCCTGTAGTAGCACTTCCCGCATTTCGCACACTCAAAGGGCTTCTCCCCCGTGTGCCGCCTGTTGTGAACTTTCAGGTAGTACTTGCTGAGGAATGTTTTGTGGCACGTCGGACACTGCACGGAGCCCTTCTTCACGTCTTTCTGCGAGCCCTCTCCATTTTCTTTATCTGTGGCCTTGCCTGTTCGTTTGCGCTTTCCTCTCGGGCTCACTGAAGGTGTGACAGGTGAATCGTGAGGTACATACTCTTCATCTGTGTCCTCTGGGAAAACGTCGAGACCCACACCGCCCTCGTCAACATCTTCATCGGCGCCATCGGGCTGGTTGTCGGCAGGAACATCCTACATACATTTCAGAATAAAGATCTATAAGGAAGTAATTTTAAAGATCAGTGATATTTCAGTCTCACTATACAGACTCACTATACATTACTCGTTGCGTGTCTGGTTGCACTCCATATGCTACTATGAACGTATGTTATTAGGCTATTTGAAGCAGTTCAGCCTGGACTGAACCATGGGACAGCCAATCACAACACTTATATGTATCAGTCTTAAAGGCACAGTGACAAAAACTGGTTGGGAAGTTGGAAAGTTTCACTAATTTGGTACAAACACACATTATTTGTGTACCAAAGCTAGAAAATTTGAAGCACAAGAAAAATGCAGGATACGGACCTTTAATACACTCATCATCAAAAAAATAGCTGCACCCAGAAAGAATCAACCGACAGGAAGGAAACTTGGTGGGTAGGTTTGACATCATGAGACAGGCAAATGATTCAAGTTTCATGCCATACATGTGACACAAGCAAGGATGAGCCTTATCGCTGTACCTGACTGACTATGTGTGGTCGACCTGTTCTGTGTGATTTTCAAAGTATGCCTCAGAGAAGAGTTTGAAACTGACTCAAGCAGTGGGAACAGTTGGAGAGAGGTCATCATAGGGTTCTGGGAAGCGAGGTGATTAATGTATTGCACCCCATACCGGTTATGTGGATACTACCATAGCACAAAAGTATGGTGGTGGCCTGACTCAATACTGATAGACACTACTTCTGTGTGTGTAGCTCAATAAATATTGCCCATATCAGTCTAAATTTATCATCACTTATTGTTCCTGGTAACCTTTATCTTCCTTCCCCATAGCATCGCAATCAGACACTTCCTTCTGGGTGCAGCTATTCTTTTGATGAGGAGTGTATTTCCCCTGGGCCAGACCAGAACAAGTCAACCAGCAAGTATGGCAGCAACTCCACGAATATAGAGCAATTAAGCGAGCTGTACCAAACTTGCTGGATGAACGGATTACCTCAGGCTCGCTTAACACTTGAGTACTACTCTGATCTCCTTCAGTAGGGATGATGGTGCCCTCAGCCTTGTCCTCGACAGCTGGCGATCTTCTCCTTGGTGCACCCAACTTTTGAACCACAGTCACTGGGCTTTCCCCCACCAGCCTGCTCGGGCCCTTAACTCTTCTGCCAGATCGAGTAACGGTGGGGGAAATGGCCCTGGAGGAATCATCAAGTTCTGGAACTGCTGGAACTCCTGGTGCTGCCTTCCCTGGGGTTTCAGCTTTGTTTTTCACTCTCTGCCGAGGTTTTGATTGTTCTTTGGCAGTCAGATCGGGTTTGGTGTCCACTGCTGATGAGGGCAAAGGCAAAGCTGGCTTGCCTTCAGTTTCCCCAGTACAGTCAGAACCCTCAAGAACGTTAATTCCTGGCAAACCCTGGCCAGGGATAAGGGTATCAGGGACAGACAGTCCACTGGCGGCACATCGAACCTTAGCCTCGTTATCACTGTTCAGCTGCAGTTGACCAGTGTAGAAGAAACCTAACAGCAGCTCAAGGCCATCATCACTGCACTCGTGAGGAAGGCTGACTTCCATGCTTGGTGTGGTCTTTGAGAGGGGGTCATTGAACAGTTGGCTGAAGCAGGCAAGGACGTTGCGGTGGGCCAGGAACACTTGACCGTTCGTGGTGCTGAGCATGACATCGCAGAACTTGCCAAGCTCCCTCTGTTGGTTGAGCTGGGACAGCACCCACTGAGCATGGGTGCTCCCTTGAGCTGTTATCTCCATCTACATAAATGGGAAGGAAGTTAGACCAGCAACAAGAGTGCTCTCCAGATCAACAAACAGCAAACACAGCATCATGAACTTAGTCATATGTACATCATGGCGTCTTGTTTAAAGATCGACTTTGGTCCCCAAAGGTTACTACTGTCTTAATAACAAAACAATTAATATCCTGCGCGAATATCAACCGGGGCTTCCCAAGATGCTGCAGCCATACACCTGAGCTCTAACAGGACGGGAATACATTCACGATTAAGGCACATAATCCTATCTAGCATTTTAGGGGCTCCAATTAACATGCTAGTTCGTCCCTCCGGGTAATAACCAGCTAGCTCGACGTTGACCATGATATCCGTATTTTAGTGACGCTCCCTTAAGTACGCGCCTATAAAAGCAACAACTCACCTTCTCCCACACCTAGACAATTCCTTCCTCCTAGTTTTCTACATAAATCGAATCCTCGAATCGAAAATAATATTAGAATTTGGCTAATAAATGTTATACAGAAATCATTAAATAGTTTATTTTCCTCCTCTAAACATCAGGAGGCCATGTTGGGAAGAGGCAGGAAGTGACGTCTGTATGCTAGCCTATACAAGGTTGTTGGCCAAAGAAAGCAATGCACTGGGTTTACATTTCGCAGATTAGAAATTATATTATTAGAAATTATAAAGCACGCTTTGCGCTACTTAATTATAAAATAATTAACATGATGTGGTATAATGAACGGGGAACGCCACCAGTGTTGGTCTTGCAGCAAGGACAGTCCAGTAAAAGAGACTCAAACTCCAGAACGCTTCAGTTGTCCATCACGGAGGATTCTGCACGCCTTTTCTGTCGTTCACTGATTCGATTAACGAATCGACTCTATCAGTGCTCCGTTTCGTACTTCTATATCAGCGATTCATTGATTCGCCTGTCACTACAGAAAAAAAAAATCTATTGTGTACGTATATATACATATTCATATATATATATATATATATATATATATATATATATA
>CM067492.1:7383856-7417553 GCA_034552555.1 Semaprochilodus insignis | reverse complement strand
ATATATATATATATCGTAAATAACGGAAGACCAAGTTGCAAAACTATCAAAGGCAAAAGAGGAAGTCACAGAGACAGTACAAGGGAAATTCAAACGTGCTTAATCCGCTACAATGTATTATGCTGTGATTTTATAAAGTTACCTTATTTACCACATATTATTATACAAATTTTAAGGGGACTATTCTTTCTTACACGTTTATTCCAAACACGCAGACGCTGCTATAAAGATTGACACAGTTATATTTGGGAGTCGTTTCCACTGGTTGATTGTAAGGAACCGATTTGAAACGAACGACTCACGATTCGGATATCGCTACTAGCGTTAGCCAGCCGCTAGCTGCATTGTTTTAACGTCTTGGCTCCCTCACACTGTTTCCATGGCCTCGCTTAAAGTGCTGTATTAGACCGCGCTATTTCGTAGAGGAGCTTAAGGAGAGGGGAACATGACAGCCCGTTATGAACGGTAAAGTTAAGGTAGTGTGTCCGTATAACGTGACCAGCCGAGTCTTCTAGCTTTTGCCCCTCACATGGAGTGAAGCCCTGCTGCTCAGTAGTTTGCTAGCTAGCGGTTAGTGGGTAATGAGGAGCACAGCCCGAGAATGAGCTCATATTTATTGTTCAGTGTATATTTATTGTTCTTGCATGTTCTCTTTAAAACTTAGGCGATGGCTTTTCATGCAAAGGTGTGCAGGTAGCGCTAGCTAGCTTGGCTAACGTGCTGGGCTTCAGGCAGCAGTGAGACTTTACAGCCACGAATGGGTAATAACGAGGACCACCTGGAGTGGGTTTCACTGACTGTCTGAGCTAACATGAATATGTTAATATTCTGAACATATAAGCTGAACACTTTAAGTGTTTAAATGAGGTAAAAGAAGTGCAGTGTTAACACGGCTAATGTTAGCTAGCTAGCTAACTGGTGCATTATTTGAACAGAAGCTGTGTAAACACTACCTACACTTGTTTTACTTGTTCACAGTGTTTAGACAAATGAAACCTTGCTATTATGTTACTACCGGAGTAGTGAACATTATTATTGATGTTGTTATTAATAATATTAATATTATTATGTTTAGTAGTGAGGTAAGGTGTCACTGTTATGTAGTGCTATATGGTGAGGTTGGCCATCTAGCTGTAGGACTAGCCAGTGTATCTACCAACCAATGTCTTCGCACCCAAGTAGCCAGGTTTGACAGATGGGCTTTTTGATGAAGAAGGCCTAAGACGGAACGCTGGGGTTGTTCTTGTCTATGTAAACGTGTTATTTCCTGTGTTTTCCTACAGGTGAACCAGTGCCAATGAAAGTAGAGACAGAGTACAGAAGCAGCAACAATGAAAGTGCATAAAGTCTCCTCTCGTTCCAAAAATGAGCAGCGGAACACCAATAAACGCCATCCAAGGAACAAATGGCGCGTTCACAATAAAAAGACGCGCGGTTCGGACCCTTCCTGCCTCAGTTCAAGCCCTGCCACAGCCAAACTGGAGCATCAGCTGGGTACCAGGCAAAAGCTCAAGCTGAAACGGTTACAGAAGGTGTACACCAAGGCTGTAAACGTAACCCTTGAGGACAGTCATTCGGTTCGGGCCAAGGGCAAGGTCTCCGCTCCTGTTACCGTCCCTCATGTCCACACTAACGGTGGGACGGAGGTGGAGGGCGGCAGTGATTCAGAAGACTCCCAGGAGTGGCGCTCCTATGCCGAGAGTGTTCTTCAGAATGGAATGGAGTGCGGGGTAGGAGGCACAGAAAGTTCAGCCCTGGAGCGCGATGAGGTGCCAGGATACCATGCCCAGCATGACCATGTCCAGAACCACACAGTGTTGGTCTTGCAGCAAGGACAGGTAATTCTGTAGGTTTTTGCCTCTCGTCGTAGTATTCTGAGTGGCACTGCGATCAGACTCCACCAACCTTTGTGATCTTACGTTTGTAGTCCCTGTGCTTCCGAGGGAGGTGTTTGCTCACATGCCTCAGCGGTCGTGTGGAGGTGATGGGCTTCACCATAGAGCAAGGCCAACAACCTTACCCGCTCTTTTCCCCGGCGTCCCACTGCCCCCTTACCATCACAGCCTTAGAGGACTGCGCACCGTCCACCAAGAACAAGAGAGAAGGCCGCTTGGAGGCTAAGGCCATTGTCCGCAAGTACCTTTCCTCAGGTGAGGGCTGGTTCGCCTGGTGTCATGGAGATGCTGTTCCCACCATTAACACCGCATGCATAAACGTTTTCCTCACAAGCAGGCTGCTTAAGTTACTTTGACAGCCTGTAAGTTACTTAATAGCAATTAGCCAGTTAGCTAACATTCTTTTTATGTAATGTGTTGTGACAATCCCAGGACTGATTCATTTCAAGGGTTAACTGCAGTCACTGGTTATATACCCACACATAATGAGGGGATTGTGCAGGAAGTTATTGGGTAAACACAAAAATACAAATGGATAACTGGTGTAGTAGTTTCGTTCCATAGCTTAATGGGACAGGTTCCCAACCCTGTTTCTGGGGTATCTCCTGTCCTGCACTCTTTGCTTCACCACACCTAGTTCGAAATTGCCGGTTAATGAGCTGATTAGCTGGAGCGAGTGAAACTCTAAAATGGGCAAGGCAGGAGGGTACACCAGTAATATGACTGGGAACCACTGCTCTTTTAAAGAAGCTATTAAATGAACAATACGTTGGTGTTCAGCTGTAATTGCAGCATCCAGTCAGGTGAATCATTTTTAAATGGCAGGAGATGCACTTTCAATTATAGTTCATATTATCGACACCAGTTTCCAAGCTTTACAAACATGGAGCTTGTGATCTGCCTGTAAATGAGTTAGGCCAAACAAAAGCAACCACACACCCATGTAGACATGAACAGTCTGATGATATTGTACTGTTTTTGTGGTGAATTTTGTTGTCGTGATGATCAAACTGGCAGTCTGGTAATCTGCATTCAAACCCTTAATTTCTAGAAAGCAATCGATTTTTTGCAAAATGTGATTTAATGGATGACCTTTAGTCATTTCCCCCAACTCATTCAGCCCTACCTAAAGGCATAAACTATAGTGCGACCAAACGATAGAAGCTGTACCACCCTCCTGTAGTGTGCTGCAGTATGTTGGAGTTAACAACTAGTCTATTTTATGAACATTACAGCACTGTTTTGTATAAAAACAGTGGTTTTATGTTTTTCATAATCTGCAGAATCAGCGAATCGTTGTAGACCCAGGTTTTGATCATGTAGGTTGATGTGTGACTTTCTTGTTGCGTTACAGAGCCTCGGAAGAGGCTGCTAAGCGAGGTGGACTCAGACTCATGCGTGTTGCTGCTGCAGCCACTGGACACGCCACTTACACGTTTCCTTGGCAGCTTCAGTGACTTCAGCCAGCTCTTCGACGTCAACTCGGTGAGTGGGCTCCACCGCTATTCGCACACAGTCTGGAGTCCTGCGACTCTGACCATTTGCTACCACAAACATTAGCCAACAGAACAAAGTCATACTGACCTGTTGGTTCTGTAAAACACAGAAACTATCTTACCTAGCTGTCTAGCAGAAACTGAGCAACCTCCTCATTCCAAATTGCTTTCCAAGAAGCTGAAGTTCAGCTTCTTGTTCGAATTATCCTGTTCCGTCTTAAATGGTGCAGCAGTTACATGCTTGCGCCTCAGCCTACTTGTCCAGCGTCTTGTTTGAACTTTCCTGTTCCACCTTAAAAGGTGCAGTAGTTAAGTTTCAGCATCTCAGGCTAGCGTAAAATGAAAATACAATCAGTTTTGTAGTTCTCAGTCTTTATTCTTAGTTTCAGACCCTACCAAAGCCATAGACCACAAGGCTAGCGCAGTGTAAGCTAAGGTAAGATTAGCACACTGGCGGTAACGTACTTGCAGAAATGAATCCTCACAGCGTTGACAACAAACAGAGTTAATTACAGCTCTACACGTTCACACAGCAAGTTTGCAGCAGGCTTTGAGCCAAATATTTAATGATATACTAAATTAAAATGTTTTTACTGGTGAAATAGCTGTGATGGGAATGCAGCTGCAGCACCATTATAGTGGAGCGTAAACATTCAAAGAAGAAAGCTGACCTCAGTCTCTTGGAGATCTCTCCATCTTTGCAATGCCTCACTAATGTTAACATGGCTCTTTGCCCCTTGCCTGATCTAAAATCCTCCTTCTAAATATTTGTTCTTTAGATTTTCTCCTTGGCAGTTTGTCAGCCATCTCTCCTTCTTAACTTTGTGTGTGGTGCTCAGAACGTAACTCCTCCTGGCCCCCCCCCTTGTCCTGTGCACAAGCATGAATGCAACCCCTTTGCTGCCTGGCTAGAGTATTATGTTGTGATGTTCAGTCTGAGCCATTTTGTTCACGTCTCAGCACCAGGGTTTTTCCCAGCATGCATATGAAAAGGTCAGCTAGCAGACCATGAGGGGATTCTCTGAATTTGGCAAGAATTGAAGTGGAATTTAATTGTAAACTGTACCTTTTAAATGTAGGTGCGAAAACAATAGTTGGGCCAAAATTACACCGTTTTCCGCGTAACGCAACTATAGTTGTGGTGCCGAGATGCTTGGTACCTAAATCTTGCTTCTTCGGTTTACACTGGGGGCTAACAAAGCATCGTTTTGTGAGTCTAAACAGAGCTTGACCAGCATTGACAAGTGATGTGAAGTTGACCTCCTATTCGCCAGCTTGTTTTGCAAATGTATCGGTACAATGTGCCGCATGTACCAACGAACCTTTAAGGTGGAATGGAACATTGATTAAGAAGCTGGCGAATAGGAAGCCAGTTTCAGCCTCGTCTAAGCCATGCCTGTTGCTAGGAAAGAGTAGAAACCGTCCTTCACCCTCACAGTCTTGAACGATAGATTTCTCCACAAACAAACTTTTCATTGCTGTTGCTTCTTTGTTGTATGCCAATTTTGGGAGCATAAATATTAATGTGTCGCAGCTGTTATATAACGCTCTAGGGTTTTGGAATTGGCTCATTTCTTTGCCCCTCTCTTGTAGATGTGGGATGTGTTATGAGACAACAGTGATTGAGGTTCATGGTATGCCCCAAGCTCTGCTTACTCAGCTATGCTAATATAAATACAGTTTTGTTACTGAGCTCTGATGAGCCATTTATTAATCTTAATGCTTAATGTTTAAAGGAATGATCGATGTAATTATGTTGTCAGTAGTGGGCATATTGTGATCATTTTAGTATTAGTGTTACACTGTTCAGCATGGCTGATTTTGGGAGCGGCGATGTACTGAAGCAGGCAGCAAGAGAAGCAAATCATGATCATACGAATCATAACCATAAGAAATTTTCCATTTTCCAGGCATGGAACAGTATGAAAGAAAAAAGCCCAACAGTGTATTCAGTGTCATTACAGTGTATTGCATCACTACACACAAACTCTTTATTATGTCTGTTGCTTTGTCCAGAAAGTGTTGATGTATTTACAGACTTTCGTGTGTGTGTGTGTGTGTGTGTGTGTGTGTGTGTTTTACAGAAAGAGTTGCGCTCTCAGTCTGCTATACGTGACCCTGCCCTCTCCGCAGTGGGTGTTACAGCACTGGGGGGGTCGTGTGCCAGAGGTTTGGTTGTGTCCCCCAGCTATAGAGAGGCTCTCGGAGACCTCCTCAGTGCCTGGGAAGGTGTGCACTGTCCACATATATACACACATCCTTTCAATAATGTAAAAAACTATGTGTTGACATGTACAAAATCATGATGGCTGTAGCCGTACAACGTCATAGATTTCCACTGATTTGTAGGGTTAGGGTTAAAATTTCAATTTAAATGTGTCTGGACTAATGAACAGAGCTCTAGATGAGTCCATTACTCGTTAAACTGTGTAACATTGATCGTTTAATAGCTTATTGCTGTTTCTAAGAAACTTCCTTAACATTTTTAAACAGAAGCCCATCATGTATTCGTCCTTTTTAAGCTCTACCTTTTAGTGCAGAGTAACACAGTTGCTTTTCCATCTACTACTACCTTAATATATCTGAACAGTCATTGTTTCGTTTTTCCGCAGGAGATTTTGACCGCTGTCCCATTATTCTTGTATGTGGGGCCAAAAATTCTGGCAAGTCGACCTTCAGCCGACATCTCATCAATAGCCTCCTCAACCAGTGAGTGCCAGCATTATACAGTTCTGTATGTAAAATACATAGAAACTCAAAATGTATTTCATAATTGGTTGTGGAAGGGTGCGGTGGTGTGCAGTTTTCCTCTAGGAGAAAGAAACGGTGAGAATGTGTGGGTGTGCTTGATGGTTCTGTGCTTCTGTAGCGGTTCTAATAAGCACATATTTGTGTGTGTATGTGTGTGTGTGCGCAGCACTGCAAGCATAGAGTATCTGGAGTGTGACCTTGGCCAGACTGAATTCACTCCTCCCGGGTGCCTCTCTTTAAGCACAGTGACAGAACCACTGCTGGGTATGTACCACAAACAAACAGTACATACAGTTGCATTCAAAATTATCCAACCCCCACCGCAAATTTAACTTTGTACGGACTTTACAAAATGACCCAACAACTTTCAGCTGTTTGCAATCAAGCCAATCGAGCTATACCAACTGAAATAGCTCAGCGCAAGTACTAAAAGTAGTTTCTCCAAATTCAACACACGGTGCCACAGCAGTCTCACTCCCTTCATGACGAGCGGCTTTAGTGCTTTTGCTGTTATGACCTGCTGCAAATGTGATGCATAGCCAGACACCAGCTTCTGGCAGCGTTCCTGAGCAATCTTAGCCTGTTACTCATGGGCAGAAGAAGCAAAGCAGCCCTAGAGCAGAGCCACTGCTGTGCTTCACTGTAGGCAGGGTGTTCTTTTCAGCGTATGCTTCATTCTTCTTTCTCCAGACACACCGCTGATCCACAGGCCCAAAAAGTTCTAGTTTTGTTTCATCGCTCCACAGAACTTATTTATATGGTATTGAGCATATTGGAGCCGACTTTTCTTGTGCTTTCGGGTCAGTAGAGGTGCTCGTCATGGCGTTCAGCGTTTAGTATGCACCTTAGTGTGCAAACTGACACCTCGGTGCCTGCTGCCACCAAATCTCCTGCAGGTCTTTTTGCAGTCATTGGAGGGCTTTTGACCACCTGCCTCCTCAGGAATCTGGTGGCAGCTGGTGATGGCTTCCTCTTTCTGCCACGGCCGCGTAGTGTACCCAGTGTTCTTTTAACTTTGCAAACTGTGCTTCCAGCAGTCTCTTTAGGAACATTCGGCGTTTTTGCTGTCTTTTTGTGTCATTTTCCTTGTTTGTTTTAGGCAATTGCCTTTTCTCTTAACTGTATAGACAACTCTGGGGAGCCATATTATCTCACTTGGCTATATTTCTAACATGCATTGAAATGTCACAGTTTAAAAAATCATGGGTAGTCAGTCCAGGTATTCGGTATGTTGTCTCAAGCACATCTGATGCCACTAATGAAGCCCTCGATTTGTTGCATGATGTGTTTGAAACAGCACCTGTTGTGCTCTTGTGTGCTCTTACTAGGGATTCTATTCGGGGGGTTTCGATTCATTCTGTGACAGCAGTAGTCATTAAAAGCTGTGTTTTGTGTTGAATTTGGAGAAACCATTTGGTATATCACTGTACAGGGGTTGGACAATGAAACTGAAACACCTGTCATTTTAGTGTGGGAGGTTTCATGGCTAAATTGGACCAGCCTGGTGGCCAATCTTCATTAATTGCACATTGCACCAGTAAGAGCAGAGTGTGAAGGTTCAGTTAGCAGGTAAGAGCACAGTTTTGCTCAAAATATTGCAATGCACACAACATTATGGGTGACATACCAGAGTTCAAAAGAGGACAAATTGTTGGTGCACGTCTTGCTGGCGCATCTGTGACCAAGACAGCAAGTCTTTGTGATGTATCAAGAGCCACGGTATCCAGGGTAATGTCAGCATACCACCAAGAAGGACGAACCACATCCAACAGGATTAACTGTGGACGCAAGAGGAAGCTGTCTGAAAGGGATGTTCGGGTGCTAACCCGGATTGTATCCAAAAAAGGACTTGTATATGTCATTCCCAAGACGAACTGACGCTGTATTGGCTGCAAAAGGAGGCCCTACACCATACTAATAAATGATTGTGGTCTAAAACCAGGTGTTTCAGTTTCATTGTCCAACCCCTGTAGTTGTGTTGCTGTTTAATTTTAATTTTTTTTAAAAATTGGTTTATTGTAAATTGCTAAAAGTTTGAACATTTTGCTAGTAATCTTAATTTGCAATGGGGCTTGAATAATTTTAAGTGGAACTGTATGTGCAGCTGAAGGGAAGGAAACATTGTTGCCTCTAATTTAAGGGACGTTAACATGGGCTTTGCTGTTGATTGCCAGTAGGATTTGCTCTGATTGCAAAACTGAATAAAGCATGCGCTTGTTTCTAATGCTTTATCTTGCTTGTCCTTTTATTTCCCCTCAGGCCCTCCCTTCACGCACCAGCGAGAGGCAGACCACATGGTTTTCTATGGACAGACTGATTGCCAGGCTGACCTAGACAGATACCTGGACTCCCTCAAAACCTTGTGGAGGCACTACAGTGGAGAAAACCCCATCATCATCAACACCATGGGCTGGATCAGAGGTCAGGCACTTTGCTGAACTAGCAGCCTTGTACTAAATGTTAACGGCACTTAATTATGGGTTGGCCACATTTGTATGTGGGAGGAAACACTTGAATTCAGTTTGAGAGTACTCGAAAAAGCTCATTTGGTAGCTGTGTAAGAAATATACTGCTTAATTACCGCTTAGCCGCGATTTAGGGGCCCTACTTCCTACAGTTTTCTTTTATCATATTTTCCCCTGAGGTCCGCACAGTTTGGGGGGATTTTAGGCTCCAAAAAATAGTCATAATTCTTTTTTACATGGCCATTTTGCATCACCTTGCTATCTCTTGGAATTAAGCAGACTGTTTGCCTTGAATGTTTCCATTCATTTTCCCTCAACACTTTTGCCACAGATGGCAGTGAATTATTGACAAGCCAGGTCATATTTGCTTTTAGCATTAGTGATATCAAAAATCAATTTCAATAAAACACTAACCTCTTCTATAGAGGAGAATTGTCAATCCTAATGTTTTAATTTTTTTCCTTTTAAATGAATTTTTTGTGTCGCTGCTGTGTAGCGTTCATCCTGCCCTGAGAATGGTGTTTTGTCCTACAGGCCATGGCTTCCAGTTGTTGGTGGACCTCATCCGCTTCTTCTCCGTCACCCACATAGTACAGCTGAGCTATGGGGACACGCCCCAGTGCCAGAGTCTCACCCCAGAGTTCCTTCGATCCGCCCAGGGCTGGCAAACGCATCCCCCGTCCCAGCCTTCTCTGGCAGAGGAGCCAGCAAGTCACCTCTCTATGAGGAGTCATGTGCTTCTCAGTGTCCACTCAGCGTTTGAAGGGGCCGGCACCTCTGGTGAAATGTAAGCTGTGATCTGTGCTTTGATATAAACTCATGTAATACTGTGCAATGCCTGAACATCCATTCTCTAATCCTAATCTTGTTCAAATTATAAAGTTGTTTATAGGTAGATAGATACTTTATTAATCCCGAAGGAAATTTAGCAGCCAGTAGCAGTTAAATACCAGCACAGTAATACAATACAATAATAAGGGTGGTACAGAAGTTAGTACAGGCTCAGCAGAAATGATTCACTATAAATTTGACTGACTGTATAGATTAATCGAGTGTTAAAACGTGAAGAGCCCTTTACCTATTGCACAGTTCCCCAAATCTAATTGTGGAGAGTCAGTATTTCTCTTGGTACCTACTTAAGCAGTTTGGTTGATCAAGAGTTACACATGATGCAATTCCAAATGAATAGGAGTGAATGGAGGCAAATGGATTAAATAATTAATAGAATTGTTAGTTTGTGGTCAAAGTAGTAATTAGCTTTTGTTTCAAAACATGATGTTGGGTGTTTTTGGGTGGTATCTTAACACTGACTGACCAAAAAAATAGTCAGAAAGTGGCATTAATACAGTGTAGGTTAAAAATAAGGAACCAGATGCTATTTTGAGATGTGTTAGTATTTCATGTTTTTGGGGAGCGCCAATATGTTATGATGTGGTGTATAACTACAGTATATTAATAATCAGTTGAATTAATAATATAAAGTGTTATAATAGTATTATTCATTTATTGCAGTTTTTTTATTAACTTGCCTTTATCTGGAAGATAAACAGAATATAGGTTTAAATTATTTCCTATGACCGTATTTATAGTAATATCTAAGTTATCTGGACCCTTTGGAAATACTGGCATTCTGCATATTAATTCTATTATAGCTCATTCTTATTGTTTTACAGCTTTTTCAATTACTATTAAAGCTCTGTTTATCAGTCTGGGCACATTTATTTGTTGCAGCTCCCCACTATTGAGTTAAAAACAAACTTTTAAAGTAATAATATTTTTACATAATCACTGTTGACATGTTTTTAACAGATTTGTTTTTATTTTAATGAATGGTTCAGTGTTAACAAACAGTGATTCCAAACTTGTGATGTCATGTATGTGAGTGGTCTGTTTGATGTACGCCACGTGCAGTTTAATAATGCTAGCTTTGTGCAGCAGTGCTTTTCATGAATGAGGGTGTCTTCTGATTTGGTTGGCCTAACAGAGCAGGTGCTGTAAAGTATGCATAAAGTCAACAAATATAAAATACAATCTTAGCACTGGTTATTAGAAGTGTTTAAAAAGTGATGATCATGGCGTTGGAATAATGTTCTTGTGTTTATTTATTTCATTTTTGGTGAATATGTAATGTAAATTGAACCAAATGTTCCAGATGCCTCATTTATTTTGAGCCCTCTCCTGAGTGCCCTGTAGTTGAAATGAAAAGCCCTGAGCAATTCAGTGAGTGAATATAAATATTCTCTTACTATTGGCACAAATGAGTTTTCCCCCCCCTTGTGTTTCCTGCAGGCGTCATCAGCGTAGTAATGAGCTTCGAGACCTGGCACTGCTGGGGTATTTCAGCAAGCTACAATCTGTAGAACCAGGCCCTGTTCGCCCCATCCACTGCTTCACTCCCTACCAGGCAAGTGTGCTTGCTCTAACTAGACTTCAGCATGGCTGGTTTCCTGAAGAGCTGTTTGCATATGCTTTTCATAGACGGTTTAGGGCTAAGAGATCAAACGCTAGTCTTCCAGAACAGGGCGTTACTGTTATGTTTTCCCTGTCTCAATATGCCTCATGTTTGGTGTTGCTCTGTGTTACTTTACTAGACCAGCTACCAGTCTGAGCTTCATTAATGAAATGTTGAAAAGTCATGAAAATAGCATTATTTGTCTTTCAGCACCTTTTGCACCTGCATGGATGTTGGTTGTTATCCTTCTCCTCACTCATCATGCCGCTCTATGCCCCGTTTGTTCTCCTTCCCCGCAGGTGCCTCACTCAGCTGTAGCCATAGGAGTTACACACTGTGAGGTGGCGCCAAACCACATCCTGTATGCAGCCAATGCCAGTCTCGTGGGACTCTGCTGTCTGGGAGAAAAGGTGTCAGGAAGAGGAGGCCCTGTGCTGCTCTCTCAGATACCCATCTGCCAGTGCGTGGGCTTAGGTGAGTGCACCGCATTTCCTGTTTCATATCTCCCATGGGAATACATCAAGGATGTGTTGAAATATCGAGTGCATCCAGATTAACAGGTTGAGAAATAAAGTACTAATAGTACAGTCTCTGTTAAATGCAGCATAAGCCTGATGGGCTTTTATTTTATTTATTTTATTTTTTTGAACTTGTTTAAGGTGTCCTAAGAGGGGTGGACATGGCACGAGGGCTTTACTTCTTGGTTACTCCAGTGTCCCCTGCAGCCCTGAGGCAGGTGAACTGTCTGTTACTCGGGGAAGTCACTCTGCCTAAAATACTCCTCACTGTGCAGGTAAGGATCAGGATTCTGCATCACGTGCAGTTAAGGATGTACTGATGGTAGTAAAAATTTCCATAACTGAATTTATTTATTTATTTATTTATTTATTTAGACTAAAAGAAAAGATAAACACAGTATTGATTGTAAAGCACTCACTTCTGATCTATATGCTCATATGTCGGGACAGTGCCAATCCACAGTATGACAGTGCAAGGTGCATACGCAGTAATATAAATATACCATAATTAAACACTTAATTGTCTTAAAATGCTCCTTATGGTGGTGCAGAGTTGTGATTTGTGAGCTCTTTCAAAGTGGTCCAAACTAAAAATCCCCTCCAGTCCACATCCAGTGGACATTTCTCTGATTATTCTGATCACTCTTTTGTTGAGTACTGCTGGGAAAATGTGCTTTAAAACAGTTCTCATGCTGTTCAGTGACTTCTGTAGGAAGATGGAGGCAAATGTTTATGTAAATGCTTTTTTTATTGTGTAGCCTTGGTAGTCTGTATGTTTAAAAATGAAAAATGGCTTGTTTATGAAGTTAATTACATAAGGCCTGTTTCATTGACCAAATCTATACGGTGTAGTGTTTACGTTTTTTACTTGATGTATAGTAAGTAGTATGTAGTGGAGCTGGGCAATATGACCGTTATCTATCAGTACTGTGAAGCATCATGACATTTTTGCCGTAGTATGTAGTATAGTTACCGTAGTATAGCAATTTTAAGATTTCTGTGAAAAAGGCTGTAGTCTTTTCCAGACATCGCTCTCTGGAACAGCTGAAAAAGAGCTCAACGTTCCCAAAATATTACAGACGGCTTTCGTTACCACTGCCTACATCATCAAACTCTTAAAAGTATTGAAAAGTTTTTTATTATAATATTGACTCTCTGGTGGAAGCTACTGTTGTGTTCTGAAAACATCATCCACAAGCCTCAAAGAGACACAAGTCTTGGAAATGTTGGACCCAAAATAAAGGGATGTATATCAATACGAGGTTAACCTAAAAATATTGATTATTTTATGGAATTATATGTGACAAGAATGGTCCACCCCCCCCAACTGTATCCAGTCAGTGATGGTCTTGTGGTAGCCTTTTTCTGTTGGTTGATGGGTTGGAGGGAAGCTGATAAGTTGTGCAGCAAAAGTTGACTGAATGGCTGAGGGTTTTTTTTGATTGCCTTCATTACAGTGCACCTGTTTGTCTAAGTACTTACATCTCTTCTTCTCTCTCTTTTTTTCTCATTCAGCATGGAGTTGAAACGGATCTTCCGTACGTCACCACGGACTACAGTTTTGAAATCACCGGAGCAGGAAAACTCCACACTTTTAAAGGACTGACAAGATCCTGTTTTGTAAAAGCTAAAACGAATAAGTAAGGTCTTTGTGTCTGGACTATGCTTTGGGCGAATGACGTTTGTATCCTTGTATTTGTTTTATATCCTGAATAAAGAGGCAGCAGCTGCTGTTGAATGTACAGAACAACAGGCATTTTGACTCTTGGAACTCTGTGCCATCTAAAAAGATGGTGTGTGATCTATAATTCGATCAGACAGCTTCTTGGCATAAAACTATTTGCTACACACATTTTTATGCACTGCTGCATCGTGTGTTTTTTGGTTGACATTTCTGTTCCACTTTTTCAAAATTGTTGTCATTGGTTAGAGGTTTATACGCTGTAAGTGTTTTTTGTTTTTTGTTTTTGTTTTTTTTTAGGGTTTGTTTCAGGTCACGTTCCCAGGCTGTACAGATTGTAAGATATTAAAATTGGTTGCATTTTTTTTTTTTTATTGCCAGACTTTTTCCATACTTCTTAAATGCCAGACTTCTTTCCATTAACTTCTTCCAGAGTCATGAAAAAAGCCATTTTAAATGAAATGTATTACTTGATACATTCGGAACCAAGTACTGTATTGTAGTTACAGAGTTGTGTAGTCTTTATTTAGAGTGGGACGATAAGCAAGTTGGGCGAACTGATAAATTGGCACAAAACAATCTGTAAATAAATTTGCTGCCATCATTTAAAAGCACTAGTATATTATGTATTATTAGGACAGTTGCTGTTTGAGTTGGAAGGGACGAAAGGGCCTCATGAAGAGCATTTAAAGGAGCAATATGTACGTAAAGCAACACCAATGTTAACACTTTTGTTTTGCTGCTATTAATAGCTGTATTTGATTTGGTATGGCCCTGCAGAGCGCCAACTTGGAGTGATGCATTGTGATGAAAATTTCAGCACTGCAAAATGTTACATTATCGTGACAGTAAAATCTCCAGGAGCAAAGTGGTTTTTACATGACTCTAGAAGTGTAGCTCTAGCAGAAAGGCAAACGCTGCCAGATCAGCAACTGTTGTGATTGCCTCTTGAGGTTCAAAGTGGTATGGGTACAGAATGGGCAGAGGCTAGCTGGTTAGCATGCTAACTTCAGTAGATATTTCTGTGACTTGACACATAGACGTCTTTGACATCAGGTCAAAACCGTTAGTTTTTGATGTCAGCAAACATGCTAACTGCTTGGTTCGTTGCCCCAACCAGGAATTGGGGAATCAAACCCAGGCCCTTCTTGGTGTGAGGCAACGGTGCTACCCACTGCGACACCGTGCCATCCCACAGATGTACAGTAGGTGTTTTGGAAAAACTGAGGCATGTGAATCAATTCAGAAGACCCCAAAAATAAAACGAGGAAAATTGAAAATGAGCATAATAGGCCTCCTTTCCTATGCCTAGGACTATCATTCTTCTGTGAGAAGATAACTCAGTGCCGTGGGTCTGAAAGGATGTGTAGCAGTTAGGAAGCCCTTACTGACACATAGGAATCGAAAACATTTGAGAGTCTTTCAAAGACCCTGCTGGTGTAGTCTGACCTTCGTAGAGTCCAGACCTCAATGTCATTGAAGGTGTTCAGTGTTACTTGGAGCAACCAACTTCCAAGACTGAACTTTGGAGGTGTGGAAAAACACCCCTGCTCCTGAAAAGAATGGAAACTAGGTGGACTCAACAGATACTTAACCAATTTTGATTCTATTCAGTTGTTGGAGCCCCTGTGTGGTGTTCGGGTTTCTTTCCTGATGGCGGTCTCCGACTTTTAGTCCTGTACATTTCCATGCTCCAAAACTAATTTGTTAACAGCGCTGCCTACGGGCCTACACGAGCCTTATGAATGTTAACAGGCAACTCGGCAGCAAGTTACCTATCCGTTATGAATGTTTCATGAAGTCCTTATGTAGGGACCTTAAACTGAAGGATTAAGTTTTCATGAGAGGCTAAGATTGCAGTGCGTCGGTACCTTGTATTCTCCTCCCGTAACTATTAATGTAGACTGCGCGCATGACATAGTGAGGACTTGTGGGCTACCTCTCCCTGATGATCATGAAGATAGTAGTAGTGGAGAAGCATGGTCGAAAATAAAGACCAGGGATGCTGGTCTGCTGGGCTGTGAGTCTGGGTTCTGCACACACCGTTGCCTGGAGATGAAGGTTGCCATAATCAAGGCCATTTTAAGAGCCTGGCTTTTTGTCTCTTGTGCTTGACATGTCTCTCTTTGTTTTATTTCTCCTTTCGGAGCGCTGTAGTGAGTGATTCATCTCGATATGCCATCCGCTCTGTGTATGGCCGTGTGGGTGGGTATGCGTGTAGGTGCCGAACATCAGGGGTATCAACATAACTGTGCAGATGTGCTGCATATGTTCATAGAAACTGCGCTGGTTCTGTGTGGCTGTTCTGTGAGTGGTTTGATGCCTGAGGTTGAAATAGATCTACTAACCAGTGTAATGCTGTATGCAGGTCTAGTGCAACTTGTATAGGCTGTTCAGGTTTAAAGAGAAATGACATCATAATTCAATCAGTGAGATGTAGACAAAGTCATTCGGAGTGGTCTGATGTGAAATGGTTCATAATACAGAAACCTACCAACTCGGAATTCTTTCCAGTAAGCGTGATGGGAACAAGGGGTCACTATGTCTGCAAAACAAATATAGCCATTTTTATTTACTACCCTAATAATAATAATAATAATAATAATAATAACAACAACTCCTGCATATGCCCCTCCACTATTCATGGATAAAATTGCCTTTGAGGCTGAAAGCTTTTCTCGGAACTCATCATCAAAAGAACAGTTGCACTAATAGCTGCACCCAGAAGGAATCAACCGACAGGAATGAAACTTGGTGGGTAGGATTGAAATCATGAGACATGCGAATCATTCACGTTTAATGCTCGGCCGCACATGTGACGTAAGCAAGGACAGGCCTTATCGCTGTAACTGACTGACCCAACAGCCATGATTGTGGACATTCACGAGCAGTGATGTCCTCCATGAGTCATCCTGTTAGTGCCAGCACCATTGGCAGACGGCTACATGAGGCAGGACTACATGCACACAGACCGTTACAACGACTGCCCTTAACACCACGTCAACGTCCCCATAGACTGCAATGGTGTCGTGCCAGACTGTCATGGAGTGACTCACTCCACTGTGTGGAGGCACATCACAAGGTGGCCTGGTGTCACTCCACCTCCAGCCCTACTGCAAAATCTGCAGGACCTCTGTGAGAATATTCAAGCTGCATGGGATGGATTATCACAGGACACCATTAGGAACCTCTACAGCTCCAGGCCGAGACGTCTGGCATGTTGCATTAGCAAACATGGCAGCCTGACGCCATACTGAGAGACACTACATCTGTATGTGTAGCTCTGTAAATATTGCCCATATCAGTCTAAATATATCATCATTTATTGGTCCTGGTAACCTTTATCTTCCTTCCCAATAGCACTGCAATCCCACACTTCCTTCTGGATGCAACTATTCTTTTGAGGATGAGTGTATCATAAAAAAATGTCTCAGACATCAGACAGCATATTCATAACCACTTTCAACTAATAATTTCCCGTGAAGGAGCTTTTAAATGCTTCAGACATCTGGTTCTGATCACCACCACTGTAAATATTTCAGACCAATGTTTTTCTAGAATGGAACGTTCCCATGTCAAAGCACCAGGACTGACCTTCTTTACCTAAATATGCAGACATTTTCTAATACTGTCTGAAATTCCATCTGATGATATATGGCACTTTATTAAAAACACTAACTTGTACGTCCACCTTGTTGATGTACAGTTACAGACTGTAGCTCATAAGTTATTTAAGTATTTCACAGATTTTACACGGAAGATACCACCATAATTCAGTTGTTGTGATGTAAACACATTCATTCATTCAGTGCTTCGGTGTGAAATGGTTACAGACTTACAGACGCGGATACTATGGTAGTGATAGGAACCAGGGGTCACATTTGCAATGCAAATATAGCTTACCACACACTGCATGAACCTCTTGGCTGTGGATGGATCCTGAAAAGTGTGTTTTCACCTAAAACTTTCATTCTAAAGTAGCGTACAACAATGAGTGCATTTACACACACCAAATAATAATCTGATCAGATTTCCAATCGGATGTCTGCACTCCTCTGATTGTTCAAGTGATGTAAACAGCATACTGTGATGTCTTAGAATGGATTAAGGCCCAGAAATCCAATTGAGAAATCTGATAGAGGGAGCTGGATTCTAGCTCAGTAAACAAATTTCTTAGTGTATGTATACCCTTACTCTGATTTCTTTCATTTTCCTCAATTTGTGCATGTGGGGAAAAAGGCAGCAGTACGGTAAATAATCAAACAGTGTTTAATACAGCAACAATGAGATGGCAAAAAAAACACTTCTGAATCAGAACTGAAACCGACTACATGCATGATAAAATGAAGAATTTTAATTTTCTTCTTTAAACTTCTTGATGATGTATGTTCATATTTTCAGGTTAAATGACTCAATGTTTAAAAAAAAGCTGCAGCATGAGGTTTAAGTTTTATGTTTTGTATATCACACATTTATACATTTATATCACACGTTATTCTGTGACTTTACTGGCTGAAATCCGATGACATTTTTTTCTTGTTATCTGGTTTATCAAGTGACAAAATTACTAGTAAAATCTGATTCTCTTATTAAGTGCATGTAAATGTAAATGCATTTATCTCAGGCATCACATCTGTAACTATTTTATGTGAAAGGAGCTCATTAAACTTTAAAGCATTAAATGCTTCAAACGTACCACTGCACTGCAAGAAAATAAATCCTGACCTTAAAATGACCTTAAATTTAGTAAATATATCTTAATAATTCTGACCCCGAGATTGCTATAAGCTCATTTTAAGATTCTTTCATATTTTTCCAAATTCTTCAATTTGTTTTAAGCAATTTCTGTAAGCAAAGGTTTCTCACCACACTGACCAATAATCTTGCTTATTTTAAGAAATTAGCTTGAAACAGGCCAAATAATTTCCCAATATAGTAGGAACATGTGGCTTACAAAAATCACTTAAAACAAGTTAAAAACTCCTGAGCTTAAAATGAGCTGAAACAATCTCAAAATTAGAATTTGAAGATATATAAACCTACTGGCCAAGGAACCATTTTTGTAGTGTATGCACAATTCTGACTATGCATTTCACATCAAACCTCTCTGAATGACTTTGATTGCATCTTAACTACCCAATTATGAACTTGAAAAATTGGCTGAATCACCTTTTAATGGTAGCATGCTATGTTGCTAAGACATCCTCTGATTGTTCATCAACGGTTAGAGCCACTCATTATATTGTTGAGGAATGGCCTACTATCAATCAATCAATCAATCACTATTTATTTGTATAGCGCTTTTTACAACTAACATTGTCTCAAAGCAGCTTCACAGAAAAGCAGTTTATATAAAGGAAAAGAAAAACACGGAGTCCATGTACAGACGTAGGAAAGGGAATCCGGGTCCAAGCCCCCCGTGGGCAAGCCAGAGGCAACACTGGTGAGGAAAAACTCCCTTGAGTAAGGAAGAAGACCTCAAGAGGAACCAGGCTCGAGGGGGGAACCCATCCTCCTCAGGTCGATACCGGTTGAGGAGATCCTCACTATCAGCCTCAGTTATATCAGCTTCACACACATTTCCCTGCACTACCACGTCAGTGTCACGGCTGTGTTGAGAACCACTCAAATGTTACCTGGTCAACAGCATGTCCTCTGGGCAGAAACTAACCAGTGATGAATGGGGTAGAAGGAGGCCGACAAATCATGCATGACAACAGATGGGCAAGGTGGAACTCACAAAGTGGCCATTGAGTGGAAGAACAAGGGAGGTGTTTCTGATAAACAGTGGAAGGTTCATGTATGCTTCACTGGAACGGAGACAAACCAGAAAGGGTCAGCTTTACATTATTCATCTCAAAGCAAAATCAATTCCATTGGAATCAGGGTCCACACGCAAAAGAGCAAACCAAGCGTGACAATGGGAAAGAAAAGACTCCCAAATAGCAAGAGGCAGAAACTTAAGAGAGGCCTATACTTAAAAGGGGAACCCATCCTCTTCTGGTCAACACCAGGTAGCGAAACAACAGCACAACAAGAGCAACATGAATAAAGACTAAAGATTTGACAATGAACATGCAAGTGTACAGTCCTCTGTATGGAACGTCATTGGACAGAAGTATTTAGATCAACAATCTTTCAGAGTAACAAATGACAGTTAAACCCATGAAAACCAATGACTACAGTTAGAAGCCTGACATGATGACACATTCGTATGAATAGTTTCCAAGTATAAATAGTTATACTTCGAATCTGTGCACCCACCCTGCGAGAAAACCAGCAAAACCAGCCTCAAAGAAAAACCAGTATCCCTAAAATGTCAACTTTACAGGAGAGGGCAAAAATCTCATAAATTATAATGTAAGTCAATGAAACCAGACTTATTTCCTAGCAATTCTGGGCCATTTCTGTTGGTCCATTCATCATGAAATTCTCACACAGTGTAAACAGCACCTGCTGTGTTCAAATGAGGCATAAAAGTAAAAATCGACAAAAATGGAGATACATGTTTTTCGTTGGACAGCGACGATACTTTGTGTTTTGGATGCTGGGATGCTGGTCAACGACCATGACCATATTGGCAGACCAGCTAAACAAGCACCAGACCAGCACTAGACCATCTTAGACTAGCATGGAAGTCTTGCTGCAAAGCCTTTATAGATAAGCAAGGAGGTTTGTGCCGCTGATAATGTGTCTTCGCTGTGATCACTGTAGTGTCTTTTTGTCTTAGTGTGTTGTAGATTGTCTCTCAGTAAGCACTGGAAATGCAGTGTTGTCATATTAATGTCTATATGTGCTCACACCGCCAGGGCCACAGTGCAGTTTGAATAGAGAATACTGACGAGGGCAACCGTAAACCTGTAAACCTGTCTCTTTGCATACTTTGTTAGCCCTGTTTCACCCTGTTCTTGAACGGTCAGGACCCCACAGGACCACCACAGAGCAGGTATTATGTGGGTGGTGGATCATTTTCAGCACTGCAGTGACACTGACATGGTGGTGGTTTGTTAGTGTGTGTTGCGCTGGTGTGAGTGGATGAGACACAGCAGTGCTGCTGGAGTGTTTAAACACCTCAATGTCACTGCTGGACTAAGAATAGCCCACCAACCAAACAATCCAGCCAAAAGCGTCCTGTGGGCAGCGTCCTGTGGGCAGCATCCTGATGAAGGACTAGAGCTTGACCAACACAAACTGTGCAGCAACAGATGACCTATTGTCTCTGCCTTCACATTTACAAGGTGGACCAACAAGGTAGGAGTGTCTAATAGAGTGGACAGCGAATGGACACTTTAAACACTCCAGCAGCACTGCTGTGTCTGATCCACTCACGCCAGCACGTCAGTGTCACCACAGTGCTGAGAATGATGCACCACCCACATAATACCTGCTCTGTGGTGGTCCTGTCCACTGAAGAACAGGGTAAAAGGGGGATAACACAGTATGCGGAGAAACAGATGGACTACAGCCTGTAACAGCAGATCTAAAAAATGCACCTATATGGTAAGTGAAGCTGATAGAATAGACAATGAGTACCAGTCAGCGTATGTCTCATTATTTAGCATGAGGGATGGTCCATGCTTGAATCAACACAGACTTCATTTCAGACCAAGTTAAATAATCTCCAATATGCTTGCTTATGTGGTTTATAACACTTTATGACACGCTATCTATAAATGATCTACGCAGGCAGCTCCATATAGGCCTCCATCACTTGTTAGCTTCATAATGTAAAAGTATAGAAGCACACTTAAGACACCACACAGGTTTTGGCTGATGAACTATAAGAATAGAGGTACTGGTTTCAGTTATTAGCAACCTTTTCATCCTTTTAATACTGACCTGCAGTCAGGAAACGCTCGGTTTCATGTTCAAGCATGCATGCGCAAATGAGACACCATTACACCCCAGAGTGTGGAAACACTGTGTAATGTAATAGTAAAGACGTGTGAGAGAGAAAGCAAGTGTAACGGTGAAACCTTTTCATCTCAAGGACACTCATTTACAGCCTAATTTCTCATGATGGATTGTACAGGGGTTGGACAGTGAAACTGAAACACCTGTCATTTTAGTGTGGGAGGTTTCATGGCTAAATTGGACCAGCCTGGTGGCCAATCTTCATTAATTGCAGATTGCACCAGTAAGAGCAGAGTGTGAAGGTTCAGTTAGCAGGTAAGAGCACAGTTTTGCTCAAAATATTGCAATGCACACAACATTATGGGTGACATACCAGAGTTCAAAAGAGGACAAATTGTTGGTGCACGTCTTGCTGGCGCATCTGTGACCCAGACAGCAAGTCTTTGTGATGTATCAAGAGCCACGGTATCCAGGGTAATGTCAGCATACCACCAAGAAGGACGTTTTCCTCCACCAGCATCACGTAGTGACCTGGCCACTATCCTGCAAGAAGAATGGCTTAAAATCCCTCTGACCACTGTGCAGGACTTGTATATGTCATTCCCAAGATGAACTGACGCTGTATTGGCCGCAAAAGGAGGAGGAGGCCCTACACCATACTAATAAATGATTATGGTCTAAAACCAGGTGTTTCAGTTTCATTGTCCAACCCCTGTAGATGTTTTGATAGTTAAGCACTCACTGGTCTAATGCTAATGTAATGCTAGTGTAGTGTGGTTTAGCTTATCATGCCGGTTAACCAGCAAACCAGCATCCAAAACACAACACATGCAGGTTCTGCAGCAGTCCTGGTCTGTCTAGGCTTTTCTTGCAGGTTTCAAGCAGGTTCTATGCAGTCTTATTCTGTTTATATTGGTTTCCTGTTCAGTTCCGCATTGACTAAAAGGTCTTGCTTATAATATTCAAAGCACTATTGGCAGACAGCTGCACGATGCAGGACTACATGCAGGCTATGACGACTCCCCTTAACACCACGTCAGCATCACAGAAGACTGCAATGGTGTCGAGCCAGACTGTCATGGAGTGACTCTGAATGGCAGCGGGTCATCTTCAGTGAGTCCCGCTTGTGTCTTGGTTCAGACGACCAATGAATCCATGTGTGGAGGAAATTAAGCCTGATGGGTGTTTTTAAATCCAGATTAAATGCAGATTTGTTTAGGTAACTCATGCCTAGTATACTGGACATGCTATTTTATGCTGTTACTTAGACCAGCCCTGCCCAACGTTTGATCTGAGACCTGAGATCTCATTCGGTCTACCAGATGTTACCCTAACTCCAACTCCTCATGCTGGTCTGGTGTTGGTTTGGCTTTTCACCCAGTATGGTCAGGGTGGTTGACCAACAAAACAGCATCCAAAATACATGCTGGGCTACGGTGTTTCTTCTAGCAAGGTAATGAAAGAACTAAGGTGGTTTAGTAGTATGTAGCTTGAACCCTGCCATTATAACTATGCTGTCATATACAGACCAGGCCAGATTATGAGTAGATCATGTGTCATGTCACCATTACCGTTAACTGTCTTGATGTGTCATGATATGTCATGACGGCTAACCTGAGTACATAAGCAAAACTAAGCAAGTCATGACATTCGACATTATGACATCTGTCCATGGCAACATGACAATGTTACAATACTCAAAATCCGTCATGACAGCATGAGACATCTGCAATGACATGCATATGGCCTGGTTATGTCAGTGTTATCCAGCTGGGTTCAAGTAAAGTGTTATTGCGTTATTATAAGCTTAAAATAATTAGTCACCTTGTGTGTTTAAGGTGGTAGTAGATGGGTAGTAGATTGAGACAAGGTGATACAGTGCAGTGAACGTCTGTTTGCATTTGGGCTTGCCAAAGGCCATAGTGTGAAGGAAGTAGCTGAATTTGCAGGTGTATGGAAGCGTACAGTCATACGGTTCTACCAGCAGTGGCTAAAATCCCAGTCTACAGGAAATTCTCCTCAGAATTGTGGCAGGGAAGGCATCTACCAAATCTGGCCCAACTGTGCAATTCTTTGATGCAAGAGTGGCTGAACATGGATGTCGCCTACATGCAGACACTTGTCCAGTCCATGCCAAACCAATTCGAGGCTGTTATTCGTGCTTCTGAAGGTATTACATGCTATTAGGTACACAGGTGACTCATTTTTTTCTGGTGAGCTAACCATATTCATTCATTCATTCATCTTCTGAGCCGCTTAGTCGTGGGGGTCCATCCCAGTCTCTTATTCATATTCACACATACACTTGAACCTATACGGCAATTTGGTATCTCCAATTCACTTGACAGTATGCCTTTGGACTTGTATACTATATATAACATGATGTTAAAAGTGCTTTAGTAATAAAGTATATATTAATGTTATAAAACACAAGTTTAAAACTGAAACTACTTCCTCATCCCACCACAAACATTCCAGTTTGAGCACCATGACTTATAACATGGAAGTTTCCAACACTGAACTCATATTCCTGTTTAAAGCACTTTAGAGATGCGATAACTGAAATGACAAGTCCCTAGTCAAACTACATGTTTGGTTGATTGTCTATGTGTAAGTAAGTAAACACATCCCCTATAGAGAACACACTTCTGCACCTTTAAAATGTGGCCTGTGCAAAAGTTATGGCACCTTGTATGCAAATGGTGCCAATAGAATAGCTGCACCCAGGCGGAATCAACAGACAGGAATGAAACTTGGGTAGGTTTGACATTGTGAGACATGCAAATGATTCAAGTTTCACACTCTGTCGTGCATGTGACGTAAGCAAGGACAGGCCTTATCGCTGTACCTGACTGACCCAACAGCCACAAAATCTGCAGGAACTGTGAGAGAATACTGAAGCTGCATGGGATGGATTATCGCAGGACACCCTTAGGAACCTCTACAACTCCATGCCAAGACAACTGGCATGGTGGCCTGACGCCATACTGAGAGACACTACATCTGTATGTGTAGCTCAATAAATATTGCCCATATCAGTCTAAACTTATCATCATTTATTGTTCCTGGTAAGCTTTATCTTCCTTCCCAATAGCATTGCAATCTGACTATTCTTTTGTATTTCAGGCTGTTCATTTTCCCCCAGTATGTTAAAGCAAATAAATAGAAACTCTGCACTAAAGTTAGCAGAAAAGAGGCAAGTTTAAGTTGTCTATAAAGGATAATCATTTGACCAGGGGTGCCCAAACTTTTGCACGAGTGTAAAAATTCCATTTATAAATATCATTATTATTACTAAAATGAGTTCCTGGCCAAACTGTTGCCTGTGTTTTCAAAACTGGCATACTGTGTGTGCTCATATTAATCACTCATAACACATAAGTTTTAATTGTATACTGTAGTTCTCTATTCTATTTCATAGCTTTCCCAGCTGGTTAAGTAGCTCGTGCATGCTGTGGAAGTCACTCCATCTCATTCCTTGACACGAAGATGAAAAGGCAAGGTAAGGTAAGAAAGGTAAGAGACGAAATTGTAGTCCACAAGGGGGCATTAGTGTACATGCCATCTATGATAATTCTGTACTTTTGTGACAGGACAGTTCCCTGAGCTTCCCTGAGCTGGTGATTTGGAGCAAAGCCCCTGAGAACATGGAAGGACATTGTTTACCTACGCACTTTACTGCGGGAGTCAACCGGAGTCAACTGGATGCTGACTGGCAGATTAAAATCAGTGACTTAACTCTGTTACTCTGATACTGTGCCTTTAAGACTGATATATGTAAATGAGCTCTGTTCTGGCAGGCTGCCCTGTAACGTGTCTCATTCTGAGGGCCGCAGTCTTAGGTGAAACATTAATTCTTTAACTTTAAAGTTAAAGTTAACTTTTTTTTTTAAAGTTAACTTTTAATAACTTTAAACGGGTGGAGCTAACCACACATTGCTGTAAGCTGGAGAAGTCGATAGCCTACACTTCTGGTCTATCTTTACCAAGACACTCCTCTAAAATGGATTAAAGGGGAGGTGTGAAACATTTAGGGGGATCTATTACAAGAAATGGAACATAGTTTATACAAAACTGTGTTCCTATGATGCTGAAGTCATATTTCTTAATGGCCAGCTTCTTGTTGGAATTTTACCATTTACCATCTTAAATGGTGCTGCATTTACAATCTGTTGCTGATATTTAGCTTCTCATTCGGCAACTTCTCGTTCACATTTTCCTGTTCCACCTTAAATGCAGCAGCAGTCATCATATCGCCTCAGACAGCAGAATATGACAGCAGCACTATTTAAGGTGGCGAGGGAAATTCAATAATAATTAGGCTGAATTTAGGGGTAAGTAGTGATATTAAGCTGCATCTGTTACAGCACTATAATAGGCCTAATGGTATAAGCATGCTAGGTAGATCCACTCGATGGGTAGAATAAATTGCTAGAACCCACATTTTGACAATTGGAGGATTGTACTTGTTACTGAGCACAAATAGGCACAAGAAAAAGGAAAGCAAAAACACGAACTAGAAAACTGTTTTTCCTGAGGAAAACACGTCATGGTTGCACAACTTAAATGGTTCCCACTTCCTGCTAGGATTGTGGTTGCTATGGGAGAAACAATGGAACAATAAATGACACATATAGTAGTGCAGGTCAGTATGACTGTAGATTAGAGTTTGGGGATCTGCCCTGAGTGAGTACATGCAGTTTGATGGCTGTAGGTTAAAGGAAACAATAGGGTTTGAATAGGGGTGAAAATGAATGGGACTCTATGGGGGGAAAGGCAGTTCGAAAAAAAAGACAAACAGATGAGTGCAGGTCGAACCAACATTGAATTCGTGCTCGGGGGTCTGCCCTGAGGTGGTGTATAAGAAATGGTGTCTCTGGGTCGAGCAGAAGTACAGTTGATGGGCATGCACTTTTCCATCCCATTCATTCTTAATGGGGAAAAATCTACACTGCTACACTGAAACCATGCACCCAATCAAAAAGCTGTATACAAGCAGACCATTCCCGATCAGACCGAACAATTTGGAGTTGGAACGGTGTGGACGTCTCGAAAACTGTGCGACTAGTTAACGGATAGAAAAAATGTGTACAGAAAAAGAGGAAGAAGAAGAAGAAGAAGAAGACGAAGAAGAAAAAGGCAAAGACGAAGAAGAAAAAGAAGAAGAAGAAGAAGAAGAAGAAGAAGAATATGTAATTGGATAACAATATATTGCAAGCATTGTAGGTTCTTAGGGAAGGGAGGGGTGGGTGGTGCTGGAGGGGGTTCACAATGATACACAACTTCACCTCTATAAATTAGACACTGCATCTGCACGGTCAGAATAATAAGATATACATTCTTGTGACGTCACAAAAACGGTTAATTCAAAACAGCCCAGTTTTGCAGCCTCATATATGGAGTGTATGAAAACAATCGTCAGCCTATTGATCATAATGACTCGTTGTACCGTCACACCCCCTGAACACGTTTACACCCCTCCCCCCCTTTAATTGTTCTCTAGTTTCATGTCTATCAGTGGTTTTGCAATCTGGATTCTCACCCACTGACTGTAAGCTGATAGCGCAGATCTGCCGTCTGGCGGGGCTTTTCTCCGTTTCTGAATAAATCTGTATTCGGTTTCAAGACGCCGGTACCGGAGACGGTATTTAATTGCTTTTCCATTCATTATTCACATCTACGGAGGTAACGCGTGTAAACTTATTGCACCCTCTCCAGAACTTTAATTAAGTCGTTGTTGTCGGCAATAAAAGAACATTAAGACTCAAATATGACTCACTGGAGGGTTTAGTTGGCTACGCCTTCGAAGTTTCCCCGTTCAAGCTCAAACGGTGTATCAGTCATATTCGGGCGCCTCAGAATATAACGGCTGCCCTATTTAAGGTGGAACGGGGGAAATGCCTTGCTAACTAGCCCCATAATGAGTCAGAATGTAACTGCTGCACCACTAAAAGTGGAACGGAAAAAAATGTCACCTTAAAAAATGCTGAGGAGCCAGAATGTAACTGCTGCCTGATTTAAAGTGGATCGGAAATTAAATTCCACCTAAAAAATGGCATTTAAGGTGGAACGGAAAAAAGGCCACCTTAAAAAATCCTGAAACGCCAGAATGTAACTGCTGCTTCATTTAAGGTGGAACGGGGGAAAAAAATGAATAAGAAGCGCGAGTTCTCCGACGTGTAGGCGTTAGGACCCAGAGGACTCCGCCTGTTCGTATAGGCGAATGGCACCTGTAGCATTCAAAGGGAAGCGGGGAGGCCAGTGTGGCCGCTCTCTGTTATCCTCACCGCTGCCGCTTCTCTCGCCGCCCCACGTAAGTTCGCAGTCACAGCCTCTCTTCACCTCCTCCGAGCGAAACACACGGTGGGAGACCCGGAGAGCCTCCGACTGACTCCTCGGTCCTGTGGAGCCGACCAGAGTGTGGAGAGACGCCGCTTCTACAGGTAGTAGGCGAAGCAGTGATAGTATCCGCACTTCACTCTCTCTCTATCTCTCTCTCCGAGCTCGTCATACAGCCGCAACTTTCTTCTAGCCTTTCTTTCCCCTGTTCAGCCTCCAAGCTGCCCTTAAACCCCTCCTGACTGGAGGTTCACCGTCGATACACTTGTTTCCCCCTGAGGTGAACGTTATCTGGACCGGAGTGGTGTTATTTGGGGAACAGCTCGTGCTGTGTTGTGTCGTGTAAAGTGGTCTGGTATGTGTTTATTTGCTCCTCTCTGAGAGTTCTGACGCTATTAGTTAATTTAACTCCTCCACCATGAAAAGTGTGAAGTGCTTCCTTGTCACATTTATTGAAAGCAGTTTCCTGTTCGGGTCCTGAACGAGCTGCTGTTGCTGCTGTTGCTGCTGTTGAGGAAGTACAGGACACAAAGCCGCCGAGAGATAAAGAGCCATTTACTTCAGACGTTTCAAGGTGACAAGTTACGCTGTGAGGAGCACAGAGGCCCTGCGGTGCTTGGTTTGCTAATCTGTGTGGAGTTTAGTCTTAAAGTGAGTGAGAACTTTGACTGGCTTGAGGTACCAGTGTAGGTCCTGCTGGAAGTCTAATGGATAAGTACTCAGGGGGGAAAGTCTACAGTAGTAGTGACTTGTTGCACGATGATATGGGAGTATCAGCATCGGATGGATGCTTGGATTGGACCGATGTTCCAAACTAATGTTTGGTTACAGGTTTTATATGATAGCCATGATAATCCATTAATAATCAGGCTAATGGTTCATTCAATGGAATACATCCATAGAGCTGTACACTCTAGTCCAGGCTTTACACCTACTATAGAGCAGATTAATTACATTGGCTGCTGCGTGTCTCCCTCTGTCTGGACTCACGTGTTGCTCGTCGGATCGTTGAGTGGAGTGTGCATGTAAACGCCTCGCTCTTCATCTATAGACGGAATTGGCGAACGTCTTTGTATGTAAACACTCAGTTACAGTGCTAAAATATGCGAATCTTATTTATTTGTCTCTTGGTATAAGCAATACGATTATTCATTGTTTTCATGAGCTGCTTCCAGACTGCTTTTCTGGGAATATTGTGGATATTATCAGTACTTAAAGAATACCAACCAACAAGAGCGTATTTCTTTAAAACAATAAGAGCATGATATGATGTGATATAGAGGTGGATCATCTTCAAAACATGCTGTCAAAAACTCTGAAAACAGTGATTTATTAAGTATTTGGCCTTTGGAGTTTTTGGTAAGCCAGCAGGAAATTTTTTTTTACCATGTTTGTAGTCTTAAAGGAACAGATGTCATATTTCTCCATAATCCTAATCCAGGCGGTCGCAATCTACATATTAATTATGTGTCCATACCGGCGGCTCTGTACATCAGCATATTGGTGCATTCCTACTTGTAGGGTATGGCAAGAATGGAATGTGCTTCCCCTATGCCTTACATTGTTCTGTTTTGTATCACAGTACTCGGTCCAGGTGAACCAGTTTTGTGGCTCTTAAGGCGTGACAGTCTGAACTTTATTGTTGGTCCTATGAGTCAGTTGTGGCTGGTTCTTCAGATCTCAGGAAGGCGTTTTGATCGTAATTGAATGTGTATTCTGTGATAACAGACATGCTGTTGAAATTGGGTGGCATCACCATTGCTGGAGCTGCCTAGATCTACCAGAACAACCAGGCTGTTTTAGATTCTGGAGGACTTGAGAAGCTTGGGTCTTGATTCTGACAAGTAACCTAGTGTCTTGTTAAACTGCAATGTTCTGCTGGACAGCTCTAAAAAGAGCTTGGCACCGATGGTATGTGTTAATCCATGTGTGTGGTGTTGCTCATTACACATAAAGGGAGGGTGAGCTTTGGCTGACTGCTCACTTTAGCCACCTGTTTGCCACGTAGCTCCTGCAGGGTGGTGGCCTTTTCGGGTGCGGCATGTTTGTTGTCAGGTGAATTTTAGTGCCTGTTCCACATGCAAAGCTCCCTCGTCGCTGCTATGTGGCTGTGATACCGCCTGGCCTGTGGTGTTTCACATTATGTGCACAGGTGCGGCTGGTACGTCCTCAGTTCACGATTTTATTGCAGTGCTGTTTGCCTAGATTATTACTGATTGGTGGTGTGTTCTGTTTTTCTCCAGCTGTGGGAACTTGAAACTCCGCGAAGATGCGTCTGAGGCGCCGCATTTCTCCTCTAAAGCTAGCGATCCTCGGCGGCACACTCTTTATGGTGGTCCTGGTGGTTCTGCAGAGGGATGTGGGTAGCGGATCTCAGGACCCCTGGCTGAAGGACCTGTCCAAAAGGAAGGAGCAAGTGATGGAGATGGTCCGTGGGGCCGTCAACAACTTCGCCTTCCAGATCGGAGCTCCTCAACCCCCTCCAGTGGAGCAGCAGCCTACCATCGATAAGCAGTGCCCCCCAGGCTTCTACACACAGGCAGAACTCAAACCATGGATAGAGAGGCCCATAGAGGACCCTAATAGCCCCGGAGCCGCCGGCAAAGGCTTCCAGAAAGACAATCTCAGCCCGGCCGAAGCGAAAGAGAAGGAGGAGGGCATGACCCGGCACTGTTTCAACCAGTTTGCCAGCGACCGGATCTCCCTGCACCGCAGTCTCGGGGAAGACACGAGACCGCCTGAGTAAGAGTGTTTATCAGTTGGTCCAGGAGCAGCTCCTTTCAGTCCCACGTTTATATTTATAGCCAGCCTTCAGGGCTAACCACACCATCCACGTTTTTGCTCTATTCCAGCTCCCAAAATACCTGAACACCTAATACCTGGTACAGGTGTACTGGGGGCTACAAAAATGCAAAACATCTAGTAGGCCCCAAGAAGTGAGTCAAGAAGTTCTCCTGCAGTCATTACTGATAATAACGGTTCAAATGCAGATCAAAGTCTTGGAGCACTGTCCGATTACTGGGTTTTCCTGTCCAAGCTCATTTTATATGGACAGTATAATACAAAATATGGAATATTCAGTACAGGCTGATTTTAAATGTAGTATTAAGTCTAAACAGGCACTGACGATTGATTAGTTTGAATTTATTTGCATGGAGCGGGCGATAACTGGTTGTTTTGGCCTTTATTTATTTATTTGTTCATGTATTGTTTTTGTTTGTAACCCTAAGCTTGAACTGTGTGGTCTAAATGAGCATCCAAAGTACAGTAGCACAATTCAAGTACTTTCTTTTTGCCCATGTCAAAGTATAAACAACATTGAATTGCTCTTTAAAGTGCCAGACTGGCATTTAACATGGAAAAATTAGTAGCTGATTTAAATAACGTAAAACTTTAGGAGGCAACTTAGAAGGCTGTTTAGGACAAAGACTAATACCTAATTGCAACAATAAATTGCAACGCGGGTTGGCCAAAATAACGAATGCATTGAACAAAAATCTGTCTATTCTAATGGTGCCTTCCTTATGAAAGCAGCTTGCACAGGAAAAGCAAATACTTACAGGAATCTTACAGGTATAACTGTTTGTTTTTATGTTTTTAATATCTGTTACAACATAACGTCCAAAGTGGTAACTGTTCAGGGATAGTACAGATAAACGTAAGCTTTTCATATAAAAGGATTTGATTTCAAAGCGGTGTGGTTGACATACAAGATGTTACCTTGTCTGTGATGGTATGTAAAAGTGAGGATACCTATGACTGTATTGTGATATAATTGATCACTCTACAGATACGTTTTATTGCATGTCCTAACACTTAATACCTGATAAACCGTGCTACTTCTACCACTGGACAGCTGGCTGTACCGTACAAAGGGCAGTTGTTGGCCAATTACAGGACACTTGTAGACAACAAAAAAAAATTGAATTGTCAAGTAACTGATTGGATGTCACCTAATCAAGCCGTTATCTAAGCCAGTTGTTTTACCTCCTACTGTATCTGTAATAGTTAATGTTTGCAGTGTAGAATTTCACAGTCATTTTTTACACATGGCATTACTGCACTGCTACATCCAGACCTCAGAAAATCAGAAAGTCGTGAAGCATATCATGTCGTTAAAATGCCCTTGAGTATAATGTTGCGTTTATCCACCTTTACAAATCGTTTCTTGTCTTGTTACATGGGGCTGTTTGGTGTATTTGTACATGAACTCTGAGGCGAAGACTATTGTGTTGATTTTGAAGGCCGGAGCTGAAGCCGTATGAGTGCTAGACAAACATTTACTGATAACAGTATTTGCTGTTCCCAATAACACTTTTGATTGAAGCACCTGCTAATCCAGTCTTTATCAGCCGTATGGTCACCAGGAACAAGAGGAGGAACTGCTTAAGCTGTAGACACGTTTCACTCCACTGTTCTGTGATCAGGAGTTGGGCATTGTGGGTTTGTTTTCTTGATTGTGAAGATTGGGACGTGTCCTTGAGTAAATTGTGCTGTAAAAGTCACGGTTGGGGCCAGCACTGTAACCGAGGAATGAATGAAAGGCTTTGGTGCCAGCTGGCAAGGTCTCATGCCACCTGGCAATATTGGCCTTCATTCACGGTTAGTCTTAGCTGCACTCTTTAATTCAACTGTCCCTTTAATGCTGATTCATGGGGGTGGGGCAGTTTGATGATATTATATCAACATTGTGATAAATTTTGCCACAGTCTGATTTTCGGAGCATATAGTACATATCGTTAGTACCTAAAGACTGCTGACTGACTACATGTTTAATTATAAAGTGAGCATATCTAGGCATATCAATTGGATTTGGAGCAGTGCAATTTATAAACCGATTCAATTCAGTTGTAGATTTAGTATTTTATTTGAATAGTGTTTTTTTACGTGCCAGCACAGGTTCTATTATATTGTGATGCATATCATGTATTGTGTAACTAGAGGTGATATGGCAAAAGTATAATACTGCCAAATTTCAAGAAATTTTCACAATGCACAATATGTCATGTTTTTTTTCCTTCTTATGCAAGAAATTAGGTACATGAATATTTGGATGGTGACAGCATTTAGTTAATGAATATAAACTCAAAATGCAGACTTTGTATTTTAATGATATTTACACCAAAGTCAGACGAACAGTGTGAGAATTGCTACTGTTTTCATACATTGGTCCTTCATTTTATGGGGTTGAGAAATAATTGGACAAACTAAAATAATCATAAATGAAAGTATTTTATTGCCTTTCTAATGTTGTGACTGAAGTTAAGAACCAGTCAAGTGACATTTGAAAAAGAAAAAACAAATCAAAAACTGAAAACAATGATTTTTATTCATTATTTGATAAACTAGCCCTACATTTGGTTAAACAAGACTAATTCCTCTCTCTATATAATNTGTTGTGACTGAAGTTAAGAACCAGTCAAGTGACATTTGAAAAAGAAAAAACAAATCAAAAACTGAAAACAATGATTTTTATTCATTATTTGATAAACTAGCCCTACATTTGGTTAAACAAGACTAATTCCTCTCTCTATATAATAAAACATGCAGGTGTTTTTTGTTCTACAAGTATTGATGATATCCAAGATATGTACAGCAAAGCATATTGTATTATACTGTGTCATAATTTATCACCATCAAAAAAAAAAATATATATATATTGCCCAGCCCAATGCAGAAAATGTCTTGAAGTATATGTTGTAATATTTTTTGCCATATTGCTCACCTCTACTGATTCTTCGTCCATTGTTTGCTGGCCGAAAGGCTTAAAAAAACAAAACACATTTTCCTCTCACCTCTAAAGGAGTCATCTAAAAGACGTTTGGTGGTGCGGGGCCTGTGCAGCCATTTGAATACCTGTTTTTTTCCCCATACAGTAATGTGGAAACCTAAACAAAGGTGGTCTCTTATTTTTGCAGTCGTTTAGTACATGCCTATTATATTAAAGGCAGGAATGAGCTTCTGCTTCCTAATTACAATTCTAAACTCATCAGTCCCTGCAAACGTCTTCCACAGCTCAAATGTCTAGTGTATATGGGGTAAAAATTCCTTTTCTTAGTGATTTCCTCTTGACAGCTACACATCCTTTCAGACTCATAGCATTGAGTTGTCCTCTCACAGTGAACGGATGGACAGAAACACCTGTGGAGCTGAAAAGTTGAAAGCTTTGGATAGGGACACTTTTGGTGGTCTGCCAGGTCTTGCATGATTGTTAGAAGTCCCAGTTTCTCTGTGTTATTTTTTATA